>JADLZK010009139.1:600000-767872 GCA_015847255.1 Hyparrhenia diplandra | reverse complement strand
ATAATAACATTATAGTAGCAAAAACACACACAAATAATAACATTATAGTAGCAAATCGGTGTATTGTTCAAGTATCTACAACTCCATGTATCCATCCGAGGACAAAAATTATCACCTTTCCTCATGTATAGGCGACTGAAAATTTTAGCCGACACCAAGCGTGCTCTCTATCTATCCACCTAATGATGCATTGATGCCTCGCCGTTGGATGGAAATCACCGGCGTAGCTTCATCGCTCGAACAGATTTAAAAATTTCGCCGCCTGAAAATTAGCAGGCCTAATATTATACAGTTCAATTTTGTAATATGCAGTCTATGAGGACTACACAAACCACCGAGGCGTAAAATAAAAAAATGTAGTTCAAGAATAGAGGAATATAATCAAACTATACTTTAGTAACTCGTTGTTTTAACAAGGACATTCGTAAGACAAGATAGTTTAAGTACTCTCCGAGGCGGTCATTGTTCTCGAGCACGTATATTCATGTATAAAGAAAATTAAGCAGCAAGATTTGCGGTTTCCTATGACGACAAAAACACCGTGGATAACTACATTATAGTACGTAGCGCCAAGTGTCAAGTTCAAGATCTACAAGTGCCTCGTAGTTCAAGAACCATTCATGTAATAGGCAATTTTTTTAAGACAAGATAGTATTATAGATAGTCATCATGTTTCTTGAGCACGCATAATCATCTATCAAGAAAATATGCAGCCAAGAGTTACGCTTTCCTACGACAAAAAAATACTAGATAACAACATTGTAGCGCCGGTGTCGAGGTTCGGTATGTACAACTCTAAGATATCCATCTTAGGATAATTACGCAGATAAATTATGTAATAGGCGGTCTATGAGGACTAAACAAACCAAAGAGGCAGAGAACAAAAATGTAGTTCAGAAAATAGAGGAATAAACAAAGTGTAGTTCAAGATCCAACAAAATGTAAGCTAGAGATCGAGGGAGGAGGCCAGCGGAGATGACGAAGCGGTGCTCCCGCCGCTCGGGTGGAGGATGAAGCCTGGCCAGAAGGTGGGGCGGACTGCGGCGGTCTCCCCTAGAGATGTGCCTCGTACCTCGGTGGATTGAGTTGCGACGGTGGGGAGGACGGGTTCGTCCGTAGCCGCAGAAATTATCATCCGGCAGAGCGGTCGCAGATGGATCGGAGGTGGGTTGACGGGTGGTCACGCTGGATGCGCCGTCGCTTGAAACACGAAATGGCGAGGGCGGTGGTTGGATGCGGCGGTGGTGGTTGTCAACGGCGGGCGGCACGAGAGATACCCTAGAATCGCCTGCGGAGGACGCGGATGAGGAGGAAATGAATCGCCCGTGAGGAGGCGGATAGGGATAGGTTTTATGCGCCCGCGAATCTTTGGGCGCGCAAATTTTTGGAAAATTTTGGGCGGCACAAGGTAAAGATCGCCACTTCACCGCATCCGGGAGAAGGCGCTGGTGGGACCTACCTGTCACATGAAAACTCGAGGAGGCGGGGTTTTTGACTTTTTAGACATCGTGTGTTTGACCATCCGTCTTATTCAAAAAAGTTGTATAAGATCGTATATCAATTTCGTTTTCTCTCTCATAGTAATTTAAAATTGATGTTTTTTATTTCTAAATGTTGTAAAATCATTCTCTATCAAGCTATTGTATTCTTACACGGCTCGACTATTGTGTAAAATTTTATCAATAACATTACAGATTTGAATTTTAAAAAATTACAACTTTAAGCAACATTTTTGGAGCACCTCCACGATTTCAAAGATGAGAAATCATGCATGAACATGAAAGTTTTGTATAACTTCTTATATATTAAGATGTATACATCTTTTGGTCATTTCTTCATCCGACGACGCCACAATAACATTGTTCACAAGATTCACACATGTCTCATATAGTTGATGAAACTCGCCCCTGGTCATGGCATCGGGCAAAATCTACGGCTTGGGGGCGACCCTCAAGCACGGTCACGGCACGGCCCGACACATTAAGAAAAGGGGAGGCACGGTGAGGCTCGGTGGCAAATATAATGGTGATAATATTGTACATATACTTGGTATAATATTGTACATATTTGGTATATTAGTTCCGATATTAGCATCTTGCATCGCCGCGTTTATCATCCAAGCCTACCAAATTTCGCAGAAAGTTAACACATGCCTCCCTCAATTTTTGGGTAAAAGTACCTTTTGCTCCAAAATTGACCATAGTCCTCGAAATCAACACCGAATTCTTTTTCCGAATAAAACCCAACCACACCTTCAATGGACCGGGGCATTTCAAGAAGAAATCAAGCCCACTTGAACGGTTGTTCAGAAATTCCCCAACGTGCCGTTCGGGTATTCCAATCCCGTTTTCGGGATACGCGCCCCCGATCTCATTCATGGTTTCCCACGATCCCCCATTTCCGGCCTACGGTAAATAAGACGAAGCGCACCCGGCTCTCTCCTTTACCTCAATCCAAGATACTCCTTCATCTGCATCTCGCCTTCTTGCCCTCTCGCTTCATCATCACTAAAATACGTATCAAGCTCCACCGATGGCCGGTCCAATACATGCCCTTGGCAAGCTGAGCCGAGGAAGAGACAGGAGGAAGGTTTCATTACCGAGGTTGGGTGAGTTTCATTACTTGATCTGCTTGTTTTTTTTTTCTTGTAACTGTTCTAACGCAACCCTTCGCTTGTTTAGAGATTCCTCGGCCGCAGGTAGAGGCGGGGGCACGTACTTCCCGGATTTGAGGAAAACAAATCCGCCCGGTCATCCCGTCACGGGTGCAAACTCGGCCTCCTCCGATTCTTCATCCTCTTCATCGGGATCGGAGTTCGAGTATTCACGCTCCTACGCCGAGAGCATCCGCCGGAGACGAGGCGGTTCGTAATGAGTACTCCAGTACTCTCAAAAGATGTCCGAGAAGGAGCCGGAATGGGAGGAGCAGCGACGGCAATTGTCGCGCCGCATCGGGTGGTTTGTCTTCCAAAAACCCCCGATCTATCTCTCGATTCAACACTTTGCTTTCCCCCGTAGAATTTGATCTTTCAATTGTAGCGCTATCCGCCGAAACGCCCGATGACGGCTATCGGCACCGTGATCGCGGGACAAGGTGAACACCACTGGTGCGGCGGTGCGACCGCCTCGACCGGCGAAACGACCGCATCGATGATCTCGCTGCTCACGGCCTTTCATCGGTGCGGGCATGAGCGTGGCGGCGATGGCGACGCAGCGGAGGAAGACCTCTCCCGCTACCCGACGGGCTTCAAGACTAATAACCCGCGAACCGACACCGATCCGTAGTCGTTGTTCGACGATATGACGAGCACGCCGCCGACATCACCGAGCCATCCCTCTAGCAAAGGTCTTCGAAAGGTCTGTTCTAAAGCCTTTTAGTACTTTGCCACACTTGTTTTGCCTAAGAATCTTGCCACACTTCTCGATTTGAGACATGTGTGTTATTAGTTGTGATATATAGTACTAACTACATAATCCATGTGCTATATATTTATTTCTCAAATATGTGTGGATGTTTGCTACCGAACGTAGTGACAGTTCTAATGAAATCTATCCAAATTATCTCTCACAATTTGAAAGCATATATACGATATGTTGCACACCAAGATAATTAGGACAATTTTACTCTAGCGGAGCAAATAAAAATAGGCATCTCTAGCTACTCCTATGAAGCATTTGAGGGCGTTTTCCTTTATTTTCTATTGAAAAAATGAAACAAATTTTAAAAAATAGAAATTGTCCCGACGGGCTACATTGGCACTATGGCCTGCCTCACCAAGCATGCACGGAGAATCGAGGAATAGACAAACGAGCGGACGGCGCTTGCCCCGCCGCGAAATTCAACGCCGCCGTCCTGTGGCATGCCTAGCGTATGAGCACAAGACCATATATATCAAGCATAGACCTACCATACTTGCTCGAAAGGCGGGCGTCTTCTCGGGCGGCGAGAGTACAAGCATCAGATAGTATCTCGGCAGACGTATAGTACGTGATCTCGATACCGACAAGCCAAATCGTGGAAGTATTCGAGGTAATGTACGAGCTGGTCCGCATGTAAGTAGGAGTATACTAGGCCGAGTCGGGCCCGTCCTCGGCCCGGTGCCTCACGCCGATGGAGACGGGCATCGGTATAATGATGACACCAAGCCCGATGGCGCATTATCAGCGCGCGAGCGAGACCGCCTAAGCTTACTCCTACTCTACGCAAAGGTATGCACGCACGCAAGGTGTAAATATTAGAGACGCGCTATCAAAAAGGCGCGGCGCACGGGACCAAAGACGGTCATGTCGCCACGCCCGCTCTCCCCTGGCCGGGCTGGTTGAACCGGCCAAAGAACAAAATAGAAAGCTTTTCCCTCACGTAAAAACCAAAGACCAAAGACTAGCTTTCTTTCAACTAGCCAACAATACTTTTTTTCACAACAAATCAAGACCAAAATAACCACTCCCTCTCGGTCCCCCAAAATAAACACAATTTTTTTACTACTTTTTACAAATTGATGTGCACAAGGATGGGTAGTGGGTGGTGAGGTGGCATGCTAGTGGGGTGATAGTGGGGTGGTGAGGTGGCATTGTGTTACTCTAAATCATGTGTCATGCGTGGATGTTTGATTATTAAGGGCACTCACAATGCTAGAAACTATATCATGGTTTCTAAAGTCTTGACATTATTGTGTCAAGAAACTATATCTCCCACATACAATTTTCTATCATGATGATGTCATATGGCCCACTTGTCACTCTCACAAATTGTCTTGGTTTACGTGAAGACCTCTCTCGTTTCTTAGTTAGACTTGGTTTCTTGTGTGTTTTCTCTCTCTCTTCAATAAATATAGCGCCACATCAGCAAAAAAGCAATAAATAGAGGGGTAATAAATGAGGATAGAAACAATGGTAGAGTCTCGCATTGTGAGTGCTCTAATTGCACCCGAGAAGATGAATGAACAGAGTGGTATATATTCATGTTTGCCGGTGTATAATTAAGATTTGTGAACAATCACTAGCATGGATGTCGATGGGGAAACAACCAAATTGAGAATTAATTGTAGATCTTACTAAGTTATGAGACTTTCTAGTTTAAAACATTTTGATTTGGCATTATCTTGGTAATGGAAAACTAGGTCTCAATTTTTTAAAATAAAATAAAACAAATGAAATTTGGAAATTTAAATTTTTTGAATGACCTCCGACAAACTACCAATATAAAGACTGTAGTTCCCAAATATCCATGAAACTTTGTAGTTTACAAGCTTTTGATTTGAGATCATATTGTCATGGATAAACATGCAACAAGCTCGAGACATACAATGCAGATTGGGAAAGCGCGCCTCGGCCCATTTACTTGCTTTGATGCGTTCCGCGGCCATTCATGTATGTACGCACGCCACTCGACCGCTCCCGCCGGAGTGCTCACCGCCGGCCAGCCTCCTCGTAACGCATTGCATTATATATTGCGAACGCACCCGATATTGCCGCTCACCGGGTGAGGGCCAGCTTTCACTCACGCCGCCGCTCTCCAAAGCTCCAAGCAAAAAGCCCCCACCGCACCGGCACCGCCGCCTTGCCATGGAGAACCTTCCGCGGAGTTGCTTGAGGACATTGCGCTTCACGCCGCCATGGCCGTATCAGATCCTATGGAGGACCTCTACAACTGCGGCCACCTGTACCGACACAAGAAGCGTGTCAGCGGCTACTTTGTGGACCGGAACATCCCACTAGACCGGTGTTTGAACGATCGCTGGGCGGGGCGGTCGACGAGTACGGGCGGCTACCGCCGCTCCGCCGCCAGAGATTACTACATGAGTATCGCCACGAAGTCTGCCACCGGTTAAGCTCGCCGAGGTCGGCAACCCGAGGCGTGCTTCGTGAGCAGGCATGTTCCGCCGTGGTTCGTGGAAGGTCAGCGACACCGCCCGGCCGCCGACAAGCGGAAACAAGCCGCCCGACCAGTGGCATGCACTGCCGCTTATGTGCACGCCTTATCGTTTGCGCGAACGCCGCCGCCGATGACGACCATGCCCGAGGTGTTATGGCGCATTGAGGAAGAAGATACGGCGAGGTGGCAAAAATGTTGGGGGAGCTTGAACTCGCCGCCCGCACTCAAAAATGCAATGGCAAGCGGCCGACGACGCCATTGAAGGTAAGCAGCCTTCGCCTTCCTCCTCTAGCCCAACCGTGCCTCGCCATGATGGGCATCGCGCATATGGGAAGATGAGGCACACAGAGTTCACTACGACCGCGCGCATTGCCTAACGATGAGTATAGTGCTAATGTGGATTTTATCCACAATGCCGCGGCGAAGTCGGGGTACTCAAATGTAGGAGTGTAGGATTCAAGGGCGAGTGTGGTAGGTTAATCTCTACCGCAGAGCAGCTGGGCTCGATCTAGAGGATGGTGATGCGGTCCGAAATGGAAGGCTTCATTTCTGTGCATGCATACGCACGGTGATGCATGTATGCATTGGTTGATGTTCCATCGATCCTCCGAAAGCAGCGCTGATGAACCCCCGAGATGTTTTTAATTGCTGTAATCCATGTGTTAAATTTATTTTTGCGATTCACCGCCGGCGCCAATGACAAAACATGGTCGCCGCGAGCACCTCGCCCGCTGACGACCTTCTTAGCCGACTCGGGCTGGACTCTCACCCTTCTCGCCATTCGATAGCATAGATAGCAACGCTCTAGGTTCTCCGGGTACGGTGGTTGTCCACCCGCCTCTAGAGACCTCATCTCCGTGACATCCGCAAGACGCGGTGTCTTTGCCCATGTCGGAGAAGTTTTCGTGGCTCAAGAATTTTAATCTGTGGTCAAAAAACAGAATTTAATGGTCAAACAGGGGGATTGTAAATAAGACGAATGGTCAAACAGGATTGTAAAAGTCAAAAACGGACTTTTTTATTTGTGGGACGGAGGGTGTATTACAGAACCGTGCTCGAAAAAAATAGCCGCTCGGGCCGATTTTACCGATGGCTGATTGAATAGTATTCTATGAGAGAGAGAATAAGCTGAAATAAGATAAGCGAGTCTCAGATACTGCCAGTCCGTCCTTCGCCCTCGCTCTGCCCAATCGGTGCCTCGCCGATCGAGACAGCATCGCTTGATGGAACTGCGCTAACGATGGCAGACGTCGCCCCTCTTGGCGTAGAGGGGTGGTGTGTGGGATATGCAAAGGATACGCATGCAAGGTCATGGATTTGAAACCTATATTTGCTATACTCACGCCGCAACATGAATCTATTCTCCTCCACGCACACAAGGCAATCACTCCACACTATCGACTACTCCCACTACCGCCTTGCTACCCGAGAAATGAGTAGGTTGGGCTCTATAGCCCCCAATCGATCAAAATTACACGTAGCCCTACCTAATAAGCCCCCCACCTAAATTTTTATTCGTAATTACATAGATTAGAGGGCTAAGATGTATTTGAGATTGATCACCCGTCCCTATTTTTTTTTTCCTGGCTTCACACTGACATCGACAAGCTACCGCCTTGCTACCTAAGAAATGAGTAGCTTTCCTAGGTTTTTTTTTTAACCCCATCATGTAACCCATTATCCATATCTTCTCGAATATTGTACAAAAAATATATTGTGCGATGGAGTTAGCGAGTGCACCTCGCCTTGTCGGCAATGTTTCTCTATTTACTTCCTCTATACATCTTGATCATCAAGATTTCCCTCCTTACACAAGACTTTCTTCCGCACTCAAGACCGATGTATCTCTATTTGCCTCGATCCTATATATGGCCTATAGTCATCAAGATTCCTTCCTTTTACAACACTTTCTTCCGCACTCATGCCTCATTTATCTCTACTCTATACAACTACCATCAATGGGGCCTACTTATAATTTTATCTAAATACTAGCGAATTCCCCCCGCACATTACTGTCAGGGTAGGAAAGGGTATTGTTAAAGGATTGAATTATGTACTCGTTTAATCTCAAAAAAAAAGAATTGTAATCATTGTGAAATCTGATCACAATTAGCTATTGAGCAGAATTACTTTGCTTGTGCAAAAGTTAGAAACAAAAGTTAGTAACGAAGAACTTAAATGTATGAAATAGAGTATATACTCATTTGCATAAAGATTATTTAATCTTATGTTTAAACTCCAAGCTGAACCAATATCGAATAGAAATATTTAGATATGTTGGACGGGTGACAACTTCGTAATGTAGTAAAACGTATATAATAATTTATTTGAGGAAATCCTTGGTAGATGATTTAATCTCTTGAACTTCGTCCTTCACGCGTCATATATCCTGCGCTGCCATACATGACCGAACTAAGTGCATGTGGATGAAGTATATGATCATACTAGACCATCCATGGTGGTATATATGTTAAGCATGTATTCATACGTTGAGTATATGGATATACTTTTTATATACAAAAAGAGTGGCATTTTATGTAATATATTAAAAATGTAGGTTCCTTCAATTTTTTTTCGTGTGGTAAGATCTAGAGTATCTTAATGAGTATCTAAACATACTCAAACCGAATGTGATTTTTTGAATATGGGTGTAGGTGGTGTATAGAAAGTGCACCGGTATTATTATATATATATTTTTATTTTTCTTCTCGTTTCGAATCTACTCCAACTCACCACCACATACCGCCCATGAACCACTCACGAAGTTAACCGACCCTTCTCCTTCACTTCCCACCGGCCCCGCCTACCCACCCAAGCCATATACACATGCCACCCAAATTCGTCCACACAGCAGCACTACCACCCCGGGCCTCACCCCCCATTCCACGCACACACCAACCAAAAATCAAACCCTCTCCCTCTATTCTCATTAAAAAAAAAAAATCGCCCCCCCATACCAAGAAACCCGAGACCCGAAAAACCGAAACCCCGCATGGATAGGGCGATACGCAAAGATACGCCATACGCATGCAAGGTGTGTCATGTGTGGAACTCGTGGATGATCAAAGACGCCCCAAGTCGACCTCTACGCCCGCCCGACAAAGACCGCCCACCGGTGTACTCCTCGTAATAACCGCTTCCCCAACCCACTCTGGCCGCTCGGCCGCCAACAGGTGCTTTTCTCACGTCACAACAAATTAAATCAAGACACCAAATGAAAAAGGCAAGATTTTTTTCTCGCCCTCCATCTCGCATTATCGAGCGAGAACACTGTTCATCTTCCTTTTTCCCTGCACTCCGTGAGAGCGAGCTTTCCGAGGAAAACCATGCCGCCGAGCCCTCGAGCCATGCCGCAGAACCTTCCGCAGAGTTGCTTGAGGACGCAGCCGCCAAGGCCGCCATGGCCGCACAGATCCTATGCAGTGCCCTCTACAATCTACAAGCCACCTGTACTGACACGGTAAGCGTGTGCGGCGCATATGGACCTGAGCATCCCACTAGACCAGGTGCCGCGACGACGACGGCGGGTCGACGGCCACGCCCGCGCCGGGTCGCCAGACTACTCCGCGCGAAAGTACCGCGCGAAGTCTCATCAGCAAGCTCGCCGAGGCCGGGCAACCCGAGGCCTGCTTTTAGAGCAAGCATGTCCGCCGTGTTCGTGGAAGGTCACAGACCGCCGCCGCCACTCGGCTTGCCGAACAAGCCGCCAACTCGTGGCATGCACTCGCCCGGTATGTGCATTCTCTTCGCCTACAGCGAATGCCGCCGCCGATGACGACCGCGCCGGCGGTGTTGCGGAGCCGAGCGCGACACGGGCGGCGACGATCGCCGCACCCTCGAGGGCCGCGAAATGCGCAGAACTCCGGCAACAAAGCAAGGAAGTGTTGCGTAACGACTTGCCGGTGGCGCCATATGCAGAGGCAAGATCTTCGCCTTCCTCTAGCACAACCGGTGCCTCGCCAGACGGGCATCGCGGCACATGGGGAGACTATCAAGGCACCCGTGCCGAATGGGGCACGGCCGATGGCATACAAACCCCCCGCTCGCACCGAGGAGTGTAGGATCCGCGAGTGTAGTAAGTTCTTCCGTGTTGCACGATGGGCAAAGGCGCTTGCATGAATCTATCTTACTTTTGGTACGTGATGGTTGATGTATATATGTGGTAATTCGTGTTATATTCACGCTTATGCATGGTGAGACCTTCGTGGCTCAAGAACCCTAATTTTTCTTTTTAACTGCGGGTCAAAAGTTGTAGCTAGTCTTTCTCCCTCATAGTAACTCCAAAAAATGATGGTTTTTCTTTCTAATTTTTTTTTGTCAAATCATGCTCTTGTCATGTATCATCGATAACATTTCAATTTTAAATTTCAAAAATTACAACTCCAAACATCAATTTTGGACCACCTAGTGATTTTAACAAAGAAATCTTACGACGAGCCTTGGACTAGTACGTCGCTAGCCTCGATAACGCCGCCGGAGTGCACCGCCCTAAGACGCCATAAAATCCCACGTCCGCGCACCGTGCTACGACCGCGCTGCTCAGCCCCCCCGCCGCACAAAACATAGCTAGAGCGCCGCCGAGCTTCCACCAAAAAAAGCCCCGCCCAGCCGCCGCCGCGCCATGGAAAACCTTCCGCGTGACATGCTTGCACAGATTGCGATTCGAAGTCGCCAAGGACGCCGCAGATCCCATGGGGGACCTCGCCAATCAAGGGCCACCCGCTCACGATGAAAGCGGCGCGGCGGGCGACCTCGGTGGGACGGAGCATCCGACTAGACCGATGTTCGCATTCGCCGGCCAGCGGTGTCGCCGAGGATCGCGAGAGTCTTGTCACCAAGCTCGCCGCCGGGCCAAGAACCCGATGCGCAGGTTTCAGCCGCATGAAGGCCGCCTATGTCAAAGGTCGCTTCACCGTCACGCCGCCGCTGAGATGCCGCGCGCCGCCGCCAGTGGCATGAAAGCGCCTGCATGTTCTTGCTCTTGTGCTCTACAGGCAAACAGCGGTGCCACGACGACGACTATGCCCTAGCAGCCAAGCGGAGATAGAAGGCGACCGCTGGCAACGGCCGGGACGTGGAAGAACATCAATCGTACTCGCCCCGCCGAGAGGCATGGAGCAGTATGGTGGGCTACTTGGCGGCGCATATACCGTAAGAGTGTCGCCGCCCTACAGCCCCAAATGGTGCCTCGCCATGACGGGCATCTCGTGGCAGCCAGCCAGACGGTGCGGCCGTAGTGCCGCCTCGGTGATGTGTGTTATGTGTTCTCGCAAATGAGGAGTGCAGATCCGCGACGAGCGTGTCGAGGTTCTTCACCAACTTAATCTTTTGCCGTTGTTGGTGATGTTCTTACGATCAAACTTTTAGGCAACTTCTAGTGCTCTAGATGGAGACCTCGATCGAACAAACTTAATTCCATAGCTTTTGGTGCGCATTTGATGCTTGATGTCGATCCTCGTATGTGCGCATGATGGTGAGAAACTCGAGAACATTTTATTAGTTGTGATTAATTGTGAATTTGTGATATACTCCTCTCGTCCCATGGAGTTTGTCTTTTTTTGACTTTTGAATTTCATATATGTTTAACCATCCGTCTTATTTAAAATATTTATGTAAATCATAAAATAAATTAATCAATATTCAAGTATCAATATTGATAAAATAACAAAATAAATTATATTTATGTAAAAATTTGAATAAGACGACGCGATCGATAAAGATGGCACGGAATCCGGGGCGATGGCGCACGCTTCGCCCGCTGAAGCTCCACGCAAAGGATACACCTACACACGCACGCACCGTGCAAAGCTTACGACGCCGCTATCAAAAAGGCGTTGGTATTCATTGGCGCCAGGGCGCAACACTCTTTCGCGCACGAAAACGCCTAGGCGTCTCTGAAAAAATTTGGCGCCCGTCGCGAAAATAAGCTGTACTAGATGAATTTTACGCGACGGCGCAGCCTCGAAAAATAAGCTGGTACACACCCGGTCATGTCGCCGCAGCTTCCTCCCGGTCGCTCCCTAAAAAACACACGTGGCTGCACCTGAACGCACCCGCCCGGCCGCCACCCGTATTATTGCTGCTATTCACCTCCGCCCGCCGCGCTCAAAGTTTCCAAAAAAAAGCCCCCCACCGCACTCGTGCCGCCTCGAGCCATGGAGAACCCGGACAACCTTCCGCGGGAGTTGCTTGAGGACATTGCAGCCCGCTGCCGCCATGGCCGCGCAGAGGATCCTATGGAGGACCTCTACACCCACGCCACCTGCACTGACACGAAGCGTGCCGCGGCGCCATATCGACCGAGCATCCCACTAGACCGGGTGCAAACGACGGGCGCGGGTCGACGCCGACGGCTACGCTCGGGCCGGGCCGCCGCACACTCACGCGAGTCTCATCAGCAAGCTCGCCGAGGTCGGCAACCCGGAGGCGTGCCGTGAGCAGGCATGTCCGCCGCGGTTCATGGAAGGTCGCCACCGCTCGCCACCGACAAGCAAACAAGCCGGCCGACTCAGTGGCATGTGCTCGCCCGCACGCGCACGCTCCTCGCTTACAGCGGAACGCCACCGCCGCCGCCATGACGACCATGCCCGAGCGGTGTTGCGGGAGATCCCGCCCTCGACACGGCGGCGGCGACGACGCCGCCTCGACTGAGTAATCACCGTGAGCACTTCGACATGTGCAATAGAAGTGTTGAACGACGCAGCCCCCGCTATCAAAAGTGGCAGCATCCTCCTCCTCCTCTGCCCAACCGAGCCTCGCCACGACGGGCATCGCGCATATTGGGAGACAATCAGCGCGCCCGGGCGGAATGGGGCCACCGCTATGTGTGGGTGTACCGCAGCTGGTGGAGTGTAGGATCCGCGCCGAAGTGTGGTATGTTCTTCATTTGTGCATCGTTGGTATAAGCAAAGCAGGCCGGTCTATAGCTTAGCTCTCTAGCTAGCTACATGATCTAGATCCGTCAAACAGCTTTTGCTAGCTTTTGGTTGTGTGGATGCCTGGATTGGTTGATGTTCGATTGATTCTCTGAGTACGTAGCATGCAAAGATGAACACACCGGTGAGATGTTTTAATTCGCTGTAATCCTTGTGTTATATTTTAATTGTGTACTTGTGGTATTGTGTTTGTGATTTAATATATGTGTTGTATTTCTCTAAATCATATGCTGCGTGGATGTTTGATTGCAGCTGAAATGATGAGTGAACAGAGCTTACAATGGTGTATTCATGTGTTAAATTTATTTGCGATTCTCGCCGGCGTTGGCCACGCAGCCCATGGTCGCCGCGAGCACCTCGGGCGTGGCTAGCTAGCCGCCCCGGGCCGAAACTCACACGGTCACAAGACACCCTTCTCTACCTTGGAACCTCAAGGCTCGTCGGCTTGGAGGTTATGCCCCCGCGCCGCTGACATATCGCCGTAACGCGCCGCCCCCGCCGACCACGCAGCGAATGGCCGCCGCGAAAGCACCTCGGCGTGCCTAGCCGCTCCCGGATGAACTCGATCTTTGCCTTCTCTACCTCGAGGCTCGCCGGCTTGACGGTTATGCTTATCGCCTCAGGTGCCGCTTGTCGCCGCCCCGAACACCGCCATATGTCCACCGCCGCTGCTCGATCATTCTCCGCGACGCAAACCCCCTCTCCGACCCGGCCCCCCGCCGGCCGACCGTGTGTTCAAAGGAATTTACGCCGCGTTGTCGGTGTGCTTTCCATAACGCCTATTTGACCTCGGCTTGTCGCCATTGGCCGGAGCTGCCGATCCCCACTCCGCCGCACCGCCACCGCTGGCCGGGTGTCGCGGGTCGGAAGGAGACTAAACCCGCCATCCAATAGCGCATACTAGTAACGCTTAGGTTATGGGGATCACGGTGGTGGTCCTCCCGCCGCAAGAGACCTCATCTCCGCTAACATCCGCCAAGACGCCGGTGTGCCGCCACGCCGAGACCTTCAGACTCAAGAACCCTAATTTTTCTTTTTAACTGTGGGTCAAAACTTGTAACTAGTCTTTCTCCATCATAGTAACTCCAAAAATGATGGTTTTTCTTTCTAAATTTTTGTCAAATCATGCTCTATCAGCGATTGTATTCTTACTTCTATTACTCTTGTCATGTTTCATCGATAACATTTCAATTTTAAATTTCAAAAATCACAACTCCAAACATCAATTTTGGAGCACCTAGTGATTTTAATGTAAGAAATCTTACGTGACATTACCGTTGGGATAGTACGCCCCGAAAAATAAAGCCGCCCCGCTTCACTCCATTGCAAAATGCTTCCGCTGGTCATTTCTTGATCCGACGACGTCGCGGTAACATTGGTCACAGAGTTACACATGTCTCAGCCAAGTATGAAAATACGAAAAAGAGATTTCTAAGATTTGTGAACAATGTCACTAGCACTATGTTGGATGGGGAAAACTAAAATAAAAGAATTGTAGATCTTGCTAAGTTCTCAAACTCTCTAGTTTAGAACTTTTTGATTTGACATTATCTTGTAATGGAAATTAAAACTAGGTCTCAAATTCAATAAATAAATGAAATTTAAATGTTTTGAGTGACGCCGGATAGACAAACCACCAACATACCGATTGTAGTTCTCAATTATGAAACTTTGTAGTTTACAACCTTTTGATTTGAGATCATCTTGTCATGGAAAACATATACACTCTCTTCGACCATAAATAAAGTCCGTTTTTGACTTTTACAATCCCCTCGCTTAACCATTCGCCTTATTTAATTTTTTTATCCAAATAATAATAAAAATAATTATAAAAGTATCTCTAACGATAAAATAAATCATAACAAAATATCTAAATTTTTAAAACATTTTGAATAAGACGAATGGTCAAACAAGGATTGTAGAAGTCAAACACGGACTTTTATTTGTGGGACCGAGGGTGTAGCAGTTGAAAAACATTTTGTAGTAGGTACTACTATCACTGTATCTTACTGACGAGCATTTGGGATAGTGCACCAAGAGCTCGGCCATTACGCCCCTACACCACCAAGACCGCATTATTGCCGCTCACCAACCGAAGCGCCACCGCTGTTCAGCTCACCGCCTCCGGTGACGGCGACCATTCTTCGCCGCACAATTGCACAAACCATAGCTAGAGGGCGCCGAGCTTCCACCAAAAGCCCCTCGCAAGTAAGCGCCTCGCCATGGAAGACCTTCCGCGTGACATGCTTGCAGAGATTGCGATTCGAGTCGCCATGACGACGCTGCGATCCCATGGGGCCCTCGCCAACTGGCGGGCCACATGTTCGCAGATGAAAGCGCCGCGGCGGCGCGACCCGGTGGGACGGAGCATCCGACCAGACCTGGTGCCGCACCGCGGGTCGGCGCCGGGTCGCTGTACTACTCGCCAAGTATCGCGAGAGTCTTTGCACCAAATTCCTCCCGCCGTCGGGCAACCCGGAGGCGCACTTCGAGCCGGCATGTATGCCGCCTTCGTCGAAGGTCACCGCACCAAAGAAACCGTCACTCCCGATGTTGCAAATACCGTCATGCTAGGGCATGAAGCCGCCGACTATGTTCTTGCTCTTGTGCTCTACAAAGGCTAACACCGGTGCCGCTGACGACTATGCCCGGTGGGTGTTGCGGATATCGAAGGTGACAACCCGGCGACGGCCGGGACGTGGAAGAGCATCAAGTGTGCTCGGCCCCGCCGACATGCATGGAGTTTTAGGTTGGGCGACTTGCGGAGCATATACCAGAAGAGTGGCGTAGGCGTACATCCCATCCTATTGCCCAAAGGGTGCCTCGCCATGATGGGCATCAGTGCAGCCAGCCAAAACGGTGCGGCCGTCTTCGCATCTCGGGGTGGTGTGGTGTGGTCCGTGTTCTCGCAAATGAGGAGTGTCGGATCCGCAACGAAAGTGTATGAGGTTCTTCGGTGTGCGCTAATCTTTTGCGTGCAAATATCACCGGCGTAGCACGGATATCATTCACGTTGTCTCGTGTTTGTGATCTTCACACAATCAAACTTTCTATTTGTAGTGCTAGCCGGCACCGATCTATTGCTACCTCCTCTTTCTCCGGATGGTGTTGTCGATCAAACAAACCGAATTGGATAACTTTTGGTGCGCACGTGATATATGGTTGATGTTCTCGATCGAACAAGATTAATTTGATCGATCATATGCATGGTTTATGTTGAAAAGATCCTGAGTAGGAGTATGCATGAAAACTGAGATATTTTATTAGTCGTAATCATGCAATGTGTTATATTTTTCCAAATTTGTGCTGTTTGGATGTCCTTCTCCTCTCTTCCTCCTCCCCCTCCCCTCTGTGAGTTGTTCTTCCTATAGAAAGCCTCGTGGATATGTGATTCTCTATGGGGAAGCGGGTGGCCGCGGGCGCTAGGGTTGGCCTGAGCTCGCTAGGGCCTACGGGGAGCGTGGAAACGAGAGGGCGGCGAGACAAAGAAGATAAACAAGGCATCTGGCTATCCTCACTTACTACTTCTTGTATAATGTTTCTCTATTTACTACTTCTTCTATAATACGGCTAGACCAACTACAATCGTGGGGCCTACTTATAATTTTAATCTAGTACTCCCTCCGTTTAAATTGTAGTTCACTTTGGCTTTTCTAGATACATTGATTTTGCGATGCACCTAGTTATACACAGTCTAAATACATAGTAAATCAAATGAATCTAGAAAAGCCGAAGTGAACTACAATTTGGAACAGAGGGAGTAGTTTTTAAGGTACAAGAGGTTTACATAGTGGGCCCCGCCCCGTGGCGCATGCACTTTATCTCCGCGCACTCTCGTGTGCCTCTCGCCGCTCATCCGACGCGGCCCCGTGGGCGTATACCACACGGAAGGCCCGGATTCCCGGCGAACTTGAGCCGGTTCTCTCGTTGGGTGGCGAGGGTTCCCAAAGCACCCTTCACAAAGAAATTTTGACCGCTGTCTTTATTCAAATTTTTATATAAACATCATCCATTTTGATGTGACTTAGTTTATTATTAGAGATACTTTAATAATAATTTATTTATTTCCTAAATTGTATAAATAATTTGAATAAGACGAAGCGGTCAAACATGATGTCTTAGAGTCAATATGGTGAATTATTTTGAGACGGAGGGAGTATCAGACACTATTTTTTTCAGCGCCCTGAAATATAGCCGAGCCGCCTCGGGCCGATTTAATAGTATTCTCGTGAGAGAGAATAAGCTTTGTTTAGATGGCTACTAGCAAAAGTGACTTTTCTCGACTCTGTAGCACAATCAGAAAGCGTTTCGTTTGTTTGTGGTAAACATTGCCCAATTATGGACTAACAAGGCTCAAAAGATTCGCCCTCGTGATCTACAACAAAAAAACTGTGCAATTAGTTATTTTTTTACATACATTTACTGCTCCGAACATATTTCTTTTGGTGTATTTAGGCCTTGTTTAGATGGCTAAAATTTCTAACCTTTTTCTCACTTTCTGTCCATCACATCACATTAAATACACCAAAAGACATATGTTTGGAGTATTAAATGTAGGTAAAAAATAACTAATTACACGCTTTAGATGTACATTGCGAGATGATTTTTTTGAGCCTAGCTAGTTACTCCATGGTAGGATGATATTTACCACTAACAAACGAAACGTGCTACAAGATAATGCATGTGACACTCTGGTTACAATTTTTAGCCATCTAAACAAGGCCTTAATGTGATGTGATAGAGAGAGAGTCTAAACATTTGCAATTTTTTGGCAAATTTTCAGCCAACTATGGCGAAATAAGCCGGAAAAAAAGGAGCTCAGGGGAGTAGTAGGCGTCCTTGCGTGTTGTCGTCTTCCCAAGCCGGTGCCTCGCCGTTCGACCACCGTGCAGGTGCAGATGGCACTGCAACTGGGGAGCACGGCCTGCACCAAGGATTGGACGGAACGACAAGATTGCGTGACGTGGGCCCTATCCTACAAATGGAGCCATACGCAAAAGATTCGCATGCAAGGCCGACATGGGCCCTATCCTACAAATGAGGTGTGTAGGATTACTCAAAGGATTCGCATGCAAGGATTCGCATGTACACCAAGGCCCTATACACGCGTCAGTAGTTAAGGAGCCGTGTGGTGGAAGGTCGGGAAGCTCGTGCTCTACAAGAATACAAAGCCGCCAACGACGAGGTATTTTGATGATGATTTTTATATTCCCGAACCGTTTGACCAAAACATCCTTACTTTTATTGGGACTCGGCGCGGCCGGCCGGCGGTTCATTATTGCTTCGGGGGGTTGCGTGTGGCGTAAAGCGCCGGTTTCCGTGCCGCCGCGGGAAGGGCAAGAGGTCGGCTACCTGCACTCCAGAGGGCAAGCTACCCGCACTGCAGGGCAAGGAGGGCCGAAAGGAGGAAGATGAAGGGCAAGAGGCCGCAACACCGCTAGACGCGATGGCGGCAGATGCCATGACGACGTGCTCTCTTCGTCGCCGCAGCCGCCGGAGGAACTGCCGGGCAGCGATCCCTCTAGCTACCGCATCACGCAGGCAAGAAGGAGTATCAAGAAGTAAGGTACATGGATCTTCGCCGCTACCGCCGCAAGTTCCGGGTAGTACATCGACATCGAGGAGGCGATCCGACTCGTGTCGCCCGCTGATTCGCTCGCCTACGCCGGGATGCACAAAGTTTCCCTAGGAGCTCGCGGGGCGCTTCTTCAAGGCCAATCGTCCGAGGCCATATGCTACGAGGGGATGGTGAGGATGATGACGGCGCCAGGCGATCCCAAGGGGCCGGAGCTCCTCCGAAAGCCGCTACGCCGCGGACCTCGGCGCGGCTTACTTCTTGGCGATGCCGCCGCCGCACCGGGTTTAACACCGCTGACCAAGAGCGCCGGGCGCTGCCCATGGAATCAGCCGGCGCCTAGAGCCCGACGGCCGGTGGGCGAACCATAATCCGGGTGGAAGCGCCGTTATTGGGCCCGTGAGGACCTCATCGAGGCCGCGGCGCCGCAACCCAACCTTGGTTGATCCCGACGGTACGGAGCAGCGCTGGGCCGCCGCCGCCGATCCCCACGTATGTGCATGGCCGGAAGGATGCAAGCGCTGCGCGCCACCGCTACCGTGGCGGAGGAAGGGTCATCCTGCATCGCAGCCGCCGGTGCCGCGATCGATCTTGAGTTCGTGAACCGTTCCGGGCGGAATTGGATGTCGCAGGATGCACGCCTTCAGCCAGATGTGTCCGTCCCCAAAACTAGCTATATTTATTTAGTTTTTATTTGTGTCCGAGATGAGTTAGAGTATCACTACTCCATCACTACTCCCTCCGCCTCATGGGGTTTGTCGCTTTTAACTTTTTGAACTTGATGTTTGACCATCCGTCTCATGGAGTTTCTCCTTTTTACCATTCTCTCTTTTTTTACTTTTTTAATCTATACTACCAACTATCATCAAGTGGGGGCCAACTATAATGGTGTATTAAAAGGATTATCGAAATATATCCATATGAGGTCTTGTTTTGCGAGGATTTATTAAAAGGAATTCAATGGTGTAATCGAATTTAATTTGATTTTTTTGGTTTGTGAGTTATAACATTTTTTTAGTTAGTTCAAAAAAAGTAGGGCCTCGCCAATCGGATATCATGGTGAGGCTGCTGAGTGTATGGGGATTAAGTATATGATCATACTAGACTATCTAGGTAGGTGGATACGCTAGAATATGTGGATATACTTTGTTTATACATCAGTAGTGATATATTTGTATATATGAAAAAATATGGGTTCCTTCAAAAAAAAAATTCATGCAAGAAAAATCTAGATTATTAATATGAGTATCCTGAACATACTCAAACCGATAAAAAAAACACGACCTAGGGGGACGACGTCCCACCGTATCTCATCAAACCGATAAACAAGTATAAACACATGTGCAACGTGGTTTATTGAGGCGGGAGTAACTACTCTTGGGAGTACGTAAACGATAAACGCGTAGATTCGAATAGGTCTACCCTTTGAAACCATACATATGACCAATGAAACCAAAATAAAAAAAAAGTAATAGTCACATCGGTGACAAAAAAAATAACCATCAAATGGTACAAAGATACACGCTAAAGACATGCATATGACTATCATTCATCTCATGCATGCGAGATGAACACTTATGATAAGAAATCAAACCGCATCAACATTGAAGCATATAGGCAAACATAATATTTACAATATTCCATAAAGGTAGAGATTATATATATATATATATATATATATATATATATAAATATAATATATATAATATAAAGAAAGAGACGAACACCAACATATACTTGTACCCAAGCAAATGACAAACACGTAACACCGACTCAAATGTAGGCACTTATCGTTTAGTTGGTGAAATGTTTTGGGTTGGGTTACTTGTAGCACTTATCGCTTGTATTTGGTAATTATTGTCCAACTATGGATTAAACTCAAAAGATTCATCTCGCACTTTTCGACCAAACTATGCAATTTGTTTTTTATTTATCTACATTTAGTGCTCCATGCATGCGAAACCAAAAGATTTGATGTGACAGTCTTTGTAGCACTTTTCGTTTGTATTTGTTAATTATTGTCCAATCATAAACTAACTAGGCTTAAAAGATTCGTCTCGCACTTTTCAACCAAACTGCGTGAAATCAGTTTTTTTTTTACCTACATTTAATGCTCTAAAAATACGTTAAGAAATTTGATGTGACGGGAATCCGTAGCACTTTTTGGGTTCCTCAAAGCGAAGTGAACACCCCATAGGTGCCCCGGGTCCATCATGTGCGTTGTCTAACCCCATCCGCATCGCCTTGTCTTCGCCTTCACTACTACTAGTTCACTCCTCTCCGCCTCCGATTTCCACTCCTCGTTATTATCCCCACAACGCGCACCGCCGCCGGCCCCTCCTCGCCCTCGCCCTCCTCCCCCACCCCCCAAGGCGATGAAGGAGAAGAAGCCGGGCGATGGCGGCGGATGCCGTGACGATGTGCTTGCCGTTGCGGCCGCCGGAGGACCCGCCGAGCGGGGAGATCCTCCAGCGCCTCCAATAGAAGGAACAAGTTGTTGATGCAATGTACATGGAGCTTCGGTCAAGCTCGCGGCAAGTTCCCAGATAACACCGACACCAAGGAGGCGATCCGCTCGTGTCGCCCGCATGGTCGCCGCGCTGCCCCCGGCCCGCAAAACAAAGAGTTCCCCGGAGCTTTGCCGGTAGCGCTTCCTCAAGGCCGAGCATCCGGAGGCCATATGCTACGAGGGGATGGTGAAGATGACAGCGGCGCCGGGGGATCCCAAGGGGCCGGAGCTCCTCGGGAGAGAGCCGCCGATCTTTGGGACTCCGGCGCGGCTTACTTCTTTGGCGATGCTTTGTTATGCGGTCGAACACCACGGACCAGAAGCGGCGGGCGGCCGCTCCATGGAATCGGCGGCGGCCCAAACCCGACGGCAGTGGGGCGAACCATCTCCCCCGAAAAGCCCGTATTTTGGCCCAGCGGACCTCAACGCGGTTGTGTCCCTCAACCCAACCTTGATTCGGTGTCCCTACCGCTTCACGGTGTAGAGCTGCTTGCGTCGACGACAAACACGCCCGTATACGGCCGGAAGAATGCATGACCCACGAGGGCGAGGGAGCGACGTCGTCCGGTACTTCTCCCGCCGGTGCCGCCTCCGCTTTGAGTTCATACTCTTGCCGCTCAAATTGAGCGGCTTAGCGGCATACGCCTTCATTAGGATGTGCAAGATGTCCGATCCCTAAACTAGCTTTATTTGGTTTTCGTTGTCATATTGTTGTGTAAACATCGGTTCTGCTTTAATTTGCAACATGTGTTTGTTTCCCTGTGTTGAGCTGTAATATAATTATTAGAAATTAGATGAGAGCTCGCCGAGGGTTAGCGATGAGATGCTCGCCGGCGACCATGGCGGCACGGCGGAGTTGCGCTCCGGCAATGTCATCTCTGATGGGAACTATTAAAGTTTTGGTTATGTGCATGCCATCTCCTGACATTAACGATGTTGTTAGTCTTCCAAATGTTTCCCTCGCCCTCCAAAAAGCTCTATGTGAAGGTAACTAACATTTGGATCAAAAATTTATATGTACCTTACATTCCACATTTAGTTTCTAGCTTATATTGCTTGAAGAGATTTTTTAACACGCTCAAATGTAGGTGATATTTGTTGATATTTATGAACTTAATTTGTTTATGTGTAATCCGAATTATGTCCGAATGAAAGTTTATTTAGTCAAATTGTGCAATCGTTGTCACTACGTTTTGCGGTGTTCAGCTCCAGCATTTTTTTTGTTTGTTTCATTTGCGGTATCTTTGAAGCCAGTCAAAAAGGTGAAGCATCCGAAAAAAATTTCGGGCGAAATTTCCGTAATTTCGAAATATCGCGTCTACCGCTAGGGTCCCGTATATTGCTCCTACCGCCTAAAAATTTCAAAATTTTGAAACTGTGGCGCCAAAATTTGGGCCCAAATATTGTAGAAAGCCCGCCAACATTGTTGCCATCAAATAAAAGCCCCGCCCCTAGAAGCTAACCCCTAGAAGCTCACTCATTCACTCCCAACCAGCCGCCACCTTCTATAAAAAAGAGAGACACAAGCACAGCCGCCGCCGCTCCCGACGGGGCGCGGACAGGCGCCTCGGCGGCCCGCCCCGCTCCACACGCTGAGCACCGGCGGCCAGCCCCGCTCGTCCGCGGCGCGGCGCCGGCGCCCGTCCCCGCTTCGCGCGCGCCCCAGCTCCGTCCCCGCTTCGGCGCGCTGCCCGGCGGCTCGTCCCGCCCGGCTCTCCGTCCACGCTGACGACGCCGACAAGACCGCAGCCCGTCCCTCGCCGACGCCGCCCGCCCAAAGACTCGGCCGCGGGCGCCGAGGTGGTGCCCTCCCCGTTGCTCGCCCCGGCGAGGCGCCGCCCGCCCATCAGCTCCAATCGCAGACGCCGTTGGTTGCCCAACGCCGGCCCGCTCCTTCCGTGCACTTGCCGGCATCCAACCATCCTCAAGGTTTGCATCCTCAATCTCGGATGTGTGTAGAGTCGTAGGGATCCTCAAATTCAGATGTGTGTGTGTTATATTGATGCTACTGTGTAAGCATATTGATTGAGTCCTAGGGAAGGGATCTTCAAATTCGATGTCTTGCATGCTATCGATCCTTTTAATGGCTAACATGCATATGCATGCTACTGTAAGCATATTGATTGATGATGCAAAAGTCCGCCGCATATATACAAATTACAACACTTCTAGCTTGCATACAGGTGATGACATCTCATTAGTTTGATTTAGGGAAAATTAAAAATGGCCGGCAAGTGTACAATCGGGAGCTTTGTTTGCTAGCCATAAATCGGACCTTTGGCTCCAAGGCGCCACGCTTTGTTTTGCATCACATAGAAAGACCGCTTTTCGCTACATAATCCACATGTAACTTATTGCCTAGGCACTTCTCCTTGGGGTTTTTAATCTGGTACTTTTATTGCTATATGAATGAATATGAATTTCAAACAAGTAGTGGCCCTATGCTAATTCATTACAGCAGAATAAGTTGATCCACACTCCACTTGAGCTCGGATCAAGCAGTTTTAAATTGTGGTCAAGACTAAAACGTATAAGTACGTATAAGTATTCTGTGCTTTCTCAATTTTTTTTGTTGATCTTGGTCTCTATTTTTTTTTGTTAGCATAAGAATGATTGCTATAGTTTGGTTATAAGAATTTTTAGGTTTTTTTTTTGTCAATGATGATTGCAATGGCTTCATAATTCAATGGGAAATAGTTGTTAGGTATTGAACATGTAAATTATCTTTAAGTTCATTGAATCATCTAGAAATTTGCATGCCTCCTCGAGCTGTTTTTTCCTAGATGGTCTTCTTGATTCACCCGAGGCCGCAAATTTCTAATGATTTCATGGCCTTGAAAGATGTGCCGGAGGATTATGAAATTTTTGTATCACGTTTCCTTATGCTCCAAGCCAAATGATGAACTCAAAAACTAGCCATTAATCTAAGGCCACCATTTTTTTAATCACTCAATATATTTTGTTTGCATTAGTCCTAGGCAAGTCAATTTTTTGTTGGTATATCTGCTGTCTTGATTCAATGAACTTAGAAATAGCCGAGAATTCAAAAGCATCTTCAATTTATCTGTTTTTATGTATCAATAGTTTGCATTTCCCCATTCTTTGTTTTTGCCTTCCATAATAAATATTTGCCATTTGTTATTTATATTTGCTTATTTTTCTTATTTTGTAGCATGAGGGAAAAGCTATGGGCAGTTCCAGTGGTCAAATTCCTAATCTGTTTGGTTGCATTGATCATGCCGCATGAGTGAGCAGATAAGTATTATTTGTTTTCTCTAGGACTCTTTCTATCCTGCTCAGAAGATAAGGATGATTGCTTATAGTATGCTCAAAAGTATTTCTAGATTATTTTTGGTCAGTGATGATTTCAATGGCTTCATAGTTGAAAGGGAACTATTTATTGATCATCTTATTTGGCTTGAGGTACTGGACATGTATACATTAATTTTTTTTGTATACATGAAAATCATTGAATCTTTGACAAATTTGTAGGCCTTTTGAATTATTATTGCAGATTGTAAAGTGCATTATCCTTCCTTTTTTTGAAGGGTTTTTGAATGGTTTGCTATCTTGCTTGTACAACATTGCTCAATAATTTTGTCGCCTTAAAATCCTTTTTCTCGATGATTGATCCTAGGTACAAACCCAAAGACCCACGCGGAGATTATAAAAGGATGAGGAGTCCCAAGAAGCACAAAGAGATTTAGCGTTCTTTGAAGGCACATCTTCTTGCGTAAACGTCGAATCTAATCCCAAAGCGCATTTCATTTTCCACTAACTAAACCAATCCCGGATCTACAAACTTCCCACTCTAGCAAACTTGCATCGGGGAGCTCCGAGAGTGAAACAAAATTATATTTCCACCCTTCCTTTACCTCTTCTCCTCGCTTCGCTTTCCCATGTACGACCGATGGGCCGCCCAATAACTACCTCTTGGATATCTTTGTCATTTTAAATTGTACACATGAAGCTGCTAGGAAGTAATGGTTTAGCAGCTCCCCCATAGTCGTATCTTATTGGCTACTCTATTTTTTCGAGAAAAAAAACCGGGCGAAAAACTTAGAGGAAAAACTCATCCTCGTCGGTGGAGATGCCACCCTTATCGCCTTTGAGTTGTTTGCTTCATCTCTTCTAATATAATTGCAAACATAGACCTTTTTCTTTTACCTTCATCTTCACCGTATACAATTCCCTCGTGTACCATATCATAAATTCCATCATCATGGCCTTCTTCATCCACACTCTCACGCAAAGATCATCATTGATACTAGTCCGTTAATCGACAAGGCCCTCATTTTCATATAGTATAACCTCCAATGGTTCCCCATGATGTATCCACCTAGTGTAAGTGCTAGCCATTCCATTAATATACAAGTGTAAGTGATTACTTTGGTTGTGTGAACGCTAGTGTTGTCAATGCATTCTACCCGCTTGGATTGAGCTTTTATTATGATGGGCATGAAGCAAGATGGAATGGAAGGGCCATTCCTAAGTTTTTATTTTTTATTTGAGCCCTACTCGGCAGTTCTATTATTCCACACTTGGTTTGAAAGCTAATAATGTTGTATATCAGTAGGATGATGTGTTGTATATCAACTAAAGTTCTAGAGAAAATAGAATTTCGGACGAGCATGCAAATCTGATTACGAATATGTGGATGAACGAAGAAGCGAAATCGAAACTAGAGGCCGGGGCTTCCAAGGACATAAAAGTAACATTTTTGCCTTGTGGCGGGCTCTACCTTGACATTGTGCACGCCGTCGGACATAAAAGTATTGTTGATCTTATGAGCATGCGTTGTGTGTGACCGAGCATTACTTACGACCAACATTTTTGTAAACTCTTTGTGTCGTATTTTGTACATTGTCCGAGTTTACAATGGATGGAACTTCTACTCATGAACGTCTAGCTTGTCATTTTTTTTTATCATATTTTAAAAAATTGAGATGTTGACTTCATAAGACTAATGACGAGCTTGTTTGTTTATTGTGGCACTCGCCGCGCACGGTTGATAGTGCAGTTTTTATAGTTTATTGAAACTTTTTTGTCCGGGATGACCGCTTGTGGTTTTGAACCGATTTCTTTGTGTATACATCCGTAGCGATTACTTTGGTTGTGTGAAGGCTAGTGTTGTCAATGCATTCGCGTGTCCGGATTGAGCTTTATCATGGCAATGAAGCAAGATCGGAATGGAAGGGTCATTCGGAAGGGTTTTTTTCCCCACACTAGAGGACAAGCAATCGCAAACCGGAGGCTACCTATGCTGAATTTGCGCAGAAGCAAGGCGAGAAAAGCCTCGTCTTTGTGAGTTTGTGCATGATTAGGAATAGATTTTGTTGGGCTATCCTTCGACATGGAGGATGAATTTGGAGCCCAACAAAGCGTGCCCAAACCAGCCGCCGCCCGGTCTTGTGCACCGTTGATCTCGGTTGGATTCAACGGTTGAGATTGCTTCTTGGGAAGCATGTATGGGGTAAGGAAAAAACCTAGCCTCCATTCAACCGAGAAACTATGCCGCCTCCGGATGCCGTGGACGACGTGCTTCTTCATTGCTGCCGGGAGGACCTGCTCGGCGAAAGATCCTCCACACCAGTGCATCCAACGAAGGAACAACTTCCAACTTGGAGCCTCGTCGCGTGCTCGCCGCAGGTTCCTGCGATGCCACGGACACCAAGGAGGCGATCCAAATACGGTATATACTAGCGGCGTAGCAAAATCAATCATCAACAAGTATATAGCTGCCGCCCCAGTGCGTCGCTCCTCCTCCCCCCACCTGCGGTGTGCCGCCACCGCCACCACCGAGAGAGAGAGAGACGTGTTGAAGTGTGTGGCAACGCATTATATATTATATTATATATATATATATATATATATGTCCGTCCAGTGTTATAACTTACGCAGCGAAAAACGGCCCAGGCTCGTTGTACCACAAGAGAACGGGCCTAACATGCGAGTCCAAAATTCAGGCCCAAAGGTAGGCCGGCCTGCCGAGCGGCGGAGGCCCGTTCAAAACCGGATGCGGGCCCAACCAAATTCGATCCGGGTACGAGGCGGCGTGTCAACATCCATCATCTCTAGCGACCGCGGCGCATCAGCGATCGAGAGACGCAAATCGTCGTGTCCGCAATACAAGCAAACAAAGAAAATGGACACCTGCTAACACATCTCGCCTCCGAAACTACACGCCGCGTCGGTAGTGGTTGCGCCATGTACTGACACACGATAACACAACTCGTCCGAAAATAAACGGCGTCGGTAGTGGTTGCGACATGTACGCTTACCTCCTAACGCAACTCGCCCGAAAATAAACGCCGCGTCGGTAGTGGTTGAGCCATGTACGCATTACACCGATAACACAACTCGTCTCGAAAATAAACGCGGCGTCGGTAGTGGTTCGCGACATGTACGCATTACCTCCTAACGCAACTCGCCACGAAAATAAACGCTTGTCGGTAGTGGTTGCGACATGTACTGCACACCTCCTAACACAACTCGTCCGAAAATAAACGGCGTCGGTAGTGGTTGCGACATGTCTGCATACACCTCCTAACACAACTCGCCTGAAAATAAACGCTGGCGACTTTAATTTACGTGGCCGACTTTAATTTACGTGCACTTCTTGTCTTCGTTCCAAGCGTCGATATCTGCGGCACGCCGCGTGCATGCCGTGTCAAGCAACACGGATTCGGGTATCGACCACGCGAAATCCGTGAATCCACGCGCGTCGTAGGACTAAATAGCGGTGCGTACGGGCGGGCCAAAAAGGTGTATGTAAGCAAAAACGCGTCTAAATTAGGGGGTTGCATCCACGGTCGATCGGTCTCGAAAATGCGCCCGTGATGAAACGCTGCGGTTCCGAGATACGTTGAATGCAGACACTCGGTTTCAAAGCGTCCTGCGCGTAGCCGCGTGCGGCCCAACCAAGGAAAACGCGTCTCGGATTAAGAAAAACAGGCGGCGTCACATCAACGGCGTGCGTAATTACCTCCCTATTACTAGCGCCGTATTGGTCCCGTGGGACCATCCGACGCGCCTATTACGGTAAGCCCGCCCCCGCAGCGTCGATAATGTCACAATCTGCACGCGCTTCGTTATTAGTGACGTCTCGGGCTCACTAGCGATTATTAGCCTTTTTTACATAGTGAATCATTCAAGACATTCTTGAAAGAGCTTGGCACTCAAAGCACAACATTGCCACCCCCCTATCACCCGCCAAACCCGGCGGGCAAAGCCGAAAACCTCCAATAAACAAATCAAAAACATCCTGCGAGAAGGCGGTCAACGAGATGGGGAAGGGCTGGAAAAACAAGCTACCCGATGCTCTCTGGGCATATCGGGGCGGCTTACAAAGCCCCCATCGGCATGTCACCTTACCGGTGGTTTATGGCAAAACACGCCATTTACCGGTTGATTTTGAGCATCGAGCTCATTGGGCCATCAAGAAGTGGAATATGGACGTCGACTTCGCCGGAAAAGAACCGTCGAGGGCAAATCTCGAACTAGAAGAATGGCGAGAGAAGGCGTACCATAGTGCAAAGCTCTACAAAGAGCGCACAAAAAGATGGCATGATCGGCGCATCAAATTCAAAGAATTCACCACGGGGAGACAAAGTACTCCTATTTAACTCTCGGGTGAAGCTATTCGGCGAAGGGAAGCCGAGAAGTAAATGGAAAGGACCGTACAATCGTCATCAACACATCGCCACATGGCGCAATCACAATCCAAGATGACGCAGTGAGATACAAAAAGGTAAACGGTCAACGCCTTAAGCTTTTCTTCGAACCAATGATCGATCTTAACCAAGAGCTCGATAAAATAGATTTATGCTTTGAGAATTAATTTATGATGATCAGCATATATAAAAAAAAAGAGGTTTTTATAAATTAAAATTGTTGTATTAAAAAAAATATTTTTATGAAAGGTAATAATAAAACATAAAAGTTATCTAAATATTTTTACTTTGTCTTAAATAAAGTTTTTACTTTATTATTTTCCTTTTACTTTATTAAATTCATGATGATCATTTGCTACACAAAGGATATATACTTTCTAAATTAATCAAAGCATAAACTATTTTCAAAATTCAAATTTGAGAATCAATTAGAGATCGACAAAAAGAAAGGAAACGTTTCTCGCTAGCGGCAAACATCGATTCAAAACTTTTTCGAAAAGGAAATGGATGTGGCGAAAAACTCGACACCGGGGGGACACTGGTGGTGGTGCTTGTAGCACCACCACAGTGCGCCCGCGCACCACGGCCCTTCGATGCGGGATTTCGCCCATCACCTTCTCCTTTTTCAAAACCTCGATAGTAAGGTGCGCTCCGCGAGATTTCGACTGCCAAAATGGAGAGGAGAAATTTGTCCTATAAAATCCACTCTCCTCCTCTCCATTCTTCACACCACTCCTTCTTGCTCTTCTCCTCCTCTCAAATCCTCTTCTTCTAAGCCAAGAATAGGCTGTAATGGCGGACCATGCCCTCACCCTCTACAATTCTTCTCGCTCACTTTGCTCTCTCAATGAGGATGACATGATATTCCCTAGTGGCGAGGTAGAACCATCCTCTGTAAGCCCCTCTTGCCGTGCTCCCTCCCCACGCCGTTCATCTAGTGGAGGGAACAGCTTTGTGTCCGCGGGCAGATCCGTGACACGCAAGAGTATCCTTGGGCGCCCACCTCGTCCCAACGGTGGGCACTCGGGCATTAAGAGGAAGGAACCCGGCAAATTGGCGCCCGCTCAACGTCGGCGAACGTCCTCTCCTTCCACACCTCCGACTACAGCTTACCCGCACACCGTTGTCGGTGTCGACATGCCCACGGGGAGGGCGTGGGAAAGGGCTTATGAAGAAGCCAACCCCCTCGCTCCAAATGACATCTCCAAGTGCTCCTTTGCGTATCCCTCGGGCAAATCCTAGAAAGGCCCCGAATGTTGTTGAGAGTCGCTCGAGTAGTGAGGGCCCTATGAGGGTACCACGCGCTGCACCTAGGAAGGCTCCTAATGTTTTCGAGAGCCATTCCGAGGGTACTCCATCGCAAAACACACAGTGGGAGTAGTACGGTTCCTAAGGTCCCTTCGCTAGCAACCTTGAACGCTAGAGTTAACTCTCTAAACAAGCTAGTGAAAACCTTAAGCGCGAGAGGTAGAAGGGGCAGATTTAGAGAACGCAGATATTAGAAAAGAACTAGACTCTTTTCTTTGAACTTCAAGACTAAGCTAGCTAGGGTCGCCGAGTCGCTAATGCGAAAAAATGCCCTACGCAGCCCGGCTTAGAAGTGCTCTACCTCTTTATCAATAATTAGGCGATCACTAGTTTAATTTTCTGTATTTCCCTTCCTATCATTTTGTAATTCCTTCAAGTGTGCGCCCCAGTTTGATTTATTTAAATAAAGTATTATTGCCTATGTCTCCACTTGTTTTTGTCCTTGTGCAAAAAGAAAATTAAAAATAGGTACAAAAACAAGTGTGGGGAGGTTCACAAGTCAAAGGTACGCAAGTCATTTAAATTTTGACTTGTGATTTATCTTTAAGTGCTAAAACCTGAACCAAGTTAGCAAAACTCCATCTCTATATCTACCAATTGATACATGGCATGCGTACATTTTATTCCTCGCCAAAATACCAAGCTTCTGTTGAAACAACTACTCATCCTGAAAAACCTGATTCATGTGGGTTGCATAGGCTCTATCTAGTCTAAGTTGTTGCCAAATATGATATGGTACAAATGGATTTGCTATGACTTCGTCCAAAAAGAGAAACTTAACATCCGGGAACCTACTTGAAAAAAAAAAAGAGAAAAAGATATGGGCTATGCTAAAAAAAAAAAAGAAAAATGAGATGAAAAATGGACAAGTGTCCGGGGCTAGTAGAGCCCACATCTCTAAAAAAAAAAAAAAAAAAAGAAAAGAAAAAAGAGGAAATAAAAAGAAAGTCTAGGGCGAGTAGAGCCCACCTCTCCAAAAAAAAATTTATTTAGCAATAAAGCCCATGCTTTCTTGAAGAATAAATTTTATCTAAATAAAACCCCGGATAAAAAAGTTGATCGAAAAGGATGAATGATAAGCACCTCTGTTATAACCATTCTATCGGCAACCGCCCAAGGCTTTGAGAAAAGCTAGAAAGCCCCGCTACGATGAAAGGTAATAAAGGGTGGGAAAATGCTCACAAGGCGTGTAAGGCTTGGAATAACCTTTGTATGCAAGCTTACATCTTGGAGATTGAACCACTTTAGTCCCCGCGTGCCTTCACTTGAGGACAAGTAAAGGGCTAAGTGTGGGGGAGTTTGTTGACGGTAACCAACGACAAATTAAATACCGTCAACACAACACCAAAACAACCTAGAAATAGGATTTTCAACTAACATATTCCAAAGTTTTGGTGTTTATTTGGACTTGCGGTACAAACTCAAGGATGATCACTTTGGGCCCAAAAATACAAAGAAAAAAAGAAATAAAATCAATAAATAGAAAAAGGCTCAAAGGAGCAAATGGCAAGCCCAACCAAGAATCGGGACAAAACGCGTCGAAATCAGGTCGCCAAGACCACTCTACAACTTTTCGAACAAGGGAGCCCAGCTGCCGGCCCCGAGCCAGGCCAACCCCCGCCGGGTCGCGTGCACCACACAGTGCGGCCGCACCTGGCCGGCGGTTCGGGCCCGGACGGGAGGCGGTTTGTTACCTTCCAAAACCGACGAAAACCGACGTTGGATGGTCGGTTTGGCGTACATGGAAGGTTTTCCTAGGACGGTTTGGGTGATTTTAGCACTTAGGCCCCTCCCCTTGTGTATAAATAGGCCCCCTCTCTCTCTCAAACAATCAATAACAATTCAAAGGAGAAACCAAATCCACTTGTGCAAGAGAGTAGAATTAGATCTTCTTCTTCTACTACTTCTTCTATTCTCGTCTCCTAATTCTAGAGAGTGAGAGGGGAAAGGCTAGAAAGAAGCTTGGTTCTTTCTACCCGAGTTCTTAGGTTAAGCCCCTCGGTGTTTCGCGGTTCCTAGGAGGACCAGGAGTGCCGGACTTGTCGGCATACCCCCCGGCTTGTACCTCTGCAAGCTACTTACACTTTGGTAAGGAGACTTGTGATTATCTTGCAGACTACTTAATTTCCTTTGTATATTTCTTAGTTGTTGTAGACTTACGGGATTGGTAGATCGTCTTGAGCGTTAGTTCTTGGTGGAGGAACTCTTTGACCAGGGGAACCTTGGCCAACATCAAGAATCGCGGACCAATAGTGCAAACGTGGTGTTTGGACTAGCGTTCACCTACCTTTTGTGGCGCATCCCACGGTTGAGGGGTAGGCGGCTTGGTCGTGACAAGCCTTGTCCGTCCCTTTGAAATCCCCCACGTTCGTCTTGGCCGCGGTGCTAATTGCCTGGACACTTTTTTCTTTGAGCGTGGGCGGTGCCGAAGTGAGTAGACAACGACTTTTAGGAATCACTTGCCGGAAAACTTAGCCTATAGATACCTCGCTAATAATAGAAAACAAACCCTTGCCTTAGGTTGACATAGACCCGAAAAAGCCAAGGCTGCGCGACCGTCCTTGTGTAAAATACGATACCCCTCGCTACCACCGGGTGAAGTGCTACAACGGTATTTCCGCGGCGCTTTGCGGATTTCTCTCGTGGTGCGTAAGAAACACCAACAAATGCCGCCCGGGCGAGATTTAGGGCCGACCGCCAGCCCCCGTGTGGCAAAACCATGTCATCTTTCTTCTAGTGTCTTACGGTACCTTCTAGAGTGTTTTAGTCCACATTTTGGGTCGAAGTTACTTCACGGTTAAGTCTTGTCATCGACGCGTGAGATATATTACGGAACTTTCTCCATTCTTCTACGCATTTATTTGTTAAGTCCCCTGAAAAGATATAAATCACCAAAGCTCGTGGAATTATGTTAGTTAGACCCCTAGTCTATGTTGATATTCATTTTAAGCCCTTATCCATGTTTAGTTGACTAGTAATATTATGCTATAACAAAAATCAACAAGTCATCCGTAGGCACCACAAAAAAACCCTAAACCCCTCGCTCCACAACAACTTCCAACCAACGAACGCTACTACAATTCACAACCTCTACGAAGTTCTTCCATTCATTGTCACATGACAAAGACATCAATGCATAGTGTGCTCATTCCTTCCCACACCAAATCGACCTCTCAACCTAAGCGGTCATCCATACTTGTCACAACAAGATTCGACCAAATCATCAAAGCTAGGAGGTCTACCAAAAACTAAACTTGTTCATCTATGTTCGCAAACTTTTCGCCCCTCTAACTTTACCACCATTATAAAATCGCACTAAACGTTCCATCTACAAAATGTTAAGCAATACATAGGCTATAAGTACATCAACCATCTTGCAAATAAAAACTATGACCAAACTAAACACCTCCATGCATCAATGAACTACATTAATGTATCTTCTAATCTAGGTCAAGTCCACTGCCACATCATATCCTAAGCCGATTGTATGAACCACATTGTATCAATGAACGCTTCAATCACTCATAATTTCACGATTACCCAAATCCTAGACACAACACAAGAAATGGTGGGGAAGGAGAGAAAGAAATGGTACCTAATCTGTTGATGGAGAGCAACATAGTCGTGGGAGGGGATGGAGCACTCGTGGTCCCCGCCCGACCACGAGACATATCGACCACGACCGGCGGGGGTGGTGGCCAAAGCCGACCACCACACGGGGGGGGGCGGCCGGGCGCCCGGGAGCGGAGGAAGGCCAGCGGAGGAGGAGGCGTGGCAGCCGTCGGCGTGGAAGAGCGGGGCGGGGGTCGGTGGACAAAGGGCGGCGGCGCCTAGTGGCGGGGGCGACGCGGCATTGGGTCGGGCGTCGGGAGAGGGAGGAGGAAGAAAGGAGAGAAGAGAGAGAGAAAGAAAGGAAGGGGCCTGGGCCCCTAAACCTAACTCGCTAGTCGCGCGGGTCGTATCCGGCGCGACAAGATGGGGCCCCCACACGCTTTGCGTCGGCCAAACTTCAACATGTAGGATCCGATGGAAGCCTAGAGGGGGTGAATAGGCTGACCCCCAAAAATTGACCTGTCAAAACTTAATTGCACCGTCGAGACAGGGAGGCGTGACACTGCTGCGTAATGGCACGACACTACCGCATGAAACTAAATGACAGAGACAGAGACAGAGAATGAATGACCGTCGGGTAGCGGGGGCGCGGCTGCCGTCCCACGGCGCACGCCCACGTATGGCGAGAGCCCCGAGCACCACCAAAGTAAATCCACGCGCTGGAGTTTGGTGCTCAAGGTTTTTACTTGTTCCTGCACACAAATACTTCACAGAGAACTAGCCAAGTATGGCACAACCGCAGCAACAAAGTAGATCGGGACGAAACCCTAGCTCACAAGAGAATATATGCAATAAGGTAAAGAACGCAAGTGACACAAGGATTTATCCCGTGGTTCGCCGTCGCCACAAAGGCTGGGTTACCTCCATGTTGTTGACGTTGCCACACAAGTCTTAGCTTGCCCACCGGCTAGCTTTTTCCCTTGTTCACAAGTCTAGGGAGTTAACCCTAGAGATGTGGGGTAATGTATTGATTTTGTGTGAGGTTACAAACCTCCCAAGGCTGCCACACGAAGAGGGCAAGCTCAAGGGCGACGCCTAGCCGTCTAGGAGCAACCTCCAAGAGTAAAGAACCCTAGGGTTCTGGTGAAATCTCATGTTTGGTCTTGGAAATTGATGACGACACTTGTGGACTAATCCTTGCTCTAAGTATGTGACTTTAGAAAGGATTAGTTGGATGACAAGGAGCATGATGATCATGAACATGGACAAATGTGGTGGACATGATGGATCGTCAAGCTCGGTGATCGGCTTGAGAGGGACCCGGGAGATCAAGGCAAAGGTATACTTGATAGGGTTTTTCCTTTCGGTGATCAAGACACGATAGAGCGTGTGATCATATTATAGGATAGATGGCCGACTATCAAGAGGGGATGCCGCGACAATCCTTCCATGAAGTGCTTCTAGGTCCAATTGACTTGCATGTGCATTTAGGATTGAGAGCACTAACTTCATTCTTGTCTAACCGATCGCGACATGCTAACACAAGTGCTCATTGGGACACATTCGGAGTGTTGGCAACTCAAGACAAGAAGCAAAACATGGAAAGACGGCGACGCTTAACGATGAAGAGGAACTTTTTCTCTCTTGCGCGCGGACGCTGGCGGCCGGCGCTGGCGGCGCCGCGATTAGTGGAAAAAGTTCAAATCGGGGCACGGCGGCGTCCGTCGTGGCTTCGCTGACCGGCCCAAACCAATCTTGGCGTCGGCGGTTCAAGCGAATCCGACAACACGTTTGAACAGCGGCGGCGGCGGCGTGATGGCGCCGCCCTACAGCGTCCGGCCCGGTGCGTCCGGCGCGTTCGAGCTGTTGAGACCCCCCCGACGGGCGCTGCGCGTCCGGCGTGCGTCTGCGGATTATCGCGCCCAGCGCTGGCGTGTCGGCGGCGCCCGTCGTGGTCGGTAAAGTGTCGGGGAGGTCACCACGGCGGGCCCCGGCGCTGGCGCATCCGGCGTGGCGTCTGGCGTAACTTTCGGGACCGCTGGCGCGTCGGCGCTGAGTCTGGCGGCGGCGTGCCCGGCGGCAAGCGACGAAGAAGAAGTTTGGACCAACGGCTAGTTTTTCGACTTGGGGTCTATATATACTTGCTTGGCCGGTCATTTGAAGTCTCTCTTGCACATTTCAACAGTCTAACTCATTTGTGAGCTTGTGAGACTCCTCTCCACTCATCCCCTCACTCTAACTTCGAATCTTGAGTGAGATTGAGAGAGATAGAAGTGCATTGCTTGATTGGTCTTGCATCTAGAGGCACTTCATCCTTGGAGAAGCCGCGGGATCTTGTTACTCTTGGGAATTTGCTTGGTTCCCTAGCGGCTTGGAGCAAGAGGCGGTGTTGAGCTCGATTGGAGCTTGTTCGAGGCCACACCGTTGGTGATTGTGAGGGGTCGTTCCTTACCCCGCGGGAGATCGTGAAAGGAGCACTAGTGGATTGCTCGTGGCTTGTTGGACCCTCTCTTGTGATCGCTTTGCTTGAGCGCCCATAGGGGTTTTGGCACCGGCCATTAAGCTTAGCACACGTCAAGTGAGTGTGTCGCCACAACGAGGACTTAGTGTGCCGGCAAGCACGTGAACCTCGGTAAAAAATCATCATGTCTATTGTCTTGAGCTCGTTGGAGATTTCTCATTGCACACGGTGATTGGGTTCATCCTCTACACTTCTCGGTGGTATTGTACTCTAGCTCCCCTTCGCATTACTTCGGTAGTATACTTGCTAGGGTGCTTAGTTGAGTATCTTGTTTAGCCTTGTTAGCTCCTAGTGGTAGTTTTAGTTAGAATTACTTGTCCACCTAGGAGTAACTTAGCTTACCTAGCCTTTGCTTGTGATTAGAGATATTAGAATTACTAGAATTGCTAGGAGGCTTGCATAATTAGCTTGAAGCATTTGCATTGGTGCTACCGCCTTATTTACTAACCGCCTTTGCTTAGTGTTGTTTGTAGAATTTTTAATAGGCTATTCACCCCCCAGCCATTAGGACCTTTCATTTGGTCAAACGTGAACCAAATGCTCTTTTGAGTGGGGGAAGTAGTAGATCCGGTCTCCAAGCGAAGTTTGATGCCTTTTCCCTCAAAAATCTGTGGTGGGAAGTGAGGGATTGAGTGGGGAGCTCAAGGTGCTTCAACGGAGGAGAGAGAGAGAGCAAGAGGTGAGAGCCGGGTTGTTCTCGCCGAGGAAGAAGGTTCGAGCCAGTGACCGCTGTGGGAGGGGTAGAATAGGTATTTATACCCCACGGACCCAACGGTTGAATTAAGTGTGGCAATCGCCACACTTAACACGCTGCACCGCCACACCAACCGCACGGCATCGCCGCTTAGACCGGCGGCCGAGTGAAACACGATGTTTTGTTGGCTGATCAGGCTTGGTGTTGTGTTTCGTGGCTGGATTGGAGTTTTGAGCATTTAGTCCACATGTAGCCAAGAGTCTCAGGATCCCTCTTGATAGTACGGCATTTCCTAAACTCAAGATTCAAAATATGAAATAATTTAAACGCCTTGAACCGGAAACACCGCCATCTAGCTCATGAGATGCCTTTGGACCTGTACACCAACTCCTTATTTTATTTCCTCGCATGTCATCTTCGCAAAATCTCATTAGTACCCTAATTCGGTTGTCATCAACGCCAAAACCCACTTAGAGCTTGATTGCACTTACACAACCCTAATGGGCCCGTCGCGCCACCGCATGAGGCGCGACGGTGTTATCGCGCCGTATGCACCGGCATGCATTGTGGGCCCCATGCTCCTCCACGCCAGCACCGGTCAACCACGGGCGCCATCGTGGAGGCGCTGTCGCGCCATATGCACCGGGCGCCGACAAGTGTGTAAAATATCGTGCCGTGCTTCGTGGGCGCGACCAAAAGGGATACCGTGTATAAATATTTTCAAACCCGGATGCATTTGAAATTTCTTTTAAAAAGGGTCAAATTTAAAAAAAATCCTTGTATCTTCCTCTCTATCTTTAGAAATGAGCACCTTCTCATGTCGCCAATAAAAAGAAGAAGATTGAACGTAAAATAGAAATTCTATTGATGTGCATGTTAGCAGTTTTTGGCTTTGGCCCAAATATTCCCAAATAGAAATGCCCACTCACACATGCATGGTATGGTGCGAATTGGCTTGTAGTCCAATGGTAGGGACGGTCCAAAGGGGACGCTACCCACCGGGGTTCAAATCCTAGTGCTCGCACCTTTTCTTGGGATTTTCCCGTGATTTCGGGCGTTATGCATTAAGTGGTAGCGACGTTCTCGTCGACGACGCGGCGCCAATGGTGACTTCGAGAATCTCCGATTCCGCCGGGTGCTCGGTCCTTCGGATGTGCTCATAGGGATAGGGTTTGCGTCGTGTGTTCATAGGGATTAGTGAGTGTGCGTGTGTGTTGTGAGCGTCAAGCGTTGTGCGTGTCATTCTCAAAAAAAAAAACATGCATGGTATGGTGGGGGACTTTAGTCCCACATTGTTAGTCTAGAAGGAGTGAGGCCGACTTAAATATGTGAGTTATCTCCAACTAGTTGAAGCTGTTGGTGAGAGGAAAAGAAGAAACCCATGCGCGTAGAATTGAAGGGAGCGGACACAGGCGCAAGACATGTGTGAATAGTCCGTCCATTAACCACCTTCATGCTTTCGTGTTTGCAATAGCCTTTTGCCACTCAACATTGATACCGTTTAGTGAGCGGCTAATAAGTTTTCTTAGTTTCTGTAGTTGTGACATGTGAGAGGATAATAAGTTTCCTTAGTTGTGACACGTGTATTTATAGGGGCGATACGTCATCTCCCACACGTAGAGAATTCGTTGTTGCCGCTATCTTCCAAATCCCATCGCCGACGTGCCATCAGCGCCGAGAGAGGAGGTGAAGATCTCTAGTTTGGTTTTGGCTAAATTAGACATCCTAGGACTAATCTAGCTACTTAAAGTGTGTACCTAGTTTGGAGATTGGTATAGCAGAGTGGTGGAGCATGGTGGTCATGGTGGATGCATGGAGTGATCCAAACGATGATCAAGTGCTCGGACTTTGGAGAATCGAGAAAGAGGATGATCAAAATGGGCTCGATGCAAAGCTATAACCATAGGGCCATTTTGATTTCACACTCAAGACACCATGGAGAGTGTGAGTGGTTTAGGATCGATAGCCGGACTATTAAGAGGGGAAATACATCAGAGACTTCGATCGTCAAGTGCCTCTAGGTCTAACATCATGTCAATGCATTTATGATCTAGAGAGCTAACTTCTAACTCCAGCAAAATGTTTGTAAAATGCTAACTTGAAGAAGTTGGTGACATGTGAAGAGGAATGAAGTTGGTTGTGTTGTTTTCAGAGCAGCGGATGTGGTGCAGCTGACGCACCCATGGATGCGTCCGCTGGGTCTGACCCAGGCTGTGTGAGCATCGACCAATGTTGTGTCTGCGGTGCGTCAGCTGGTCTATCATCTGACGCGTCCACCGGTCCTTTTAGCCCTCTGGCAGCTCTCGGGTATGGTGAAATCTCATGTTTGGTTTTGGGAATTGATGACGACACTTGTGGACTAATCCTTTGCTCTAAGTGTGTGACTTTAGAAAGGATTAGATGGATGACAAGGAGCATGATGATCATGAGCATGGACAATGTCGGTGGACTTGATGGATCGTCAGGCTCGGTGATCGGCTTGAGAGGAACCCGGGAGATCAAGGCAAAGGTATCTTGATAGGGTTTTCCTTTTAGTGGTCAAGACACGATAGAGCGTGTGATCACATTATAGGATAGATGGCCGACTATTAAGAGGGGATGCCACGACAATCCTTGCATGAAGTGATTCTAGGTCCAATTGACTTGCATATTGCATTTAGGACATGAGAGCACTAACTTCGATCTTGCCTAACATCGTGACGTGCTAACATTGGTGATAACGTGGTCATCTTGGACGTGTTGGCAACCCATGGCAAGAGGCGAAGCAAATTTGAAGCAAAGAGCAAAGAAGAAGATGTTGAAGCTGCTGTTTCAGGGCGACCGGACGCTCGGCGCGTTGACCGGACGCACTCACCGGTGGCTCCGGTGGGTGCGTCTGGCAGAGAGCTCTGCAACGCCATTTTTGCTGGACACTGGGATCGGAAGCAGGATCGGACACTTCCGGTGCCGGATCGGAAGCACCGGCCGGACGCATGAAGACGGGTGCCGCAATGGGCCCGATGTTTGTCGGATGCGGCCGGAAGCATCGGCCGGACCACAGACCGGACCCCGCCGGTGGTTCCGGCCGGTCGGTCCCTGGCCTTGCAGAGAGCAAATTTTTAGAGCAACGGCTCCTTTTGAGGGGAGCCTATATATACTTGGATGGCCGGGTACATGTGCTCTCTCTTGGACATTTTGAACACTCTAACTTGCTAGTGAGCACTTGAGACTCCTCTCCACTCATCTCCTCATCACTAATTCGGATTCTTGGTGAGATTGAGAGATAGAAGTGCATTGCTTGCATCGGTTGCATTTAGAAGCACTTCATCCTTGGAGAAGCCGTGGGATTCTTGTTATCTTGGGAATTTGCCCTTCCCCCTAGCGGCTTGGAGCAAGAGGCTGTGTTGAGCTCGATTGGAGCTTGTTCGAGGCCACACCGGTTGTGATTGTGAGGGGTCGTTCCTTACCCCGGGAGATCGCGAAAAGGAGCACTAGTGGATTGCTCGTGGCTTGTCGGACCCTCTCTTGTGTTTGTTGCTTGAGCTCCCATAGGGGATTTGGCACCGGCTATTAAGCTTGGCAACATCAAGTGAGTGTGTCGCCACAACGGGGACTAGCGTGCCGGCAAGCACGTGAACCTCGGTGAAAAATCATCGTGTCACTTGCCTTTGCTCGTTGGAGATTTCTCGGTGATCACGGTGATTGGATTCCACCTCTACACTCCGCGGTGGTATTGTATTCTAGCCTCTTTGCATTACTTTCTCTAGTATTCTTGTGTAGGCTTGTTTAGCTTGTGTAGTGTTTTAGGTTGTTTAGCCTTGTTAGCTCCTAGTGGTAGAATTAGTTAGTTTTTCTTGTCCACCTAGGAGTGACTTAGCAACCTAGCCCTTGCTTGTGTTTAGAGACTCTAGTATTGCTAGAATTGCTAGGAGGCTTGCGTAATTAGCTTGAAGCATTAGCATTTGCATTACTCCGTCTTATTTACTAACCGCCTTGCTTAGTGTTGCTTGTAGAAGTTTTAATAGGCTATTCACCCCCCCCCCCTCTAGCCATTAGGACCTTTCAAGTGGTATCGGAGCTGAGGCACCGTATTTGAGTGGCTTAACATCCAACGGTGACAAGAAAATGGCTACAATGTTTCATGTCAACAACACCAAGAAGGCACCACCTTTCGATGGCACCAATTTTGCCTATTGGAAGGTGAAGATGACCGCACACCTCAAGTCAATCAATAGAGAAGTGTGGGTTGTCACGGAGAACAAGTTTGAGGTTGCAAAACCAAGTGAGCCAACCGCCACTGAAGAGAAGAAACTATATGCCAATGATGTGGCCGTGAGTGCTTTCCATGAGGCCTTCAATGACCGTGTCTTTGAGCAAGTCAAGAGCCTCACAATTGCTCATGAGATATGGAAGAAGCTAGAAGAGTGCTATGAGGGCACCGAAGGCGTCAAGCAAGCCAAGGCATACATAAAGCTTGAGCAATTCAATAGCTTCAAGATGGAAGATGATGAGAGCGTGCCGGAGATGTTCCACCGCATGCAAGTGTTGGTGAACGATCTCAATGCACTTGGTGAGGAGATCAAGGACAAGACCTTCAACATAAAGTTCTTGAGATGTTTGCCGGAGAGGTTTGGGATGTTCATCACCGTGCTTGTGAGGACAAACTTGAAGGACTTGACCCCAAACCAATTGCTTGATGAGGTCATGACCGATGACTCCTATAGAGATGACAAGAAGAAGCAAGAGCTCATCAACAAGGCAAACAAGAAGGGCAAGGAAGAAGAGAAGAAAGAGGACAAGAAGAGCTTGGCACTCAAGGCTAGCTCATCATCCAAGGGCAAGAAGAAGAAGGAAGAATCAAGTGATGATGAGAGTGGCACTTCTACAAGTGGAAGTGACATTGATGAGCACATGGCTCTCTTTGTGAGGAAGTTGGGCAAGTATGTGAAGAAGAGCTACATCTCATCAAAGAAGAACAAGAAGAAGCAATCATCAAAGAAGACCAAGGATGGCAAGAATGAAGGCAACATGACATGCTTTCGGTGTCATGATTGCTGCCACTTGATTGCGGAGTGCCCATATGATAGTGATGATGAGAAGGGCATCAAGAAAGCAAGAAAGAAGAATGATGCCAAGAATGAGAAGGAGAAGAAGCCCAAGAAGAAGAATGAGTCCCATGTGGCCATGTGGGATAGTGATGGCTCATCTTCTTCAAGTGATGAAGAGGAGGGCAAGAAGAAGAAGAAGGGACAAGCTCACCTTGCTATGCATGACAAGATCTCCCTCTTTGACACTCCTTCATCATGCTTCATGGCTAAGGCCACTAAGGTACAATCTATCACTAAAGATGATGATGATAGTGATAGTGATAGTGATGATGAGGAGCCAACCTACACTAAGGAGGAACTAAAAACCATGCTTGATGATAGTATTGACATGTACAAGGATAGTAGGAAGGAGGCCAAGGGCTTGCGTAAGGAAATAAAAAGCCTTAAGCAAGAACTTGAGGAGCTTCGGGCATCTTATGAGAGTCTAAAGGTAGACCATAAGAAGCTTGAGAAATCTCATTCTAAGCTAGAGAAAGCTCACTCCTCTCTACTAGAAGAGCACAAGTTGTGCCAAGTTGTGGAAGATGTTAGTACATGCAATGCTAGCATCATGTGTGATATTCTAGTTGATGAATCATCTCCTAAGTGTGATACCTCCACTAGCATTATCACTAGCTCATCCATCTCTAGTGAGGATAATAATAACCCTATGCTTATTCATGAGAATGCTTGTTTAAAGAGGGAAGTAAAGGAGCTCAATCACTCCTTGGCTAAGGCCTATGGTGGTGAGGACCGCTTGCTTATGTGCTTGGGTAGCCAAAGGGCATCCTTGTATAAGGAGGGCTTAGGCTATATCCCCAAGAAGGGTAAGGCCGCCTATGTGACTCACAAGACTCATTTTGTGAAGAACAATGGTAGCTATTGCAAAGCTTGCAAGCAAGTTGGTCATGTAGAGCAAAGATGCATGAACAAGAGAACCAATGTTTCTTCCATCAAGCTTGATCATTCCTATATGCTTGTGAAGAAGGACAATGGTGTTCGTGCTAGGTACATTGGTACACCATGGATGGGCTCAAAGAAGAAAGCCATTTGGGTACCAAAGGCCTTGGTGACTAACCTTGAAGGACCCAAGCAACATTGGGTACCTAAGAAGAATTGATCTTGTCTTGTAGGTCAATTACCGTGCCGGAGGAGAGCATTGGATAATGGATAGTGGGTGCACTCAACACATGACCGGGGATTCTCATATGTTCAAGACTATTAGCATCAAGGGAATTGATGAATATGAGTCTATCACTTTTGGCAATGACAAGAAAGGCAATGTGTTGGGGTTAGGCAAGATTGCAATTACCCAAGAGAAGAGTCTATCCAAAGTGTTGCTAGTTGATCATCTTGATTACAACCTCTTGTCGGTTTCTCAACTTTGTGACCATGGGTACAAGTGCATATTCACAAGTCAAGAAGTTGAAGTAGTTAGTGGTGATGGTGCAAACATGATCTTCAAGGGATTTAGATATGGTGATCTCTACCTTGTTGATTTCAACTCAAAAGAAGCCAAATTGACAACATGCCTACTCTCTCAAGATAGCAAAGGGTGGTTGTGGCATAGAAGGCTTGGTCATGTTGGGATGAAGCAATTGAACAAGTTAGTGAAGCATGACTTGGTTAGAGGCTTGAGTGATGTCAAGTTTGAGAAGGACAAACCTTGTGGAGCATGTCAAGCCGGGAAGCAACATGGCAATGCACATCCAACCAAGAGCATCATGAGTACAAGCAAGGCATTTGAGTTGCTACACATGGACTTGTTTGGGCCAACATCATATTCAAGCATTAGTGGCAACAAGTATGGTTTTGTCATAGTTGATGACTACACTAGATACACATGGGTGTTCTTTTTGCATGACAAGAATGATGTGTTTGAGCTATTCAAGACCTTTGTCAAGAGAGTGCAAAATGAGTTTGAAACATCCATCAAGAAGATTAGAAGTGACAATGGGAGTGAGTTCAAGAATACAAGAATTGAAGAGTTGTGTGATGAGCTTGGAATTGGACATCAATTCTCACCAACCTACACTCCTCAATCCAATGGTGTAGTTGAGAGGAAGAATAGAACCTTGATTAAAATGGCAAGATCAATGCTTAGTGAATACAATGTTAGCCATTCCTTTTGGGCGAGAAGCTATCAACACGGCTTGCTATTGTAGCAACCGTCTCTATTGCCATGGGATGCTTGGCAAGACACCATATGAGTTACTCAATGGAAGGAAGCCCAATATTGGTTACTTTAGAGTCTTTGGATGCAAATGCTACATTCTCAAGAAAGGCACAAGATTGGGCAAGTTTAACAAGAAATGTGATGAAGGTTTCCTAGTTGGATATTCAACCACAACCAAAGCATATAGAGTTTGGAACTTGGGTACTGGCAAGCTTGAAGAAGTTCATGATGTTGAATTTGATGAAACCCAAGGCTCTCAAAATGAAAATCATGATGATGTGAGTGGTTCCAACTTAAAAAATGCAATGAGGACCATGGATATTGGTGATATTCGACCTAGGCAAGTGCAAGATGATAAAGATACTCCATTGCCTACTACTTCGGTTGATATTGGTACAAATGAAGCTAGCACTAGTGGCACTCAAGGTGAAGATCAAGATCAAGAGCAACAAGCTAGTCCAACTCCTCATCCTAGTCATCAAGTGCAAGTGATGCAACCATCCAACATTGCAAGAGATCATCCAATTGATCAAATTGTGGGTGACATCAATAGTGGAGTAGTTACTAGAAGAAGACTAGCATCTTTTTGTGCTCACCATGCCTTTGTAGCACAAGAAGAGCCGGAGAACATTGTAGATGCACTCAAGAAGGAGGATTGGATCAATGCTATGCATGAAGAGTTGAACAATTTCAAGAGGAATGATGTATGGGAATTGGTGGAAAGACCAAAGGACTATAATGTGATTGGAACCAAATGGGTCTTCAAGAACAAGCAAGATCAAGATGGAATGGTTGTGAGAAACAAGGCAAGGCTAGTAGCTCAAGGGTTCACTCAAGTAGAGGGTCTTGACTTTGAAGAGACCTATGCACCGGTTGCTAGACTTGAAGCAATTAGAATCTTGCTTGCTTATGCATGTGCACATGACATCAAGCTCTATCAAATGGATGTGAAAAGTGCATTCTTGAATGGATTCATCAATGAGTTGGTGTATGTTGAGCAACCACCGGGCTTTGAAGATGAGAAGTATCCCAACCATGTGTACAAGTTGAAGAAGGCTTTGTATGGTTTGAAGCAAGCACCTAGAGCATGGTATGAGAGGTTGAGGGATTTTCTCCTCTCTAAAGGGTTCAAGATGGGAAAGGTGGACACCACACTCTTCACCAAGAAGATTGGCAAAGACTTGTTTGTGTTGCAAATATATGTTGATGACATTATCTTTGGGTCAACCAACCAAGAGTTTGTGATGAGTTTGCAAAGATGTGATGGCAAATGAGTTTGAGATGTCAATGCTTGGAGAGCTCACATTCTTTCTTGGTCTCCAAATCAAGCAAATGAAGAATGGGACATTCATTAGCCAAACCAAGTACATTAAACACATGATCAAGAAGTTTGATCTACAAGATGCCAAGTCAATGTCCACACCAATGGCAACCAATGGAAGTCTTGACCCCGATCCAAGTGGCAACATGGTTGAACAAAAGAAGTATAGGTCTATGATTGGAAGCTTGCTCTATGCAACCGCATCAAGACCGGACATAGCATTTAGTGTGGGCATGTGTGCTAGATATCAATCCGATCCAAGAGAAAGTCACCTCAAAGCAACAAAGAGAATTGTGAGGTACTTGAAGGGCACACAAGATGTTGGACTATGGTATCCAAAGGGATCCAAATTTGATTTGATTGGCTATTCGGATTCCGACTATGGAGGGTGCAAGATCAATAGAATGAGCACAAGTGGCACATGTCAATTCCTTGGAAGGTCACTAGTTTCATGGTCTTCAAAGAAGCAAAATAGTGTTGCTCTCTCAACCGCCGAAGCCGAATACATTAGTGCGAGAAGTTGTTGCACTCAATTGCTTTGGATGAGGTCAACATTGAAGGATTTTGGATTCCAATTTGACAAAGTCTCATTGTATTGTGACAATGAAAGTGCAAGGAAGATGACCCAAAATCCGGTTCAACATCCAAGAACAAAGCACATTGATATAAGGCACCACTTCATAAGAGATCATCAACAAAAGGGTGACATTTGTATCATGGGCATTGGTACCGAAGATCAACTAGCCGACATATTCACCAAGCCACTTGATGAGAAAAGATTTTGCATGCTAAAGGGAGAATTGAATATTATTGACTTCTCCAACTTGAGTTGATGCACCCCACTTATATGACATGCCTCTCCTTCAACAAATCCCAAGGTAAAAGTTAGTTGTCATGGCATTCATATATAGCTAAGGACTTGTTAGTACATTTAGACATCATGCATGCTTAATAGGCTCATTCATGGAAAATAAAATGTTTTCAATGTGTGTGTGGCACCACTATTGCTTTGAATGGTTCTATGAACTAGTGGTGGCATATGACATGTTTATGTGCTTGCAATCCTAGTGTCAACTCTAGAAAATGCGCTATTGATGTGTATTCTAACATGGTGCAAGATAACCCTTATGCAAATGAGGTGTGAAAAAGCTTGTCCTTGGTTCAAACTTGAATACATGGAAAGGCAAGTGCTCTAGATGAGACCACATGTGATACTTTGATTGACTTGATTTCTCTCATTTACACCTTTTTGGTGATTGTTGACAAAGGGGGAGAAATAAGTCACAAAGATGTTGGAAAGGAACACACAAATAGGGGGAGCAAGCTCATGGACTATTTGTGCATTTGTGAAAGGTCCTAAATGGCTAGAGGGGGGGTGAATAGCCTAATAAAATTTTCTACAAAGCACTAGACAAACTTGTTAGAATAACAAATGGCAAGAAATGCGTTTGCTCTAGCTCTACTTGTCAAGAAGCCTCCTATTGACAATTCTAGTTGCTATGATCTCTAGTTCACACACAAAGGCTAAGTCGCTACTTTACCAACTAGGTGAACAAGCTAGATTACTCTAAACAAGACTATGCAACTAGCAAAGCTACTCAAACTACACTATCTACGAAAAGAAATGCAAGAGTGTAGAAGGGTTATACCACAATGTCGAGGTTAGTCAATCCAATCACCAAGATGACACAATGAGATAACCAAGTTGAAGCCAATCACCAAGGGACAACAAGAGACAAGTGGAGACAATGATTTATCCCGAAGTTCACTTGAGCACCACTCAAGCTACGTCTCCGTTGTGTCGACCTTCTCTCACGTGTGGGTCGGTGTGGAGCTCACTCCAAGCCAATTGCCTTTAGGCTTACCGCACCCAAAGCAAATGAGAGGTACTCACCGGCACGAGCAATGTATTATCTTGCAATTCGTCGTCCCCGACGAGGATGCACGGTCCTCTCACAATCACCGAGGTGGCCAAGAACAATCACCAACTCTTGCCAACGCCTCCACCAATCACCAAGCCGGCTAGGGTGGTGCTCCCAAGAGCAACAAGAAAACCACCGGCTCACACCCCATCCACAAAGCGCCACTAGATGCAATGATCAAAGCAAGTGCACTTGAATCACCTCAACTCACTAGAATGAATGCTCTCAAGCAAAGGAGTGAGGAGGAGGATGTGTGCTCAGCTCTAGAGGTGTTAGGATTGATTCAAAATGACCAAGAGACCTCCACAAAAGCGGCCAAAGGGGTATAAATACCCCTCACCTCGAAATGCAACCGTTGGGGTGCAATGCACAAAAAAATGGCCTCGGCCGGACGCGACCGAGCGGACTCACCCGGTGAGTCCGGCCGGTGGATCCGGGCATAACCGACAACCCCAACCGGGACCGCTCAACCCCGAAGCTGAGCGCCGCCGATCCCGCACGCGTCCGTCGGTGCTTCCAGTCATGCTTCCTGGCCGACGCCCGAGAGCCGCGAGACTCCATCGTTTCGTCGCCGTTCCTTCGCCTTTGCTCCAAACCGACTTCCGTCACTTGATTCTTGTTGCCGACACATCGAAGAACACCCCGACACCATGTGTTAGCATTTTTAAAACATTTTCCATCAAGTACGGAGTTAGCTCTCTAGGTTAGAATGCATGCAAATGATTTTGAACCTAGAGGCACATGTGGATCGATATGTACGATAGTTTTCCCCTCTTTATAGTACGGCTTATCGATCCTATAATCACTCACACCCTCTATGGTGTCTTGAGTGTAAAATCAAAATGGCCCTATGGATATACCTTTGCCTTGAGCCCATTTTGATCCACCATCCACTCCAAGTCATGCACTTGATCATCATTTGAATCATATCGATCCATCCACCATGACCACCATGCATCGCCCTTTGGCTTGACCAATCTCCAACTAAATCAAACACTTAGCATAGAGAGATTAGTCCTAAGGATGTCATCAATTAGTCAAAACCAATCTAGAGATCTTCAATCTCCCCCTTTTTGGTAATTGGTGACAACCCGCATAAAGATTTTATGATTAAGGGTTTTTGAACCTATCATGGTTGTCCAAGCATTTTGCTTACAATCATAGGATTGGACAAACATAATAAGCCCGGTTTTTGGTAGCATGAGCTCCCCTACATGTATGCCTAGAGTTTGGTATAGGCTTTGCATACATGTATGAATATTGAAATTAGGGAGTGAGCCATGTTACAAAATGATGCTTAAGGTGAAAGAATGGACCTTTGAAGCGTGATACCAATCGAAGGCGCCTTTCTCACCATACAAGCATCATAGATAACTAGATATTTCATCAAAAACTCAAAGTACCTCGTGAGATCATATTATAAGCATAGGTACTTGAATTTAGAGCGGAAATCAAAATATCTAGATACCACCTAAGCATGCTAGTTGATCAATCATCAATCAAGGTACCACTAGCATACACCACACAAGCATGTATATATGGAATTTAAATACATGTGCAAGAGCAAGTCATATGTTAGTGCACAAACAAATGCAATAAATGGCTTATGAGCTTGCTCCCCCCTACTTGTGTGCTTCCAAAAATTTTGATTTTGATCCCCTTCTAATCTTTATGCACTAATCTCTCCCCTTTGTCAACAATTGACATAAAAGGATAGATCATGCTCTTTTGATATTGGAAAGATTAGTTTTCAAATTTGGTTAAATTTGGATAGCTTGCCATACATGTAATTCGGTTTGAACCAAAGACAAGCTTCTTCACACCTCATAAAAGGGTTATCATGTCTATGTTGAGCCACATATTTGACAATATATCCAAATTCAACACTTGAGATTGCAAGCCCACAAGCATGTCATATGTCATCACTAGATCAATCAAGCATATAAAGCAATAGTGATGGCACATATACATTGAAATTCATTGCTTTTCCATGAATGCAACCTAAAGGACAAGTTGTATGTCTATATGATCTAGCAAGTCCTTAGATATTATGATGACATGTCAAACAATTTCACCTTTGCTTTGGCTCGATGGAGAGGCATGTCACATATGTGGGGTGCATTCAACTCATATTGGAGAAGTCAAGAATGTTCAATTCATTTCTAAGCTTGCAAAATCTCTTCTCATCAAGTGGCTTTGTGAAGATATCGGCAAGTTGATCTTCGGTACCAATTGGATGGATTGCAATGTCACCTTGTTGTTGATGCTCTCTAATGAAATGGTGCCTTATATCAATGTGCTTGGTTCTTGTATGTTACACCGGATTTTGAGTCATCTTGCAAGCACTCTCATTGTCACAATACAAGGGTACTTTGTTAAAGTCAAAACCATAATCCTTCAATGTGGACCTCATCCAAAGTAGTTGACAACAACAACTCCCATTACTAACATATTCGGCTTCGGCGGTAGAGAGTGTCACACTTATTTGCTTCTTAGAGGACCATGACACAAGAGATCTTCTAAGAAATTGACAAGTCCCACTAGTGCTTCTTCTATTGATCTTGCAACCACCATAGTCGGAGTCCGAATATCCAATAAGCTCAAAGCTAGACCCTTTAGGATACCATAAGCCAACATCTTGTGTATGCTTCAAGTACCTCAATATCCTCTTTGCGGCCTTGTAATGACTCTCTCTTGGTGAGGATTGGAATCTTGCACACAAGCACACACTAAACATGACGTCCGGTCTTGATGCGGTCACATAGAGTAGACTACCAATCAATGACCGAAAGAGCTTTTGATCAACCATGTTGCCTTTGAGATCTTGGTCTAAGGTGCCACTTGTACCCATTGGTGTTGTAATGCCCTTTGCATCTTGCATGTCAAACTTCTTGATCATGTCTCTTATGTATTTGCCTTGGTTAATGAATGTACCATTCTTGAGTTGCTTGATTTGGAGTCCAAGGAAATAAGTGAGCTCTCCAAGCATAGACATTTCAAACTCTTTGGCCATCATTTTAGCAAACTCTTCACAATATGCTTGATTTGTTGACCCAAATATGATATCATCCACATATATTTGCAAGATGAACAAATCCTTGCCAATCTTCTTGGTGAAGAGAGTAGTGTCGGCCTTCCCCATCTTGAAGCCTTTTTTAAGTAAGAAGTCTCTCAACCTCTCATACCATGCTCTAGGTGCTTGCTTCAAGCCATACAATGTCTTCTTCAACTTGTACACATGACTTGGCTTGTGATAGTCTTCAAAACCGGGAGGTTGCTCAACATATACAAGCTCATTGATGAAGCCATTGAGAAATGCACTCTTCATATCCATTTGGTATAGCTTGATGTCATGGGCACATGCATAGGCTAATAGGATTCTAATTGCCTCTAATCTTGCCACCGGAGCATAAGTTTCACCAAAGTCAAGACCCTCAACTTGAGTGTAGCCTTGTGCAACTAGTCTTGCTTTGTTTCTAACCACAATGCCATCTTGATCTTGCTTATTCTTGAACACCCACTTGGTTCCAATGACATTATAGTTGGTTGGTCTTTCCACCAACTCCCATACTTCATTTCTTTCAAAGTTATTTAGCTCCTCTTGCATTGCCAATACCCATTCTTCATCTTTCATGGCATCATCAATCTTCTCCGGCTCTTCTTGTGACACAAATGCAAAGTGCTCACAAAATGCCGCAAGTCTTCCTTTTGTTTGTACTCCACTTGCAATATCACCAATAATTTGATCAATTGGGTGATCTCTAGCAACACTTGTGTTTTTGGAGTATTGGTAGTTGATTGCTTGAACTTGGTTGACCACTTGATGTGCCTTGCACTTGAGAAGATGTACTAGCTTGTTGATCTTGCACTTGAGAGCCACTAGCTTGACCTATTGGAGATGAGAGCACTTGATCTTTGTTATCATCAACATCAATCACTTGAGTTGGCTTGATGTGTCCAATGTCCATGTTCTTCATTGCATCTACCAATTGGGTTCCACCAACATCATTGTGATTTTCTTCTTCATCTTGAGACCCATTGGTTTCATCAAACTCCACATCATGCACTTCCTCAAGTTGACCACTAGTGCTATTCCACACTCTATATGCTTTGCTTGTGGTGGAATATCCAAGCAAGAAACCCTCATCACATTTCTTGTCAAACTTGCCCAATCTAGTGCCTTTCTTCAATATGTAGCATTTGCAACCGAAGACTCTAAAGTAAGCAATGCTTGGCTTTCTTCCATTCAAGAGCTCATAGGGTGTCATGCCCATCATTGGATGACAATACAATCGGTTGATGTAGTAGCATGCGGTGTTGATTGCTTCGGCCCAAAATGATTGACTCACATCATATTCACTAAGCATTGACCTTGCCATATCCATGAGAGTCCTATTCTTCCTCTCAACCAAGCCATTGGATTGTGGTGTGTAGGTAGGTGAGAACTCATGTTTGATGCCATAATCATTGCATAGCTCTTCAACTCTTGTATTCTTGAACTCACTACCATTGTCACTTCTCACTTTCTTGATGGTAACATCATATTCATTGCACACTTGCTTAAGAAATATCTTGAAGATAGAATATGTGTCACTCTTGTCATTGAGAAAGAATACCCATGTGTATCTAGTGAAATCATCCACAATCACAAATCCACATTTGTTGCCTCCAATGCTAGTGTATGTGGTTAGACCAAATAAATCTATGTGCATCAACTCAAATGGCTTGCAAGTGCTCATGAAATTCTTCTTAGAATGAGTGTTGCCCACTTGCTTGCCGGGCTTGACATGCACCACATAGCTTGTCCTTTTCAAACTCAACTCCATCCAAGCATCTCACTAGGTTGTGCTTCACAAGCTTGTTCAATTGCTTCATGCCAACATGTCCTAGTCTTCTATGCCATAGCCAACCCATGCTTGATTTGGAGAGCAAACATGTACTCAATTTTGCTTCACTTGTGCCAAAGTCAACTAGATAGAGATTGTCATGCCTAAAGCCCTTGAACATCAACTTTGAGTCTTTCATGCTAACAACCTCAATGTCATCAACCCCAAATATGCACTTGAAACCAAGGTCATAAAGTTGTGCTACCGAGAGCAAGTTGAAGTTCACCTTGTCAACATGTGCCACATTGGATATGCTCAATTCACTTGTGATCTCAATCTTGCCATGACCCTTGATCTTGCCTCTACCATTATCACCAAATGTGATGCTACCACCACTCTTGCTTGTATCAAAAGAGTTGAACATTCTAGCATCACCGGTCATGTGTTGAGTACACCCACTATCAAGAATCCAATGCCTCCCTCCGGCCTTGTAATCCACCTACAAGTCAAATCAATGAGATTTAGGTACCCATCCTTGCTTGGGTCCTTGGAGGTTAGTCACCAAAGCCTTTGGCACCCAAATGGACTTCTTCTTTGGTCCCACAATTGGTGTACCAATGAACTTTGCTTTCACACCATTCTCCCTCTTGGTAAGCAAATAGCAAGAATCAAAACAAATTGAATGCACTTTGTTTGCTTTCTTGTTGGTGTTCATTTTAGCACATTTTTGCTCTTGATGCCCAACTTGCTTGCATCTTTGGCAATAAGAACCGTTGCTCTTCACAAAGCTAGGCTTTGGAGTCACAAAAGTCTTCTTGCCCTTCTTGGGGATATACCCTAGACCTTCCTTGTTAAGGGAAAATCTTTGGCTACCCAAGCACTTTAGCAACTTGGCATCCCCACCATATGCCTTACCCAAGGCGTGGGTAAGCTCATCCACCTCTCTCTTGAGAGTCTCATTCTCAACTAACAATGATGAATCTAAAACCTTTTCATCACTACTAGTGGAGGTAGAGTGGGTTGGTGTGGATGTGGAGGGTATGTTTGGTTCTTCAACATCAACCATGAATGGTTCATCTATAATGTCACATGTTGAACCAACACTCCTCTTGGATACCAAGGCAACCTTGTCACTCTTAGCTACTAGCAAGGAATGAGCTTTCTCAAGCTTGGTGTGAGCTAGTTGAAGATCCTCATGTTCTTCCTTTAAACATTCATAGGATGCTTCTTGCTCCCTAAGGCTCTTTTCAAGAGAAGCAACTCTCTTTTCCAAGGCCATGCATTCCTTTGCCTTAGCTATGAGAACAATGTTAGCTTGCTCCATTGCCTCAAACATTTCATCTTTAGTGGGTTCATTTGATTCATCATATTCATCCTCACTATCATATTTTACTTCGTTAGAGGATGGTTCATCATATACCTTTGTGGCCTTAGCCATGAAGCATGAACCGGAGGATGAGTCAAATAGGGAAGACTTGTCTTGATCAACTAGAGCCATCATAGCCTTGCCCTCTTCTTCTTCATCGGACTCATCACTATCCCATGTCACTATGAATGCCCCATCCTTGCCTTGCTTGAAGGTGGCCTTGTTCTTGCCCCTTCTTCGGTCTTTGTTGTTGTTCTTGTCCTTCCTATGAGGACAATCCTTAAAGATGTGATCGGGACTATCACACTTCTAACATAGCCTCTTGTCATCATTGCCCTTGGAAGTGTCCTTCTTCTTGTAGTTCCCAAATCTCTTCTTGTACTTGAGCATGGTGTCAAATCTCTTGACAACCAAGGCAAGTGCTTCATCAACCTCTTCTAGGCCGGATACATCACATTCTTCTTCTTGAGCCTTTGCCTTGCCCTTGCATGAAGTAGAGGATGCCTTGAAAGCAACAACCTTCTTCTCCTCAACCTTCTTCTCTTCCTTCTTCTCCTTCTCATCAATGTTGTGATCATACTTGTCAAATGTCAATACTTCTCCAAGTAGATCATTTGGCTTCTTTGAATCAAGCCCATCTCTTTGTAGCATGAGAATCAACATCTTGAATCTTGAAGGTAGGCTAATCAAGAATTTATGACAAAAGTCTTGATCTTGTGTCTTGTAGCCCAATGTCTTGAGATCATTGACAATCACTTGTAGACGATGAAACATCTCAAGAATTGTTTCACCATCCTTCATCTTGAATGTCTCGAACTCACTCTTGAGACCATATAGCTTGGCACTCTTGACAACTTTGGTGCCCTCATATGTCTCACTCAATCTTGTCCATACTTCACTTACACGGTCCAAGTCCTTGATGCCCTCAAATATCTTTGCATCGATGGCATTGTATATGGTGTTGAGTGCCATCCGATTGCAAGTCCGGTTTGCTCTATCCTCATCGGTGAGCTTGGTGGGATCAAGGATGACATATTCATTCTCCGTCACCTCCAATACTCTCTCATGTATGGAACCGAGGTACATGGTCATCTTCCTCTTCCAATGATCAAAAGAACTCTCACCATCAAAGTGAGGCGATTTACCCCCAACATGGTTGAACACTATTGTAGCCATATCTTGTACCGAAGGGTGTTAATCCTTGCTAAAACGGTGACCACGGCTCCGATACCACTTGAAAGGTCCTAAATGGCTAGAGGGGGGGTGAATAGCCTAATAAAATTTTCTACAAAGCACTAGACAAACTTGTTAGAATAACAAATGGCGGTAAATGCGTTTGCTCTAGCTCTACTTGTCGGCAAGCCTCCTATTGACAATTCTAGTTGCTATGATCTCTAGTTCACACACAAAGGCTAAGTCGCTACTTTACCAACTAGGTGAACAAGCTAGATTACTCTAAAAAAGACTATGCAACTAGCAAAGCTACTCAAACTACACTATCTACGAAAGAAATGCAAGAGTGTAGAAGGGTTATACCACAATATCGAGGTTAGTCAATCCAATCACCAAGATGACACAATGAGATAACCAAGTTGAAGCCAATCACCAAGGGACAACAAGAGACAAGTGGAGACAATGATTTATCCCGAAGTTCACTTGAGCACCACTCAAGCTACGTCTCCGTTGTGTCGACCTTCTCACGTGTGGGTCGGTGTGGAGCTCACTCCAAGCCAATTGCCTTTAGGCTTACCGCACCCAAAGCAAATGAGAGGTACTCACCGACACGAGCAATGTATTATCTTGCAATTCGTCGTCCCGACGAGGATGCACGGTCCTCTCACAATCACCGGAGGTGGCCAAGAACAATCACCAACTCTTGCCAACGCCTCCACCAATCACCAAGCCGGCTAGGGGTGGTGCTCCCCAAGAGCAACAAGAAAACCACCGGCTCACACCGATCCACAAGCGCCACTAGATGCAATGATCAAAGCAAGTGCACTTGAATCACCTCAACTCACTAGAATGAATGCTCTCAAGCAAAGGAGTGAGGAGGAGGATGTGTGCTCAGCTCTAGAGGTGTTAGGATTGATTCAAAATGACCAAGAGACCTCCACAAAGCCGGCCAAAGGGGTATAAATACCCCTCACCTCGAAATGCAACCGTTGGGGTGCAATCTGCACAAAAATCGGCCTGACTGGGCCGACCGACCGGACTCACCCGGTGAGTCCTGGGTCCGGTGGATCCGTTACAACCGACAACCCCAACCGGGACCGCTCAACCCCCACCGAAAGCGTCCGGTCACGCGTCCGATCGGTGCTTCGGTCAGCACCGATGCATCCGGTTGGCGTCGGTCCTGTCACTTCAAACGAAACCTCCGAAACATGCTCTCGCGGGCGCGCACTCACCGCGGCGTCCGGTCACATGCTCGTGCTTCCGGCCGAGAGTCCGGCCGACCCTCCCGAGACCCCGAAAAACATGCTCTCGTTATTTTGACCGAACCACTCATCGAGCGTCCGGCCGGTTTTGCATGCTTCCGGTCATGCTTCCGGTCGACGCCAGAGCTGCGAGACTTCATCGTTTCGTCGCCGTTCCTTCGCCTTTGCTCCAAACCGACTTCCATCACTTGATTCTTGTTGCCGACACGTCGAAGAACACCCCGACACCATGTGTTAGCATTTTCAAAACATTTTCCATCAAGTACGGAGTTAGCTCTCTAGGTTAGAATGCATGCAAATGATTTTAAACCTAGAGGCACATGTGGATTGATATGTACGATAGTTTTCCCCTCTTTATAGTACGGCTTATCGATCCTATAATCACTCACACCCTCTATGGTGTCTTGAGTGTAAAATCAAAATGGCCCTATGAATATACCTTTGCCTTGAGCCCATTTTGATCCACCATCCACTCCAAGTCATGCACTTGATCATCATTTGAATCATCTCGATCCATCCACCATGACCACCATGCATCGCCCTTGGCTTGACCAATCTCCAACTAAATCAAACACTTAGCATAGAGAGATTAGTCCTAAGGATGTCATCAATTAGCCAAAACCAATCTAGAGATCTTCAATTTGTATGTGCATAATCATAATGTGATGTTGCATTGGCAATCTAAATTCAATATACATGTTTGCTTGGTGTATGCTAGTTTTTGAAAAATGATTGGTGTATTGACCAACTAGCATGCATAGGATGTATCTAGACAAAGCTCACATTTTAGCCTATAATGTTGATCTCATGGGGTATGTTGAGTTTTTGATGAATGTCTAGATACATGATGCTAAGGACTCCGATGGTTTCACGCTTTAAAGGTCCAATTTCTAGAACCTTAGCATCTCTTTTGGTATTAGTGTCTCTCCCCATGATTTCTATCCAACATATGTGCTAAAATTGAACCAAACACATGGAAGCACATATGTAGGGGAGCTACTACTACCAAAACCGAACCTTGAAATGATTGTCCATCTCTTGATTCATGATCAAAATTCTATGGGCAAGCAATTCAAGTTCAATTGAATTTCTTTTAAAATCATTGTGAGTTTGGTTGTCATCAATTACCAAAAAGGGAGAGATTGAAATCTCATGTTTGGTTTTGGGAATTGATGACGACACTTGTGGACTAATCCTTTGCTCTAAGTGTGTGACTTTAGAAAGGATTAGATGGATGACAAGGAGCATGATGATCATGAGCATGGACAATGTCGGTGGACTTGATGGATCGTCGGGCTCGGTGATCGGCTTGAGAGGAACCCGGAGATCAAGGCAAAGGTATCTTGATAGAGTTTTCCTTTTAGTGGTCAAGACACGATAGAGCGTGTGATCACATTATAGGATAGATGGCCGTCTATCAAGAGGGGATGCCACGACAATCCTTGCATGAAGTGCTTCTAGGTCCAATTGACTTGCATATTGCATTTAGGACATGAGAGCACTAACTTCGATCTTGCCTAACATCGTGACGTGCTAACATTGGTGATAACGTGGTCATCTTGGACGTGTTGGCAACCCATGGCAAGAGGCGAAGCAAATTTGAAGCAAAGAGCAAAGAAGAAGATGTTGAAGCTGCTTTTTGTTTTAGGCGGACGCCGCTTCGGCGTTGACTGACGCACTCACCGGTGGCTCGGTGGGTGCGTCTCGCGAGAGCTCTGCAGCGCCATTTTTGCCGGGCGACGCTGGGATCGGAAGCGGGGCCGGACGCTTCCGTGCCTGATCGGAAGCACCGACCGAAGCATGAAGACGGGTGCCGCCAGAAGGCCCGATGTTTGTCGGATGTGACCGAAGCATCGACCGACCCTCGGACCGGACCCGGCCCGGTGGTTCCGGCGGTCAAGGCCCGGTCCTTGCCGAGAGCAAATTTTTAGAGCAACGGCTCCTTTTTGAGGGGAGCCTATATATACTTGGATGGCCGGGTACATGTGCTCTCTCTTGGACATTTTGAACACTCTAAATTGCTAGTGAGCACTTGAGACTCATCTCCACTCATCTCCTCATCACTAATTCGGATTCTTGGTGAGATTGAGAGATAGAAGTGCATTGCTTGCATCGGTTGCATTTAGAAACACTTCATCCTTGGAGAAGCCGCGGGATTCTTGTTATCTTGGGAATTTGCCCTGCCCCCTAGCGGCTTGGAGCAAGAGGCGGTGTTGAGCTCGATTGGAGCTTGTTCGAGGCCACACCGGTGGTGATTGTGAGGGGTCGTTCCTTACCCCGCTGAGATCGCGAAAGGAGCACTAGTGGATTGCTCGTGGCTTGTCGGACCCTCTCTTGTGTTTGTTGCTTGAGCTCCCATAGGGGGATTTGGCACCGGCTATTAAGCTTGGCAACATCAAGTGAGTGTGTCGCCACAACGGGGACTAGCGTGTCGGCAAGCACGTGAACCTCGGTGAAAAAATCATCGTGTCACTTGCCTTTGCTCGTTGGAGATTTCTCGGTGATCACGGTGATTGGATTCCACCTCTATACTCCGCGGTGGTATTGTATTCTAGCCTCTTTGCATTACTTTCTCTAGTATTCTTGTGTAGGCTTGTTTAGCTTGTGTAGTGTTTTAGGTTGTTTAGCCTTGTTAGCTCCTAGTGGTAGAATTAGTTAGTTTTTCTTGTCCACCTAGGAGTGACTTAGCAACCTAGCCCTTGCTTGTGTTTAGAGACTCTAGTATTGCTAGAATTGCTAGGAGGCTTGCGTAATTAGCTTGAAGCATTAGCATTTGCATTACGCCGCCTTATTTACTAACCGCCTTGCTTAGTGTTGCTTGTAGAAGTTTTAATAGGCTATTCACCCCCCCCCCCTCTAGCCATTAGGACCTTTCATATGGCTACTTGACTCGAGGCATCGTGGGCGTGGACGCCTTCGCTAGCGCATTGAGTCTGCTGGCTCGTGTTCTTGCACTAGAAATAGCCATTTGGGGCCGGTGGACGCATGGTCCGGCGTGGTAGATGGTTGCGTCCGCTGGTCATCTTTGTGAGCGCACGTGACCGTTGGAATCTAACAGGCTTATTTGAATTTTGAGCCACGTGGCGCCCATCCGAGGCGCAGGACGCGACGTATCCTCTCGCCCCGCTAACGTCCACCGGCCCCGTCCCGTGGGATAACGGTTGGGAGGGATCTCCCCCTCCTATTTAAGTGGGGTGGCCAGCCAAAGGGATATGTATCTTGGTCATTTGAATCATTTCCCATCCTTTGAGCTAAGCCACACCCCTTCCTCTCTCCCACTTGCTAGAGTGCATATTCTTGAGAGATATTGGAGTGATCTTGAGTGTATTTGCTTATTGCTTGCATCTAGAGGTACTTGAAGATCGTTGTAGCCGGTGGTTTTCTTGTTACTCTTGGAGATCACCACTCCTAGCTAGCTCGGTGATTGTTGGAGGCGTTAAGAAGAGAAGGTGATTGTTCTTGCCCACCTCCTGGTGATTTGTGAGGGGTTTGTGATCTTCCATGGCGGAGTGCTGAATTAATACTCCAGTGGATTATTATGCCTGTCGTTGAGTTAACCCTCTTGTGTGTGGTGTCAAGCGGCCTAGAGAGGCGTGGCGAGATTCGCCACCTTGAACCACTGAAGAGACGGTTGACACAATCGTTGACTAGCTTGAGGGTACTCAAGTGAACTCTAGGTGAACAAATTGGTTGTCATTCTTGTGTTGATTGTTTCTCGGTGATTGGCTTCATATTGTTCATCTTCTCCTAGTAATTAGTTGAGTAGAATTGCTTAGTGTATTTACCTTGCTCATCTAGTTGGTAAAGTAGTAACATAGCCATTTGATTGATTTAGAGACTTTAGCAACTAGAATTGTGATAGGTGTCTTGCCGACGAGTAGAGTTAGAGAAACTGCATTTATGTCGTTTGTTGGACTAATATATAATATATTTGCTCTAGTGATTTTGTAGGAATTTTATTAGGCTATTCACCCCTACCCCCTTCCCGCCAACCTGTAGCCATTTAGAACCTTTCAGCAGGGCTCAAAGCCCACGTCTCCTCGTGTCCCTACACGAGGTAGGAGACATATAAGGTTTTTGGGAAGTGCTTTGTCGCGAATGCTCACCGGATCGACTTCTTCCTTCTTCGCCGGATTTCCATCGATGGTCGACGCCATCTACTCTTTTGCTTTGCTAACGCCGACAATCCCACCGTAAGAATGCCGATCTTCTCTCTTCTGTCCACACTCTTGTTCTCTCTGTTACTAGCACTAGATTACATGTGTTTGTCTCAGAACGAGTGATGGATCATATATCTTTGATACATATTGTTGGTCTTTTTTCTCTTTGTCAGAATTAATATTTGTGTCACTAAATTGCTATTATTTCCAAGAGTGCTTACCACCGCTGACCTCCCATAGTTGTCACTCTCTTCATAGTAAATTTTTGGAATATCGTTTACGACTTTGAGACATTTCCTATGGCTATAAATATATATGTATCCTTATTTCCCCGTAAAATTATTAGTGCTTATTTTTTTCATATATATATATATATAGACCTACTATTCTACTGCCTACGCGTTAAATAAAAACCAACGCGCCGGCGCAGCGCCGCTCACCTCCGGCGACCGGTCAGGAATTAAAAACTATCCCCCGTGTGAATCATAATTAATACTACCCCTCCTTTGCTTATTAAATTTATTTTATTTATTACTGGTCCCGTGCTAATTAAGTCAGGCCGTGAGGGCGTCTCCAATGGTTACCAAATCGCTAAAACAAACAATTCTATTGGTATCAATGTCACTTTACAAATCGCTAGCTATATGAGACATCTAAATAAAAAAAAATAAACACTATAGTTGAGAGTTATGTGAGAGAGATGTTTTAGGAGAGCGGGCTAGATTAGATATTTATTAGTCGCTAGCTATTTGAGAGTCGCTAGCTATTTGGTCTCTCCCTCGATAGCCAATCAACATGTTACTTTTATATTATTTTTATACCTCATCTAGCTAGCTATTTGTAAAGTGTCATTGATAGCCAATAGAATTCCTCCTAGCTAGCTTTTTTGGTCACCATTTGACACGCCGACCGGCATGGCAGCTCCCATCCGTATTTTATAAATCGTGTCGCCGCTCCTTCCTCCAATCCCTTCCGCCATGATCTCACCACACCAAACGCTCCATCCCTACAACGTCTCGCGTTCCGGCAGTGGCGGCGCGTCCTCGATCTACGCACACGACGTGCACCAGCGATGGTGGCGCGCCCTCGATCCGATCGCACGCCGCCTTTTCAGGCGGTGGTGCGCGACCTCGATCCGCGCGCTTGACACGTTCCAGCGGCGGCGGCCCCTCTGCTCGCCCAGTGCAGACGGCGGCGTCGCCCGTACCGTGGGCACGACGGCTCCAGCAGCAGCGGGGCCAGACCCATCTTCAGGCTCCCGTCGATTTTTGACGGGGATTGACGACTCGAGAAGCCTCGTCAAGTTGACTGTACGCGCTGCAGCGACGTTCTTCCGCCACTGGTTCATCTTCCCTCAAATTCTTCATGGCTGCTGCCTGCTGTTTGGAATCACTTTTTGGCTCCTGTCAGTGCCTGCTGTTTGGATTCACTTTTTGTTTCTATTCCCAGGTCCTCCATATATGGCTGTTCTTGTGCTCCTGCTGGCGTCGCTCACAGTGGTGGTTGTGGGCGGGCGGCGGTATTGGTGGAGCTGCTCAGATGTTGCAGGTGAGGGCCATGGCGTCTTGGATTGGTGTCATGCCGCCCAACTTGCCCAGGTGTGCCATGCTGCTGTTCGTCAGTGCCCCGGACGCCTCCCCAGCGGCGGCGGCACGACATGCCCCGTGTGGACGGCCCCCTGCTGGTGAGTGGTGACCCGGTGTGATGTCCTCCCCCGGTGAGTGTGGCAAGTCAGCATGTGTGCTTGCAGGCCTCTTCCCCAGATCGAGCAGCGCCTGATCGTAGCTCCCTGTGTCTATTCGTACATGTTGGCCTGAAGTGGAAGCACATCCATGTCTAGAATCAAGCTTCCTGGTGGCCAACGGAGGAGCATCCGTTCTCTACATAAGTTCTTAGTAGGAATGATGGATGCTGTAATGGATTTTTGCTAATGAATTTGGCTAAACGTTTGTACACATATTTTGGATCTTAAGAGCTTCAACTCTCGCTTAAGAACTTGTTGCTATAGATCTTTTGGATTTGATTGATCTTTAAATGAATTTGGCCAAACGTTTTTAGCTACTGATGGACGTTCAGAATTACCTATCGAAGCAAATGATTACATAAGTAATGGATTATTTCTTACTATTTCACCATGCGATGGATTAATATTAATATTTCTTAATGATTTTATTCATTTTTTCTATAGAAATGTGAGGGCTCTTGGGTCAACTCTCACAGGACCACTGCTGTTGACATTGTTGGATTTGATTATTTCTTTTTATAAGTTTGATGGATGTGCAGAATGGTGTGTAGCTGTTCGTGAATGTTTCTTTTTTTGTCCAGATTTTCATGTATGCGATTTTCACAACACTACTAAGTGTTTTGGTTTTAGTAATAAAAAATTACATCGTCTGGAAACATGATGGAATTATTTTATTATGATGAAGTGACACTATTAGTAATAAAAATTACCTTACTTATAGAAAAAAAATTAATACAGTAACAAAATTTACTCCTTCCTAGAACAATATGATAGTGTTAGTAATAATACTATGAGTAATAAAAAAAGGTAATAAAATTTATTGCTCATAGGTTGGAAGGAATTATTTTATTTACAAAATAATACTATGAGTAATCAAAAAACTAGCCTGACCGGAGGCCGGACACGCTAGTGAAGTGATTACTAGATCAAATTTACTGACCGGGAGGGAATTATTTTCTTAACAAAATAATACTATGAGTAATAAAAAGGTGTCTGACCGATGGCCGGACACGCGGTGATTAGTAGATGAAAATTTACCACTCATAGGTCGGGTGGGAATTATTTTCTTAACAAAGTAATATTATAAGTAATAAGAAAGGTAGTACGACTGGCCATCTGACATAGTGTTCATTAGTAGACTACTTATAAGCCGAGAGGGAATTATTTTCTTACCCAAGCAATACTATGAGTAATATAAAAAAATAAGGAATTATTTTCTTACCCAAGCAATACTATGAGTAATATAAAAAAAATAGGGAATTATTTTCTTACCCAAGCAATACTATGAGTAATAAAAAAAGTAGGGAATTATTTTCTTAGTCAAGCAATACTATGAGTAATAAAAAAATAAGGAATTATTTTCTTAGCCAAGCAATAGGTCGAGAGAAATTTACCACTCACAGACCGTGAAGGAATTATTTACTCAAAAATGATCATATATAAACAATTTACATGACTAAATATCCTTGCATCATGGCTTTGAATATTATGAATTTAAAATTACGGGCTCAATACCACGTCAACCGCCCAGCCTTGCATCCAATCAATTCTGTAGCTGGCTTGCATGCGCCAATAATGAAGCGGTCAAGTTGGAATCCACGGTGGAGGACAGTTGATGGCTCCTTTTAACGTCAAATCGCAATTATTACTCCCTCCATTAAAATCCATTTGACGCAAGCCATGCATGGTAACTGCTGCTCGCCGGAGTGCAGGCCGGTTGATGGCTCTGGCCACCGCGCGTTGGTTAATAACCAACAGCCAGGCCGTAGATTAGTGGGGTATATATATATATATATATATATATATATATATATATATATATATTTGACCCTGTTCATGCTCAAATCAATAGTAAAAAAAATGTTTATTCTGGTCTTCTGTGTCTGCCAATGGGCACGACTATGAATATATGTCTTCTAAACCTTGCTAAACTATAACGGCACATTGCATGTCAAGTCAAAGTGATCAGCCTGGTGACCATTGCAAAGGAAGACTTTATCGGTAATCAAAACTGTGAAAACTTGCTCACTTAATAAATAGGATGCAAGCTAGTATGTCGAGTTGAGAAAGGAAAAAGTCCACTATATATCTCCCTCAATTTTTTGCAAAATTTTTATGGTGAGCAAACCATTGTAAGCATGAACTATAGTAAAAAAAATTTATACCCATAAGATCGTGTATAACATAGTTATAGATTTATTTAGGTTTATTAAATCTATAACTATGTTATATATGATCTAATAAGTATGAAATTTTTATTACAGTTTAAACATACAATAATTATCCTACGGTAAAAACTTCATCACAGTTGGAAGATAGCAACTACATCTATGAATTATTACAATTAATTATAAAAACATGCATACAAAACTAGAACAAAAAAATTACTAAATCAAGCCATATTATACATTAAATGTGTAGATCTACTAATGTGGAGTCCAACAAAATTATATTTTATGATTTTTTTTTTCTTTGATTTACTATAATTTTTTAAAGTTTTAGCTAAAAATAAATAACAAAGAAAAAAAAGCAAAAACTAACTTCAAAACCACTTATATAAGTTATAACCAAGACAGGGAGGCAAGATGAATGGTTTTAAAGTTGGGGAGGTGTTTTGGCTAGTTTGGAGTTTTGAGACCAAAAGCGGACTTTTGAAAAAGGCGTGGGAGGTAAAATATTTACATTTGCTCTTATGCTCTTAATAAGAAAACAATTCCATAACTCAATTGGAGCAGCTCGGCATTACTTGGGCCAGGCCTCGCAGTGCTCGTACGTCGCAATTTGATCCATGGGCGAGTCACCGGAAAAGCCGATCTGGGCCACGTTGACAGCAGCCCACGATGGATCACGAGCACTGCTTGGCCCATCCACCTATTTTCCCCGAATCTATATCTATACCTATCTATATCTCCCCAAAAAAAAAAAAAAAAAATCTATACCTATCTATATCTATCTATACCTACTAATAAAGAGAGAAAATTTCTTGACTCTTTTTTCCGTCTGCCTCTGCTCGTAATATACCGGACTCCCACGTGAAAATACCGAAATAACAAAGGAAAAACTTCTATCGCTAGCGGAGGCAAAGTCCAGATACAACACGTATTTCAAGCGCATATTCCCGAGCGCGCGAAGGGTTTCCCACGCCGATCCATATCTCCTCGACGAGAAGCCGAGTTGCGCGCCGTCCATGCGACGCCGGCGGCTGCTAGGTTTCAGGTATGGACTCATCCACTTCGGTTCTGGCAGCAGGTTTCGATAGGGTGGTAGGGCGCCCGACGTGATTGCCCGGCCTGCTGATCATCAACGCTGGCGGCTGCTAAGGTGCCCGACGTGATTGCCCGATCATCAACGCCGGCGAGGCTGCTAGGGTACCCAACGTGAATTCTTTGACTGCTCTGAATTCTTTGCCCCGCTGATCTTGATGATAGCAACAGAACAGCAGCAGCAGCTAGCATACGAGCAGCAACAGCTAGCATACGAGTAGCAGCAGCTAGCATACACGTCGGGCAAAAAATTCAGAGCACGCAAAGGTAGCATCTCTCTTTTTTTGTTTGTTCCCTAATGTGTTCTGTAGCTTTTGTCACTTTTGCAACTCTTTTGACTCTTTTTATTTAAATAAAACCCTGTAGGGCAAACCAGCCCCTCCAGTTATAGATTGCTAATCGAATTGGTCATTGATCTATTCATCTTTATTTGTAGTATTTGCTCCAAAGGAACAAAGTGAATACTGGACAAACATGATGACGGGAGGTGTAGTACTGTTGCTTGAATGTGTATGTTCTAAGTTCATGGTACTGTTCTTGTCGTGGCAAAATAAGACGGGTGAGTCCAACTTATGATTTGCAAGCCAATTATGTCAAACTCTTGGAGGTGAACTCATTTTTCTCTTCCTATATTATTTTGCAAGTTTACAAACAACAAGATTTGAGAAACCAAAATTTTCAAACGGTTAGAGATGCTTTTATATAGCTGAAGTTGTTTTGCCATATCGCCCTACCAAACGGTTCTTAGTTCATGGTTCTCAAAATTCATGTTCGAAGTTAAATAAAGTCTATTGGCCGAGATACTATTGTTTTTTTTTTCTCCCGTGCAACGCACGGGCATTTTTGCTAGTTATTAATAAAGCGAGGAAATTTCCGTCGCCCACCCTTCGCACTAAAGGATCGCCCTCAGCCATCGGATTGACATCAATGGTTTAGATCGACCGTCGCCCCACCGATCGAGCCTCAAGTAGACGCTTTGTAACCACGGGAGCCCAGCTTGCAGGATGTTAATATAATACCCAGTGCCCAATGGGCCGTCATGACGTTTTGCACTCACCTCACCATTTATTTACTTATAAATATAAAAGACACGCACAAGCCTTTCATTTAAATCCAGAAAATACGAACAAGCTGTACAAGACCGGTTTAGTTTTCCAAAGCACTTATATGAAAAAAAAAAAAAATCTATACCTCTATACCTATCCATCCATAGAGAGAAAATTTTCGTTGACCAAAATCACCGCCCCCTAAAGTCCCAACAAAACAAGTCCATAAGAGAGCCCAGCTGGACCGACAAGAACTAGGCTATTGAGTCCATTTATTGAATCTCCGTGTGCCTAACTCGCCCCGATATGTTTGTTTATTATTTTAGCCTCGCAAGTATATTTTGTATGTTCTGTGTTTTGTTTCGTTTTTATTATATTAGTCCCATATGGCTTATGAAATATGCTAATCGTGGCCTCAAAATATGTAACATGAACTGCCGTGTCACCATGAGAAAATCATGGGAAGAAATCATAAAATTATATGAGTTGCCAGACCGATCGCTTGACTACCTAGCACAAACGTGTTGACCAAAGACAACAAACGTGTGGGATATACTTGCCGACGTGGATCCCTAAGGCGAGACTTGGGTGACAACGCATATGGCTATGACGGTACTGGGGGGCAGAAGTAGAGCAACAGATTATGTACCCCTGCTACAACACACGGGTCAATTTACAACAAAAAAAAGACTACGTTATTTAATAATTCATATGCACTCATGTTCTTTTCGATTGTATTTTTTCATGGCTACACTAAAAATTGAAATAGGAAGCAATGGAATTATCGACAATTAACAATTACAACACTATATTAATAATCGCTTCTTTGTAGATTATAAATTGTTGTATCTTTCGTAAGCAAAAGACTAAAATTGTAATTGCTTAATTGGTATATCTTCATGAGCTATACTCCTTCGAAGTTAGAACATTAACACAAGATATAAATCCGTTGCAACGCACGGGTATGTTTCCTAGTCACCCCTAAAAAAACTATTTTCCCCAAATCCTTTTTTCCTCCGCTGCCATCTCTCTCGCTACCAGCCGCAGCCATCATCCGGTATGGGATGCCGTCCCGACCGGGTGATCCTCAACACCATAGCCGCCGCCGACCGCCACAAAGAATGCGATCACCGCCAGCGACATCACCAGGAATGGGAACACCATCGAGGTCTCCTTCTCTTTCCGGCAACCACCACATCCTTCCATCCTCTTCGCAAGCACAGCTCCCACATGAACCACGCCATACCCCCTGGCTTCATGGTCGATGATCTCCTCCTCCTCTCCGTCAACGTGGCCGATGGTGGAGCAGGCGGACCAAATGCGTGGAAGAGTAGAGCTCACGGTGTGTAGAGCAAGTGGATTAAAGAGTACTTCTCATATCTCGACGGGCCAACTGGCAACAATCTTGAGAAACATATATAGTTTTAAGTTATGCTTATTTGAATTTTCTCCCTCCGTTCCGTTCGCTTTTAGCTTTTCTAGCTAATACATTGTTTTTACTATGCACATGGTTATAAACTATGTCTAAATACATAGTAAAATGAATATATCTAGAAAAGATAAAACAAACTATAATTTAGAACAGAGGAATTAATAATATATAATTGTTGTTTAATAGAGATTTGTGGGGATAATTTAGTATACCTTTTAATGACAATAGGAATATTTAATTTAAATATAAATTTAAGGAATCTCTCACGTAATGCAAGGGTGGTTAATAATCCAAGAATATGATAATTGATGCACCCAATGAATTTCTTTTATGTTATTTTTAAATAAATTTTAAAATGACAAAGTTAGCAATATCTATGGCCTGTTTGCTGTGGCTTTAAGCTGAAATGATAATCTTACTATTACTAATTGGAGGCTCCAATGGAGGCACCACATTAATTCTCACCAAACGCTAAAAAAAGATAAATTCTAGAAATTCTCACAATAATTAGAAACATCTCGCCATTGATTTAATGATGCCGCAATCAGCACAAACAATACAAGCCATTGGATCAATTTAGTTTTCTTAGAATTACCCACCGCTGCCATTATAGAATATAATATAATAAAAAATACCTACCGAGACCATCTAAAGAAAATCCCGATCTATTCCTGTGTTTTATCGGAACCCGCCGCCGGAAGAGGTCTTCACCAGGTATCCATCTCGAGGGATCCTCAAGGTATCCATTCACCTGCCTAAGGAGATGTTCAATCGGAGAGATAGAAAGGAGGGCGCCGTCTCAAGATGGCCGGCCGCCGGGCGGCTGTCTTGTGGTCGTTGCCTCACAGGGCCGAACAAACGAGGAAACCAACACAGCTTTGGTATACATCAACACCGGCGCCTGGACGCCGAGTCCTCCATCTTAAATGCACCCAGTGTCCCCGGCGTCTACCGGTACCAGGTTCGCGTTCCACCCCCACTTTCAGTCGCTTTGTTGAAGCTTGTGGCTCTATGTAACCGGCTTCGTGGTGTGACCGTGTCAGCCAGTGTCTGACTTTGCCGTGGTTTCATGTTGATTACTTCCTGGCGACCAGACCGTGATCACGATCGAACAATTTTCTATGTCAGGCTTCTCTGCTTTCACCATCTTGCAAAGCTCATCTGGCCAGCCATCCGTCAACAAGCACAACCATGTAGACACACATGCATGCGTGAACCATCGATGAGATCAGTACCGAGCTGCATGTACAACCTCGCTCGCTTGCTCCTCTATCCGCGACACCTATGAGATGACAGTCATCTGGCAAGAAAGAAGCCTACTTTGGATGTAGTGGTGTACTGATTCCTCAAGGCAATCGATGGGTGATGCCGCGGCATACAGGTAAGAGCGCAATCTGATTACAAAAGTCCTTTCCAGCACCAATTAGTCTCTCTCTATAAATGTCCCTAATTCAAATACCTAAAGTACACTGTTCACTTTTCTTTTGACAAAACGAGTACACAGTTCATTCATCACAATCAAAGTCAAATTCATTATAATATTCATGATCAAACTAACTAATTGGAGGCTCCAATGGAGGCACCACATTAATTCTCACCAAACACGCAAAAAAAAAAAAAGATAAATCCTATAAATTCTCACAATAATTAGAAACATCTGGCCGTTAATTTAATGATGCCGCAATCAGCACTAGCAATACAAGCCATTGGATCAATTTAGTTTTCTTAAGAGAATTACCCACCGCTGCCATTATAGAATATAATAAAAAAAAAAAATAAAATACCTATCGAGACAATCTAAAGAAATTCCGGATCTATTCCTGTGTTTTATCGGAACTATCCATTACGGCGTTTATCGGAACCGATCTAATCAGACCTAGCCTATTGTAGTTTCAGCTTCCCCGTTGCCCTCCACGAAGTTAGGATTCCTAACACTACTAGCGGCAAGCCAACGACAAGCCATGCCGTATAAAGATGATGGCTTGGTCAACAGCTGTTGCGGATGGTGCAATTGTTTTACTAGATGAGACAAGATGGACAATATTATAGGAGCGATCGAGCAAGAATTTTGGTGGCTCAGTGCATGAGATTCACGACGTGAGTGCATCATTAATTCTCTTGCTGGATTTTGCATTGCAGATGTGGAGAGAGTGCCAGAAGGGGCACAAGCACTAACGTCTCATGTGAGACAGGCAGCGGATTAGTATGGGCGACGCCGGCATCGTCGTGTGCACATGCATGAGGCCTATGGACAGGTATCGTCCACATGATGCCATGGACAGACTCAGTAGCGTATAAGCGTGCGATATGAGGCCACACACACTGTGCCCTCTCAATCTATCAGATTAATTTTTTTTGGGCGCTGGCAACGTCTGAGTTGTGCCAAGCGTGCAAGAGATTATTGAAGTTGATCTTGCTTACATGCATGCAGGTGCGTACTTCTTCACTTGCGTGCTTGGTGGCATCCCTGGAAGCCATGAAGAATCAATTTCTATGCATTGCATCTCGCAGTTTAACATCTTGGTCGAAGACACTTTCCTTTCTTTCTTTGTCAAAGGTTGCTTTCTACTATGGTTACTAATGGGCAGCTGGACTGAAGGCTACATCCTTATGTATCGACCTGACAACGGGCAAGCTGAAGCACCAATATAATGGTAAATTGAGAACCGGGTAATATACTAATATAGTTGTATTATTTGGTTAAATAGCAAGTTATATTACCACATCTTACGCTTATTTTAATTTGCTTTCCTAGGAAATGTACGATGTAAGTCAATCTCAGATGTACAAAGAAAGACTTAGACCTTCATTTGCAAGGAGTACGTGTACAGAGCCGGTCATCAAAAGGTAATGCATCCATGTATCTCTACGTAAAGAATATAACTAAAGTATTTGATTTCCTACTTATTTACTTTACATGAAAAAGAAAAAGCCTCCAACGAAGACACCACGTTAATTCTCTACCAAATGCACTAAGAAAAATTATAAATCCTACAAGTTATCAAAATAATCAGAAGCATCTAGCCTTTAATTAGTTACACTCTAATCATCATCACCGATCATAGCTCTTGGATCTGTTAAAATTTCTAAAAGAAAATACCCAGATTATGAAAAAAAAACATAAAGTAACCCCTAAATTGCATATAAATTACCTGCCTCTATCATTACAAAGGATAATTTAGAGGAGCCCTCTAAAATCATGTACAAAATTACCCACGTATGTCATCATAAAGCATAATTCAAAATACCCCCTCACATTGCTTCTAAATTACCCATCATTGCTATGTACATTAGAGATATATTTTTAAGAACTTATTAAGCTTGAAAAAATGTTTAATTGACAAACCACATAGAAAAAACATTTTTGTTTTAAATTATATTGATTGACAAACTACACGATATTCATTCTAATGAAGACTCCATGTTAATCCTCATAAAACATGTTAATCTTTACAAGGCATGATAGAATGAAATATTAATTCTAAAATTGTCACAAAAATCCAAAACATTTGACTATTGAATCGCATAACTTAATTATCATTGATAACAATAGCTCTTGGATATATCTATAAATAATTACCGACTACGCTCAACTATCCACATATTTATGATAGATAATTTATGTACCCTAATCTTTATCTTATTATTTGAAAAAAATATCCTAAAAATTTTACATCTAAAATTTACCTACATCTTCTATAAAAAAAATTGTTAAAACAACATAGAGAATGTACATGTTTGCACATCACCCAATTCTAATATCAATATAATTAGTTTTATCGGAGTAAACATGCAAGCATGATAAATCATGGGTTGTATAGGTTGTTGCTTTAGAGCATGTACATGTTATGTTTCATGACATAAAAATATTTTATTAACTCACTCATATCAAATGATACTAAAACATTATTAATCATGGGTTATATAGGTAGTTGCTTTAGGCATTTGAACTAAATATTTGACATGCCTGCACTGATAGTATAATCATAACTGCACTTATATTAGTCCTTGACAAGAAAATTGTCTTGAGGTTATTTCAAGATAATCATAATTGCACATATATGACTCCTTGACACAGTATAATCATCGTGAGAAGTATGAGAAACATTGATGACTATATTTACAAACCCTTTAAGATTACTTTAAAGTAAAAAAATTCAATCATTATATAGCATATGTATTAAAATTCTCTTTAGGTAAGCCTACTATGGCCATATGAGATCTCACTTCAAGCTTTGTCACTTATCTCAAATGATTACTTTTCTATTGAAGTATTTATGAACCTACTCTATGACCAAAAATCCTTATCGTTAAACCATGCAAAAAGTAAACATACAAAAGTAGAGATAATAAAAAAATAATCCCAAGAGTTTCAACTTGACGACATAGAAAACTATAGCAGTCAACAAGAATAAAATTTGAAAAATTGATTTGAGATTCATAACTTTATAAGATATGTCATGCAGCAATAGGAACCACTATAGTTAACAACAAGATTTCAAAATATTACATATTTAAAATATAAAAATGTGTCATGCAATGCAAAAAAATAGAAATATGGATGAAAAACATAAAAACAATCTCTTGCAAAAAAAAAAAAAAATAGTTTAGGATAATTGATATAGCCCATATAAATATCTATCATGTCCATTTTTGTAGAAATAAACAAAAAGATAAAAACATTCAATTTAATATAACAAATTCTTTATTACTCAGGAATATTAAATAATATATGTCTCAGAAATTCTTCTCGCACGGGTTGGTGAACTAGTTAGAAGTCTAATAAAAGTAATGATTGTGCAAAACTTATATTTTCCATGAAATTCGCGGGGGAGCCAGGGGCCGAGCCAAACTGCCGATCGAACTGCCTATACGCCGAGTCTGGAGCCGAACTGGTGCTTGCTCCCACACTCCCTTGACGAGACAGTTAAGCCGAAGCCCACTCGCTCCACCTCCACATCGCCCGCCGCCCCACTCACTCACTCTCCCTCCACACCTCCCCATGACTCCCCTGCTCCTCCTCCGGCTGCTCTGCCTCCTCCCCCTCGCCGCCGCCGCGCTACCCGCAGATTTCACCGCGCCCTCGCCGCCAAGTCCTCCCTCTCCGACCCGGCGTCCGCGCTCGTCGCCTGGGACCCACGACATTCCCGGTCGCCCTGCCGCTGGCCGCACCTCCTCTGCTCCAAGTCCAACCGCTCCTCCGATGCCCCGGCCGTCGCCGTCGCCTCGCTCCTCCTCTCCAACCTCTCCCTCGCCGGCGCGTTCCCGGCCCCACTCTGCACGCTGGGGTCACTCGTCCACCTCGACCTCTCCTACAACTCCCCTGACGGGTCCCCTGCCGCCGTGCCTCGCCGCGCTGCCGTCGCTCACGCACCTCGACCTCGCCGGCAACGAGTTCTCGGGCGAGGTGCCACCCGCCTACGGCGCCGGGTTCCCTTCGCTCGCCACGCTCAACCTCGCCGGCAACGCCCTCTCCGGCGCGTTCCCGGGGTTCCTGTTCAACGTCACACCGCTCCAGGAGCTCCTCCTCGCGTACAACCCCTTCGCGCCGTCGCCGCTGCCGGTGGACGTCTCTGGACCCACGCGGCTCCGCATGCTGTGGCTCGCCGGGTGCGGCCTCGTCGGCGAGATCCCGCCGTCGGTCGGGAGCCTCCGCAGCCTCGTCAACCTCGACCTCTCCACGAACAACCTCACCGGCGAGATCCCGTCCAGCGTCCGGAGGATGGAGAACGTCGTGCAGATCGAGCTCTACTCTAACCGGCTCACCGGGAGCGTGCCGGAGGGGCTCGGGGCGCTCAGGAAGCTGCGGTTCTTCGACGCGTCCATGAACCGCCTCTCCGGCGAGATACCGGCGGACGTGTTCCTCGCGCCCAGGCTGGAGAGCCTGCACCTCTACCAGAACGAGCTGTCCGGCCGCCTGCCCGCGACGTTGGCGCAGGCGACCGCGTTGGCAGACCTTAGGCTCTTCACCAACCGTCTCGTCGGGGAGCTGCCGCCGGAGTTCGGGAAGAACTGCCCGCTCGAGTTCCTGGACCTGTCGGACAACCGGATCTCCGGCCTTATTCCGGCGACTCTGTGCAGCGCCGGGAAGCTGGAACAGCTCCTGATACTGAACAACGAGCTGGTCGGTCCCATCCCGGCGGAGCTCGGGCAATGCCGGACACTGACGAGGGTGCGACTGCCCAACAACCAGCTGTCCGGACCCGTGCCGCAGGGCCTGTGGGCCCTGCCGCACCTGTACCTCCTGGAGCTCGCCGGGAACACGCTGTCCGGCACCGTGGACCCCACCATCGCCATGGCCAAGAACCTGTCGCAGCTGCTCATTTCCGACAACCGCTTCACTGGCGCGCTGCCGGCGCAGATCGGCGCCCTGCCTGCTCTGTTCGAGCTGTCGGCCGCGAACAACATGTTCTCTGGGACGCTGCCGGCGTCGCTAGCGGAGGTTTCTACGCTTGGCCGGCTTGATTTGAGGAACAACTCGCTGTCCGGCGGTCTGCCGCAAGGTGTTCGACGCTGGCAGAAGCTGACACAACTGGACCTCTCCGACAACCACCTCACCGGAACCATCCCGCCAGAGCTCGGCCAGCTGCCCGTGCTGAACTCGCTTGACCTGTCCAACAACGAGCTGACCGGCGACGTGCCGGTGCAGCTGGAGAACCTCAAGCTGAGCCTGTTCAACGTATCCAACAACCGGCTCACCGGTATCTTGCCTCCTCTCTTCTCCGGCTCTATGTACAGGGACAGCTTCGCGGGGAACCCAGCGCTGTGCCGCGGCACGTGTCCGAGTGGGCGCCGATCCAGAACCGCCCGTCGAGGCCTCGTGGGCACCGTCGCCTCCATCCTCGCTGCGGCCAGCGTCGTCCTTCTCCTAGGCGTCGGGTGGTTCTGCTACACGTACCACCGGAGCCAGCACGGTGGATACGCCGCGGAGCCCGGCGGCAGCAGGCCCAGGTGGGTGCTCACGACGTTCCACAAGGTGGGGTTCGACGAGGAGGACATCGTGAGCTGCCTCGACGAGGACAACGTGGTCGGCATGGGCGCGGCGGGCAAGGTGTACAAGGCCGTCCTGAGGCGCGGCGGCGAGGACGTCGCCGTCGCGGTGAAGAAGCTGTGGGCGGTGGCGGCGGCAAGGCAGCGGACGGCACTGGCAAGGACAGCTTCGACGTGGAGGTGGCGACGCTGGGCAGGATCCGGCACAGGAACATCGTGAAGCTGTGGTGCTGCTTCCACAGCGGCGACTGCCGGCTGCTGGTGTACGAGTACATGCCCAACGGCAGCCTCGGCGACCTCCTCCACGGCGGCAAGGGGAGGCCTCCTGGACTGGGCGGCGCGGCACCGGGTCATGGTCGACGCCGCGGAGGGCCTCGCGTACCTGCACCACGACTGCGCGCCGCCGATCGTGCACCGCGATGTCAAGTCCAACAACATCCTCCTCGACGCCGAGCTCGGCGCCAAGGTCGCGGACTTTGGCGTCGCAAGGATCATCGGCGACGGGCCGGCCGCCGTCACGGCTATCGCCGGCTCCTGTGGCTACATCGCTCCCGGTGAACAACTATACCCACAACTTCACCTTCTTGATGATTTCTTGCTTGTGTGCTGATGGTGATTCTCGTGCGATCAGAGTACTCGTACACCCTGCGCGTGACGGAGAAGAGCGACGTGTACAGCTTCGGCGTGGTGATGCTGGAGCTCGTCACCGGCAAGAAGCCCGTCGGGGCGGAGCTAGGGGACAAGGACCTGGTGCGGTGGGTGCACGGCGGCATCGAGAAGGACGGCGTGGACTCGGTGCTGGACCCGAGGCTCGCCGGCGAGTGCAGGGACGACATGGTCAGGGCGCTCCACGTCGCGCTTCTCTGCACGTCCAGCCTCCCGATCAACCGCCCGTCCATGAGGACCGTCGTCAAGCTGCTGCTCGAGGCTGCGCCGCGGCCACTGGCCATGGAGAGCAAACCACCAAATGCGGCCGAGGAGAAGCCTCTTGATGTCTGACATTGTCGGACAAGATCATGTCTCAGAAATAAGGGTCAATGACAGCGAATTGCTAACCTCTAGTAGCAAGCATCATCCACATTTCGCAATCTTCTATAGCTCTCGAATATCAGTAGTTCTGTACAGAATCTAGTACGTAGTACGTAGTTGCTTATAAATGAACTGGACACGAGCCTGAGTGTTTCAGGGTTTGACTCATTTCGTCACATTATTTATTATGATATATATAGATCACTTGGGTCTCTTTATCATGTAGTACCAGTTTTTTGCTGTACTTTGTAAAGGGATATTAGTGAATCTGATGGCAAAGATTTGGTTTTGGAAATGACCCTACTTCCACTATGTGGATCATTAAGATATTCCATGCTCATGTCTGGTCCTGAATTCCTGAAAAGTGCTTCTGATGTTCTTCAGCTTTTGAGCTTACTATGATTTGCAGTTGCACCCATAGGCCATAAGGTACTCCTATATTGGTTACAACTTTGGCTTATCGATTTCAACTGTCAAGGATTGGGTGTGATTAGGTACTGATTGGCACGGGTGTCAATCCCCATTTCTGCATTTTTGGCTGCAGCCTTTGTGTCCCTTGTGCCCTTGAGCAGAGGAAACATTCAGCTGTAGTGGAAAAGGCCAACAACAGAACACAAGTACTGTATAGAAGCTGTGGTGGCCTTCTAATTCATGTTTCCTCTCAGAAGGGGTGTGTTTAGAGGCTCAAATTTTGGGCAAAATTTTGCATGCAAGTCACATCCATGTCACATCGCATTAATCAGAAAGACGCGTTTTGTTTGTTAGTGGTAAATATTATCCTTCCATGACGTGAATTAGGCTCAAAAGAATCGCCTCGCAATGTACATCTAAACTGTGCAATTAGTTTTTTTTTATTTACCTAAATTTTATACTGGCCGGCAAACGTTTTTAGGTGCATTGAATGTTTTCACGTGATAGATGTGATGAGAATGCACGGAAATTTTGGAGGAAAATTGGGGCTCTAAACGCACCCAAGTATTATATGTGCATTGGAATTGCCTGCAGTGTTGAGATCGAAAGAAGGATGGGGAGATGTTGGTGTGTTTGCTTTTAGCCTGCATCTCCATGTGTTGAGCCAGCGGTGTGGACCATATGGCTTCAGTTCCACTGCATGACTGCCTGTACAAACAGCAGAAAAACAAATAATGTACGTAGTAATGTGCTCAAGATCAATCATTCGCAGCCGTGACAAATTTCTTTGCAGTTTGGAGGTTGGACTGTGTCACCTAATTTTTTGGCCTGCTAATAAATTGATGCCGATACTGGATTACGGATGCAAATGATAGGAGTAGGTCGATGTTGCAGTCCAGTGATATGCGTGGGTATTTCGGTTCAATAAAACACGCTTAGGCGTGATCACAAAAAAGGTATTCTGTTTGAAGTTTGCAAATCTCCGCAGACTGCGGGCATTTTTTTGTTTTTTTTAAAGCTTCTACGAGCAGACATTTCATTTTCAATGTTTTTAAAACACAATGGTAGAAGCTCTGACGCTGGTGGGAGGGCCCAAGGGTTACATCAATGATCATGTCATCCTTACCATTTTAGCTGCCGTAGCCTGGAGCTTGTGGAAGGCCAGAAATAATTGGGTGTTTAATAACAAGTTGATAAAATCTCCAAAGGAGGTTGCTTATAACATCATGGGATTAATATCGCAGTGGAAGAAGATAGCGAGGGGAGACTGGAGCTGGAGCTGGAAGACGCCTTGAGGAAGTTGCATGAAGGTCTCAAAGCCTGGTGATTTAATCAAACTGATGATGGCGCAGAAAAGGGGAAGAGCGACAAGGATGTCTACACACTGTTATCTTTTACGTTTGTTTCGCTGTAATCAAGCGCTAGGCGCAGGAAGTTTATTTTCATATATCATGCTCTGTCTTTTAGTAATCTTGGGCGAGTGCTTAGAGGCGCTCTTGTCATGTAAGCTGCTGTTTTAAGCGGATGTACTCGGTTCGGTGACTTTCAATATAAGTCGGGGCAAGCTCTTTGATCTAAAAAAAAGCTCTGACGCTCAATTGACCAAAAAATGTATGCACAAAGGCATTTTCACTTCACTGCTTGTATCCATCGAGTTGGTAACTGAACAGCAAGCACCAGCTCGGAGGTCGATCAGTCCGTGATACTAGGGGGCAAAGCCTGTTATTACCAATATTTGTACCTCTAAATAAGTTTGTTGTCAAATTTTATTCAATAGTCCATCCAATACTATACATAAATGCATTAGGGGCCTCAAATTTATAAGCATGTGTCACGAGCCCTGAACTTCAAAATACGTTGTTAGGTCCCTAACCTTATCAAGTGGTACACATATGCCTCTGAACTATGAAAATGCATTTCCAGCACCCTAAACTTGTTAAGTAGTACACCATAGACCCATAGTTGCCACGTGTTTTTTTTTTCTGATGTGATGCTACATGGAGAAAAAATATGTACCGAACCCCCATGAAACCTCATTTGTATAGAGTGATAACCGCCTCTACATAGAGGTGCTTGCTATCAGGAAGGACCACGAGGGGAGCATCCATAGCACAAGCTCTGCGACTAGGAGAAGCATCGCCCGGTGGCTAGGGTTGTGCTTTAGCGACATGCCACGACGCCACCTCACTCTCAAGCCACTGATGCTCCCCTCATTATCATTCCTGACGATGAGCATTTTGTACGGAGGCGGCTCCCGCGCCGATGACAACAACGTAGATTGGGTTTCAGAGGGTTTGGGCATTTTTTTTTTTGCCACGTAGCAATGTCGCGTCAGCAAAAAAATACCCAGACAACAAGTATGGCCTATGGTGTACCACTTAACAAGATTAGAGGGCCAGAAATGCATTTTAAAAATTTAGGGTCCTATGTGTGCCACTTAACAAGTTTAGGGGCTTAGAAATTCATTTTTGAAGTTTAGAGGCCTACACGACGCACACTTACAAGATTAAGGGCCTCTGATGCATTCATATATTTGATAAAAGTTAATCTCTAACTTTTTTGAAATCAAGAATTGATATATTTTATGGATGGAGCGAGTATCTATGTATCTAACCCTTTTTAATGATGAATGACAAGTTATTAGATTCTTGGGCATTAATTTGTAATAAACACCGATATTTTGACCTTATAAATAGTATTGTGCCGATGAAGCATGGCATACACAAGATATTGTTATTCTTTAAAGTGAAACGTCGTAGCAACACTTGATCTTGGAACCCCGAACACACAACATGAAGGCCAAAAAATGAAAAAGTGCAACTCGTGTCAATCCTTGGTATAGTTTTTTTTATCTTGTGCATTGCACATAAAGATGCGGGTGATACAGATTGTAACAAATGAGAAAGAATTTGTTCAGAGGATATGCGAGAATTCCACCACGATTCATGGTGCCTATGTCCCTTATCTGACTTATGCCAGCAATATGTCATCCACACAAACTCAACTCATGGCATGAACTTGTAATAAGCGTAGTTAAGCTTGTTCATATTGCCCAAGATTGGCACAAGCCGAAGCCGTTGCCTTCTAGAAGCAAATGTGGAAGTAAGTAACTACTGGCTATTGCTATATAAATTTATTTATATATACATATCCACACTACTATGTTCATATTATGCTCAATGTGATTGTGAATGACCTTAGGAACTTGGGAGACAAGGTTGATGATGAGGACTTCTTCCACCAGTTGCTAAGTTGCTTGCCTCCCCGGTTTGACACATTGTTGGTCACTATCATTGTGAGGAGGTGGCTTGAAAGGAGTTACGTGCCCCACACAAGTACTGGATGATATGGTCACACAAGACACATTGTGTGAAAAGGGAAGAGATAGTAAGAATAAGAGTGTGGCATTCAAAGCCACAATCTCTTCCAAGGGCAAGAGCACGAAAAGGAAGAATCAATTGATGATAATGATGCAAGCTCAAGCTCAAATGATGAGATATAAGAAATGAGTCTCTTTGTGAGAAGATTTGGCAGCAAGTTCATGAAGAAGAAAGGATATGGTGCTAGAAGAAGATCATCGTCCAAGAGAAAGGAAGAAAGAAGATGCTATAAGTGTGGAAGCAAAGATCATCTTATTGCCGATTGTCCACGCAATGTTGAAAATGGCAAGAAAGAGTAGAAGAAGAATGACAAAGAGGAAAGAAGATGAGTTTCAAGAAGAAGAAGGGTTGTAATTATTATGTTAAGTGGGATTCTAATGCTTCAAGTGATGGTGATAGTGACGACGACGACGACAACAACAAGAAGAAGAGGAGCATAAAGAAGATGGCGCACTTGCAAGTCTTCTATCTTCGACACTATCAAGGCTAACTAATGTATAGAGCTCGTTCGAATGTCTTTTATTAGTGTCCATGTTTAGCCTATTATGTCACGATGGACCAAAGTTTAGTCTGATGATCTAAAGTCGGCTTCAGCTTATCACCTTAATCAGGGTAACTCCCGTACATTTCCCTTTTGTAAACCAGCTAATGACCTCGGTTTCCGGTATGCCGATGGACAAATACCATGGAACCTGACACCGGTGGTGCTGGTGCATGGAGCCGGATGATCTCTCCACATGTTACAGTCCAGTCCCTGTCGAAATATACGAACGGAGCCAGCCTTTTTTTCGTGCGATGCGATGTCCTACAGGACACATCAGAAGATCTTTCTTGGCTCCATTGGCGTCTTTTTCAGATGAGGAGCAGAGTGGCATGGTAGTCCTAAAACGAAACGAGCCGGATGGGACTAGACTGGCTGCGTACAGTGAGCACGCCTGCCTGGCCAAAGTGGCCTACGACGTCTGCTCTGCTCCATCCTACTCCTACTACTGTAGATGTAACCCTTTTCAGCTTGCGTTGCAGTGCTGCTGTCCTTTTCGTTCACAAGTTGAACACCGACCCCTGTCTCAACCCTCAACGACAAGCTTCACTGGCCATTTCAATCCCGAATCTCCATGTTTCGCGGGACCCATTTGTCTGTGCATGAATTTAGAGTATCTTCCAATCATAAGCAAACAACCGAAAAGAGGAAGAGCATGCAACCGCACTTAGCTCGGATATAATCTACTAGTAATTCAATCTACTAGTGATTCGCACACTTATACTGTTAACCTTTTTCTAATGGTGTCACTTGTTGAGGTCTAAACATCATCAATAAGAATGTATACACCTGTGTAGTGTGCTACTTGCTAGCAATGCCATGTACGTGTGAGGCAGATAGAATACACCACAAATTGTGAGTTGGAAATTTTGGGTGACATGAACACCATATCGATCCCCAAGTATGATTATCAAAATACTCCTAGCAAGTCTACTCTGAAAAAGAAATTAAAGGGGTGAGGATGTCATTCACTAGTTTATCTAGACCAATAGATGAAGCAAACATGTAGTCCCTCCCTCTATCCAAGGATATAAGAGCAAATATTATGATGAAACTAGCCGGCTCATTTTTTAGATAAAGACTAGCCGGCTCATGTCTAGGTGGAGAAGAGAGAAGTAAAGAGAGAGAGAGAGTAAAACGGGCGTCTCGCGGCGCACCCGCTGCAGCCGGCGACTACGCGATGAGCGTGCTGCAATTGGCTCTGCATGCAGCTATGCCTTAAATAGTAGCGGCCCCATCACCATCGCTTGTGCGTTGCCGACAGCAGTCGGCGAGTAGCCTACGAAACTATTAAACCTGCTCTAAGGCCTAACCACCTCCAATTAAAAGACCAAGACACATTTAATTCTCTCTTTCAACACTAATACTATATATCGATATATGTGCCTCTAAAGAGAGCACACCTTGTATCATGAGATATGAATAAAAATAGTTACGCCTTATATCCTAGGAAGGAGGGAGTATATGGCAGATTAGGCAGTAGCAATGCATGGTTTGATATTCATGGAGATGGAGCCCCACATTATGAACCACAACACACAACCCTCATGCCTAATGGCTAGTCTAGTGGGCTTCATCAATCTACTCTCAATTCGAACAAAAGGCTTTCACGACTATTTTCTTCATGCCAGTGAAAAATACTGCACTACCTAACCGCCCAATGATGGCCAAAGCAGCACAACAAAAGGAAACATAAATATCATGCAAACTTTGTCAACCGTGTATAAAAGCGTAAGAAAGTCTACCGCATACTCTCCTTTCGGCTGCAAAAAGAACGGCAACGATCTGCATGCAGACTATGCGAGACTAGAGAAGCACACACTATCACTACTGCTATTATCAGTTAATCAAGCACAATTATGTTCTTCATCTGTTTTTTTGTGTGCCCAGTTACATAGCTCATACAAAAGTTACCACTTGCAAAAAGGCCATCTGCTCAAAGTTTGGTTCGGCCACTAGAATTTGTGACATATCAACATCATGAAGAAAAACACCAATAGTGTGATTGACGGGGACCGGAAAAAAGGCACACCATGTTCTGAATGCAGAGAGCAAAATAGTCAAAAGGGAGACTGAAAGCCCTCACAGCATAGATTCACCAGAACGAGTAGCCAAAGGCAGGTCAAGTAAGATCAGCAACGTGAAAGGCGTTGCAAAGCTGTGTAACCCTTTTCGGCCAATGCACTCAGCAGAAAAATCTGACTTGTATGTAACCCAGTGTCATTACAGAATACAGAAAGTGTCTGGCGCCACCAACAGATGCGGTTGGCAATGCACTCTGATGCTACTAACATTGTTCCAAATGTTAATGCTATTACTCGTATCATGTGAAAGGTTGTGAAAAGAATATGAATCGTACGGAAATGGAACCACATATGACTTGAAGTTCCATTAGATTCTAGTACAACAATTCAATTCTATGTGTAGTCTGTTGTTTGCAGTATATGCTACAATTGATATAGATGAGCTGGTATTGAAGAGATTAGTGTGCAGGCTCTTGTTATGGCATTGAACGACTTTCCTTTGAGTACTTTGGCAAGTTGAACTTTGGCCTTTTCTCTGCAAAGTCTGGTGGTCGCTGGTAAACAACTGAAGCAGCATTGATCAGGATGCCAGCCGTCAGACCCCAAATCATGTACTTCTCGTTCCCTTCCGCATAACTGAAGTGATGAATTGTAAATTCCTGCCCCATCCATTCTAGATCAGTAGATGTTCGGTTCTCGTCCTGCACCATTCACCACAAATAGATCACGGGATGAATGGATGGCTTTGGGCATAATACAAAGTATAACAGAAAATGGAACAGCTTCCTTTGGTTTTTCTATGAACCACTTACTAATTCTGTATGGTAGAACATATTATCATATAACAACATTATAAATTGTACCAGTATGGTAGAACATATGGTTAACATGTTGAATCAGTAAACTAAGAATTTCATGGTGCATGGCAAAGCCAGCAACACACTTTTTTTTTTTTCTCAAACATGCAGGAGAGCTGTGTATCATTGTATTAATTGAAGAAAGAGTCGCACATAGACAAAATCACCGGTTAAAACAAAAAGGCGACCCAACAACTACAGCAGTCCTTAGACTGCTCCTCTGGCAGTGAGCAGGGAAATCCCCTTAGCTCCTACCAGACTCCAATAATGAGCTTCATCCCTTGCCAACGCCAAAACCATGTTAACATTTGGGGCTGCACCATTGAAACGCAATCATTCCTAAGCCACCAAATGCTCCAGGCTCCCAAAATGACTAGAAAATTCAGACCCTTCCTCAATTTTCCGCTAGCAGCAAAATCAAATTTTGTCCACCAATCATCACAGGATTGGTCAGAAGGTTGTGGAGCAAGTGATGCAACTCCAAAAAGTGACAGGAGGCAACACACTAAAATTACCAATGTCAAATAAAATTATATGATAAATCCTAGGCAGCCTGTAGTTAGGATGGTAAGAACACCAATTTACTAACCTTGAGGAACATCTCCAGGGGTACATCAAAAATTTTGTCCACCTCAGCAGCATTAAGAACAGGCTTAAATGCGTTTATGTCTGAAAGTATGCCAACAATAGGAACAACTACCAGAAGATGCTGCCAAAGACATGCAGGACAGTATTTATAATCATGAATCTTAAGTGCTCCCTCCAACCATGAATTTAAAGTCATTTAGGATAGCGGAAGGTGGAAATGGAACTAGTAGTATCCATAAAAATATGATATCTAAAATAAACAAGACTATATGTTATGTAACAGATTTTCATGAGGAATCTACAAGCATCTTACATTATAAATCTATCTAATTTTTATATATTAATGGTCGAAGTTGAAAAAAACTGACATCAATCCTAAAATGACACTTTACATTCAAGTATACAATACTACGACTACTCTACTACTATTGAATTAAAGTTGATTCAGGCATCATAATTTGTTAGGGGCATCAATCATTAGCGACATCAAAGACTGGCACTTAGGATTCAGTTTGAATATGTCATTTCATGATTTACTGAAATACGGGTCACATGTCAGTGAGACAAGGGATAGATGTATTTTTTTGGGGTGGCAAAAATTTTGTATGTGACTCCTGCACAGAAAGGAGGAAACCTGAATCCTGATCTACTTGATTAGACAGTACAAATTTGGCAGCTGAATTTTAGGACTTTAGCTTCTGCTCTACATCTGAATGATATGGATTGACAAAACGGCAAGGTTATTTTATGAATTTCACATGAATTTCATCATCATGTGATGATGTGGATAAGAACCACTGTAATCTTGAGACTTAAAGAGTAGCAATTAAACTTTAAAAGACTAAATTTATCACATGATCTGAAACAAAAGAGTTGATGATAGATTAATTATAGACTCTTAATTATAATCTAATCATGAACAAGACCATCAGGAATGGAAGATGCCCATGTGTACGGGCACAGCTCCTTAAGAACAAAGACAATATGTACCGTCTTGACAAGCTGGATAGTTCAAACATAGGAATGACAGCATAATTTGGTTAATATCATGTAACAACATACAGTATAATTCCCATATTTTTTATAGGTAAAGCACTTTCTGTGCAATTCATTTTTAAGGTCTTGTTCACAAAAGATTTTTTAAGAGAGTAACTGTGATCTCTTAGATATTCTCAACAAACCTATAACAAGATCGTGAGTGAAGTTAGTTTAGTGGCACACATGTGTTTGGGTCTGATATTTGAACAACAAAAAGGGAAAAACCCCATGCTCCCCATTGATAATTTACTGAATGTGAGAAAATATTCCATAGGGATTTAAGTGAGAACAGAAGTATACTTTGGACAAGCAATGTTCAAGCGATGTAACAATGGTGACCAGAGATGGATCAAGCCCAATCTCCTCTTTTGACTCCCTTAATGCTGTTGCTGTATCATCAGCATCACCCTCCTCAGCCTTTCCACCTGGTAATGCAACTTCCCCTGAAAATTACAGATGGAGAAAACACATTCAGAAAAAAAAAAAAAGATGGAAAAAAAGTGGCCACCTGTCATGTTCATGACCTCATCAAATATTACCTACAAGTTTTCATGGTTTTAAAAGTAAGGGTCCATTTGTGAGCCTGATTTTCCAAATGTAAAAGAAATTGCAAGCCTAATCTGAACAGAGCAGAAGTCAAGGTTAGCTGTGCTTGGATTAATGTTGCCTCAGCTTTGTTCCATTCAGGGAAAACCTGTTAATTACAACTCCTGTAAGCCTTTTCCTGAGCCAGGGAAATAAGGCATTGGATCCCTGGTACAACAACAACAACAACAACAACAACAATAACATAGCCTTTAGTCCCAAGCTACTTGGGGTAGGCTAAAGATGAAACCCATATGAAACAAGTATAAAGGACCACACACACAAAAGGCATAAGACAAAAGGTAAAGATGGTAGCTTGGATCCCTGGTAGCTTGAAGATACAATTAGTAGGCATCTGCAGCACCTAATTTTAGTATTTAATTGGTTTGTCACGGTTAGATCCAAACATAGGGATATATTGCCATTATTCTAGCATGTATTAAGGATAGTCAACTCATTAAGTGGTGTGATGATCAGGTTAGCTAATACATGAACAAACCACTGGAAAAAATGGCCGTGATTCCATTTTTAATGCAGTATGTTCTGAAATTTTATGAGAAAACAAACACATCTATCATTCTGAATACAAGAAATGATCACGAACACTTTGCAAGTCTTTGGATGCTTTTGGAGAAAAGAACATAATCAAAACCTGAAACAAGAGTACAGGACATGATCACAAACAGCATTCTGATAGATTATAATTGTTGACCTTGAAACTAGGGCTTCACACCAACACACCGGAGGGCCTTGGACGCCCACGAAGATCGCGATCGATCTTGTAGCAGCGAAAGCACCGCAGCGTGGCAGCCCTAAACCGATCTAGGGATCGGTAGGGGCGCGTGAAGCTCGGTGACGGCTGAGATGACCTCCTAACGCACCTCCGGAAGACCCGTCGGGGAGGACGCGCGAGGTGCTCTAGGACCAGCGTGGGTCGCCTAGAACGCCGACGAAGAACGCGCGGAGTTCGCCAAACAGCAGGATAGAGGGGTTGAAGGAAGAAGATGACCTACAAACGGGACAGAGGTAGATTGATTGTCGATTGATGTAGATGGGATCAAAATCGGCCATGAACCTCTTATTATATAGAGGAGGGTGGTCTTATCCTTTTAGGAAAACGCCCAAAACGCTCCCAAACATCGACTCTCCAAAACCAACCCGAAATAAAATCGGTTCGAATTAGGAAAATCTCGGGCGCAGACGCGAACAGCGCCGGACGCCGAATAGCCGGACCGCGCCGGGCGCGTCCGCGCATGCGGACGCCGTCCAGGGAGCCATGCAAACGACCGCTATTTTAAACAGCCGGGCGCATGCGGTGTAGCTGGCCGGACGCTGTCGACGCCGCGTCCGGCGCGATCCAGAGCCCCGCAAACGGACCCTTTTTTAAACAGCGCGGACGCCACGCGGACGCGCCGGACGCCAGCGCCCGGCCGGCGCGCGTCCAGAGCCATGCACCGGACCCTATTTTTGACCGCTACCGGGCGCCACGCCGGACGCATGCGCCAGACTGCGCCGGCGATTCGTCGCGCGCGATCTGGCGCCGGACGCGCCAGGCGGTCATCATGCGCCCGGACGCGACTCGGGCAATCCCAGCGTCCGGCGCGGTGATTTTTCTCCTCCGCGGAATTTCTTCAATTGCATGCTCCTCCACTATTTTTAGGACATCTTTTTGACACCTTTTCTTCTCTTAAAATAGCGTGGTCCATGCATGAACACTTATTTTATACTTTGCTCATTCCAAATTTAGCATAGGACTAATTTGGGTGTCAACAATAATCTACCTTTCGAACACCATAATGTAGCATAACTGAGCAGAGAGTACCAACTAAGCTGGAAGCCTGGAACAGAGACCAATCACAGGAAATTCCTCCTCTACTATGCTCCAATTTTCGGCAGGTAACCAGTCCTCAACCCAGAGCTTTAAAAGCTGAACCCAAAAATCTCAAAACTAAGCTCCATACCATCGCGTATAGTAACGTATTTTCCCATCAACGACGCTACGCTTTTACCAAGGTTGGGATCGATTTCGCGGGAGAAGCAAGCAAGCAAGCGACGAAGAGTGTGTGAGGTGCTCACCGGAGTGAGTGGAGAGTGAGGAGGAGCGCTTGGTGAGTATGACTCGGAGTTCTCCGGCGGCGCCCCGGAAGAGGCAAACCAGAACGGCGGCCCTCCGTGGCCGGAACAGCTCGCCGGTGGCAGGAGCGGGGCCACCGCGGCTGAGGGTTCGTACGGGGAGGGGCCCGGGCGGTGGAGCCTCAGGCGGCGGACGAGCGCCTCCATGTCCGTGCCGGGACCCACCTCCTCTTCCATGGCGGCGGGAGCCCGAGCTGGGGTCGGAGAAGCTCGTGCCCGGTGGTGAGACAGGCGGTCGCCGGAGGTTTGCTTTGGTTTGGCTCACACTTCGCCTCACATAGACTGGCGTGTCTGAAAACCAAGGCAGCAAACCCTGAACTCGGGTTGGATGCTACGGCTTCCTGGCGGAGGTCCCTAGGCCAAAGTTGACTTGGCTCACTGCACGACTGAATAGGCTCACAAATGGACCCTTACTATGGAGATCATATCTCAGCAAAGAGATTATAATTTATATCTCAGCAAATAACAATGGATTCAGTACAACAATGTGATGTATACATACGAATATATGATCCAATTACATCCGAGCAAGTGCTCGATCTCATCAACAGAATCAATCAAACATGAACGATTTGTGGACTGTGGTGTACTATCATATATGAACATTGATCTAAACATAAATGCCACTATAGTGTTAGGTGAAAGATTGTGGAAAGAATCTAAATTAATACGACATCAAGTGATTTGAACTCCTCTTTGATTCTTTCTATAGACTCTGTTGGTGCAGCATCCTGTACTCCAAATAGCATACAGCTGAGATAGCAGCGTAGGCACTAGTGTTTAGCAAGTCCTGCTAGCATTGAAGAGCAGTCCTTTGTGAACTTTGGTAATTTGAAATGTGCACTTCGCTCTGGAAAGTCTGGTGGTCGCTGGTATACAACTGAAGCGGCATGGATCAAGATGCGGGCGGTCAGACCCCAGATTAAGTACTTCTGGGTTCCTTTCTCGTAAGTGAAGTAATGAACCGTGAATGCCTGGCCCATCTTTTCTCGCTCCTCGGATGTCCTGTTCTCATCCTGTGTACCATTCATAGCAAATTGGCCATGGGATAAATGGATCTAAGGTTCAAATGAAAATGACACAGATCCTTTGGTATTTGCAATTATTAGTTCTGCTAGCCAACCTATCATATAGTTTGCTATTCTCTACAGTAATGTAATTACACACTATCATGATGACCATGCACTCAACATGTGTTTTAACCATTTACATTCAAAAAAACATGTGCTTTAGCCAGGTGGTGTTCTTTAGTAGAACTGCATAAGGCAGTTACATTTACCATGTTATCAAAAACTACATGACAGATCTAAGCATGGTGCAAGCACAAAGTTACTAACCTTGAGGAACATCTCCAGGGGTACGTCAAATAATTCATCTACCTCAGCAATATTAAGAGCAGGTTTAAATGCTTGTCTGTCTAACAGTATGCCAACAACAGGAACAACTACCAGAAGGTGCTGCAAGGACATGGATTTTTTTAGTGAAGAATCCTGAGATTAAATAATGAAATTACTATAGACCATAAGTTTATCACTTCAAATAATGTTAAAATTGTTCATAAATATAAAGGGATGTCATGTGGGGGTGCGGCTACACCAGAAGGCGCCGGGCCAGGGACGTGCGGCGCGCAGCTGAGTGCTTGCGCGAGCGACAAGACGCGACATGGCAGCCGAACAAAGTGGCTGAGAGTAGTTAGGAAAGATAAGATAGTTTCCCTTTCCATCTCCTAAATTCTAGGGAGAGATTAGTTGAGCCTGATGGCTATTTATCTATTGTAATCGGATGCTTGGAAATCAATCAAGAACAATTATCTCATTCTTCCTCTTCTAAACCTAAGCCTACGGACTGAGGGGCAAAACCTCGCCGGAGACGACAACGGACCGAGGGTACGAACTCCGTAGCCGAGGGCCGCCTACCTTTGATCACGACACGAGGCCCTTGACAAGGGAAGTCCTGACCTACTTGACAGAACACTTTACTAAAATTCTGGGAAACAATTACTCCTCACCCCCTATCTATACTGCAACCAAATGCTAAACAAGACCACCAGAACTAAGAAAATGATCATGGCGTCACTGCTTAGAAGGTAATGACAAACTGCACCATCTGAATAAACTTAGTAGTTCCAATGTAACAATGGCAGCACAGTTTTGGTCCAAACCATACTACAAAATCAAAGTTTTGCATTTTAGATAAGTATAAAACACTTGATATGCAAGTCATTCAATAGAACTTACTCCCTCCGATCCAAATTGTACTTCACTTTGGCTTTTCCAGATACATTGATTTTTGTTATGCACCTAGTTATACACCATGTCTAGATACATAGTAAAAAGAAATGGATCTAGAAAAGCCAAAGTGAACTACAATTTGGAACGGAGAGAGTACAATAGTAATCCAAGATTCTGGAAGGATAGTAATACAAATCAATGCTGGATGCATAATGATTGTTATTCTGAAGTTATAATAAAAGGAATGATTGTTGAATGTGGCCTGGCAAGAAAGAACAACCTTATGTATGATCATCAAGACATCTATAAGCAGATCCAGAGTAAAATTGTTTTGGCTGCACATGCATGTTTGGTTAAAAAGTCTGAAAAGCAAAAGGATGAGAGTTTTGAGCTCTTCCACTGATGCATCATGACTCCGTGGCAGGTGTACCCAATTTGAGAGAATTTTCTGTAGGGATTCAAGTGAGAACAAAAGGCATGCACCTTGGACAGGAAGTGTTCAAGAGAGGCAACCACTGTTACGAGAGCTGGATCAAGTCCAATCTCCTCCTTTGACTCCCTTTAATGCTGTTGCTGCATCATCAGCATCACTCTCCTCGGCCTTCCCTCCCGGCAATGAAACTTCACCTGAAAATCACAGATGGAGGAAACAGAATTATGAACAAATGCAAAAAGTTGTCCCACAAAACTAGAATTGATCTATATACTGCATGTTTTCAAGAAAGCTAAGCTCAAATGTAGGTGTTGATTTGAGATGAGCAAGTTCTATAGGGCAACCAGAAAGATATGACAAAGTTCTCTATAGCAAGGTCTTTAGGGTAACTAAGCTCCTGTTGTTCCTTTTGTTGTCCTTTGGTGCCTATTCTCTTTCTTTACTTTGTTTCTATTTCAGTATTTCTATTATCCTAATTTGTGTGTGTGTGTGTGTGGTGGTGTGGTTGGGGGGTTGAGGCCAATGGCTTTCCTCTGCTATAATGAAAACGCAGGGCACCTGCCATTTACCGTGAAAAGAAAGATAAGCCAAATCCACTTGTGTCTAAGCTGAGGCTAGCAGCTTGTGTTCCTTTTGTATTCTTATTGCTCCAATTGTAAAAGACTAAAAGATATTGTATGGCAAACAAACTTTGAGCACAGAAGAAAGCTAGTTTGGCCAACTCAGCCTAATTTACATCCAGGGTCAAACCCAAGTTAGTTCAACTTCCTGAGATGAAGCCTTTGTTCTGACTCATGATTTGATCCAGGGCAATAAGCACTCTAGGGAGAGAACGAGCGCTAGCTTGTTTCGTCGAGCGCTCCAGGTGAGAGCGACCCCACCCGGGCTCAAACCCGGGGCCCACCTCCTTTCCTACGAGTATCCGGGAGACTCCCTTGTGTTCACTCTAGGGAACGCCACACAATTGTTTTAACTCTTAATTCCATTTTCCATTTAAAGCAATAGTAACATGACCCAAAATTCACATAGTTTCTGTCAAAGAACAAGCTTCTCACAAGCGAAAAAAGCTTGACCAAGAGAAGAGATATCTCAGACCTCGATGCCTATTTTGAGGTGAGAATGAGAGCATCCATCACCTATTATTTGGGTATATGGTGGCACGGAGAGCCTGGGACTCACTAGCTGAGCTGATTGGCATTCAGAGTGTAGTAGGCTTTGAAACTATGGCCAAGTTTTAGTTGAGTAGTAAAAAGCATGCTGTTTTTAATATGTTCAGTTCAGCTATAATGTGGGAATTGTGGGAACTGAGAAATGACATGTGTTTTCAGAGTGGAATGTGGAGAAATATGCCGCAACTGTGGCGAAAGGCAATACAGATGCTCCAGATTCAAGAATTGGTCTCTGCTGTGCCTGGACAAGCTCAGGTCGTGGGTGTCCAGTTTGCAGGCGATATGCTCAATAACAGAGAGGATCAAGCTGGGGAATAGTGCCTGATCATGGAAACTTGACATTGGGAATATGATGAGAGCTACACCATGTTAGAGCAATAAGCTGAAGATACCCCAAGGAGCATGGGAACGCTACAGTTGATCACAGGGAGGAGATGTGTGTTCGGAGTGAGCCTGAGCTCAGAGTCATGATTCCTCCAATTGCCCATGTTTCGCTAGCTAATGTTCATTATCCTGGGATGTTTATGTAATCTGAACCTAGTAGCTTTGATATTGAATTCCGTGTGTATGCTGCGTCAAAACTTGGGGGCTCTGAATTTGGAAGCCAGGGGAGCTATGAGAGCAATGTATTAGACTAAAAACCTATTTGTCCTGTTACTTGATGCATATGGATGGATAGGTGGCGTTGTGCCCTGCAACTCTAAAAAGAAGTTCACATGTACTTCTACAACAGTTGCCCAATTCTTTTTAGTTCATTTTCTTTAGCCGAAATTCACAGAGCCACATGACTGATATGCAAACTTAGCTAAGAAGAGGAAAACAACAGACAAACCTATATAAAACCCCCGTCGCGTGCATTGGCACATTTCCGCCTTAACAGCAGGCCAGGCAAAAATAATAAAAAAATAATCATAAAAAGCAAGCTGAGCAACTGCTCACCGGAGTGGGTGGAGAGGGAGGACGAGCGCTTGGTGAGGATGACGCGGAGCTCGCCGCCGTCGCCCCGGAAGAGGCAGACGAGCACGGCGGCCCTCCGCGTCCGGAACAGCTCGCCGTCGCCGGCGACGGGCACCGCAGCCGGCTCGGGGTCGTAGGGGAAGGGGGCGGCCGGTGGAGCCTCAGGCGTCGTATGAGCGCGTCCATTTCCGCGCCGGAGCTCCAGTCCTCCCCGCCATGGCCGAGATCGGAGGGAGTTGGTGGAAATGACACGGGGGTTTGGTACGCACAATGGTCAATGGGCGGTCACCACCTCGACACCTTCTCAGTACGATTATTTGTTATACAGAAATTCTAGTATATTTCTTTTCCGAACCGGGTTCGAATTTTTTTTACCGTGTCCCAAAACATGACTTTGATGGCTACATTTGGCTACCTTTCTAACCTGTGTTACAAGGCACATATTTCTTACAGTTTAAACTTACTACTAGTTCGATTATTATTATTTTTAGTTTAAACTTTTCTAACTTCATCTATGTTTTTTAGAAAATATATTAAACCTACAAGTTCAAATAAATATACTATTAACACATTTTTATAGAGTGCACTTTTTTGAAAAAGATTAAAATAAAAAAAAACTTTGGGCAAAAAGTAAACAATAATTTAGAATCGTGAAAGCATTTCTAAATGCAAGGGATTGTACACAAGAGTGTGTCATTGTGCACTCCGGTAAAAGATCGAAACTAGCAAATCTTGAGAAATTTAACAAGTCTTTTATTTATTTATTTTTTTGCACTTGGATGCATTATTACTTACCATAAGGTCTGGTTTGGACATTTTGCTTTTATTAGTGCAACAATGGTTTTAAGCTTTGGCTCTACGGAGCAACTCCACTAGTGGAGCTAAAAATGCTTTCATGTAACGTTAGGTAAAATAACTCCTCGTCATACATAGTATATGAAAAATATAGAATCTTTAATATGTATTGTTTTTATCTATTACTTTTTCTTCTTCTTCTTCTTCTTCTTTTTCGTCCGCCTATCTTCTTCATCTCCATCTCTACCTTGCCGCACACCAAGGAGTTGTCCACCTGCACCGACACGGAGGAGGTCGCCATTTACACATGCCTTCGCCATTTTAGTTCCCTCCATCCCACCTCGCATGGATGGGCTCATCGTCTGCCCCATCCCTTGTTCCAACCAATCGTTTTCTTGCATCCTCAAGGAGCCAGCTAGCCACGCCTTGCAAGCACTACTCGACTTGTTGCACCGACCGGCCTCTTTATGCCCGATGGAGGAAGGCAATTTGGGAAGGGTGCATGCACACGTGTGGAAGATCAAGAGGAATCCATATTTTCGGCTCCCACAATCAATCGCGACTCGAAGAGGGTGTTTTAGGGTAGGTGGATCCCGTTTGGCTTGTGGAGCCATGGAGCTAAGGCCTTCGGCAGTGTAATAGTGATACCAAGAGAGTATTGAATATATGGGCCCATATATAGTATCAGGAGGACCGATGCCCACAGTATGAAATTTTTGTTGACACCACTATGGGTCCCACATGATATATTAAAAATTGGTAAAGTTTTTGTTCGTTGCTTGCTTTTATTGGGCTCTAGCATTAAAAATCAGTTTTTTGAGGAAGATGGCATTGGTGCCTCTACTTGCCCCCTTCCTAGTTTTACATATCCAAACACCGGTGGCTATAGTGGTGAGAGTAATGCCTAAACACTCTCTCTCTTCATTTGGGCATCACTCTACATGCACACAGAGGAAGGCCTAACAAATGAGCCTTAATATAGTAGAAGCATCGATAAGACCCACATAAGATTGAACATGGTGCTTATCTCGAGTGGATAGAAGGCACAACCCACGGCGCAAACCATTCAAATTCTTTTGCTTAAAGAAATTATGATATATAGATGCATATACACTATAAGATAAAACTTTTTTTTTTTACGAATTTGCCTCATAGTGCATATTGCATGCTATACATATAAAATTGGTTAATCTGTATGTCACTCGAGTGAGCCACGGCTGCCGCTCACTTTCGATTTTTCCTCCTGCCGCGGACATGTGGGCCCCCGCTCCCTCCCTCCCCTTCTTCCTGCGTCACGGCCTCGCCCATCCCGACCTTCGCCGCCATGGCACGCCCGTCGGGCGCCTCTTCATCTTCATGCCCGTCGAGGGCCCACCGGGCGCCATCGCACGGGGCTTCGCCCGGCGCCACCCGCCTCCACCCAATCCTCCCCCCTCGGCTATAGATTGTCCGGCCGGGCCCCGGTAGGCCGGCCCGGGCGGGGGAATGGTCGCCCGGGCGGCCTTAGGGTGCGGTCCGGGCGGTTGGGCCAGTCGGGCGGGGCTTCGAAAGCTCGGATCTCCGGCGATGGCGAAGTGCGGGCGGCGAAGCCTGGCGCCATGGCAGCGGCGTCGACGGCCCGCGAGAAGAGAGGAGAGTGGAAGAAGGGCGGCGCTAGGGCTCGCCGTCCGGCGAGCCCTAGCGCCAGCGGCGGGGCGCGAGGGTGGAAGATGAACAGTGCAGGGGTAAGAAATCGAGTGAGCAGCAGCCACGGCTCACTTTCGAGTGATGGGTAGACACTCCCTATAAATTTTGTTAATTTTGTATGAACTTCTACAAAATATTTTTTTTTGGTCTCAACTTTTGTGTTAATGTACATAAAAGATATACTGTGGTGTGCATCGTTTTATATATTTTTATATATAAACAACTCTTAGGCTCCGTTTGGATCTTTAAATTGAATTCATCGTAATATATTATAGTTTAGGTTCATATATGAGTTAGGCTATATGGTTTCTATAATATTGGTTACGTTGGACAATAATAATGAACTATAGAATCCATTAGTATCCATTTTCATCTCTCACTAAATGAATTTGAGATAGACTTATATGTGAACTTTGGAAAGTTATGGAATCTCTAAGTCAAAGCCAAATAAGCGTAATCCATTAAGTAGATTCCAATTCCTCTAAATCAGGGCTCTAAGTATATTCTTATAGAGTTTTAATGGTTCCATCGAAGATGCAATTTTAATCGAGCATTTTCATTTTCATATCCATACGGTCATGCGAACTATCATGGAGCGCCTCGGGGTCGTCGAGTAAATGGAGGTTTTGGCGGTGGCGGCTATGGGGGTATGGCGGAGGACGTGGACGTGGAGGGGGGTTATGGTGGCCCTCGCTACAAACCAAGTCCCTCCACCTTCGAACCTCTACGCCGGTCAACCGTAGATGGTACTGGTGCCGCAGCAGCCGCGCAGGCGGCGGTGGCGCCCCAGCAACCGCTTGGGCGGGGCATTGCAGCAGTCCCAGGCGGCGGCGGCATCGCAGCAAACCGTGGTGGCGATGGCGTCGCAACATCCCCAGGCCCAGGTGGTGGCGCCGCAACAGCAGCCGCATTCGGCAGCGGCGTTGGCGGGTGGCAAACCGGTGGCGTCGGGAGCAAGCACACACGGCCAGTCGGCCATGTTGGCTGGCCAGAATCAGTCTACGGCGACTGGTGGACAGCACGTGGTGGCTCAGGGACAGTCGAAGCCGGTGCAGCTCGATGGGCAATCTTTGTCCGGTGCACCCAGTGGACAAGTCGCTGGCCTTGGATCGTTGTTGCATGGAGCTTCATCGCACGTGGCAGGTCAAGGACAGCAGCAGCTGAAGTTGGTGGAATCATCTCAAGCCGGTGGCAAGGGAAAGGGTGTTCTTAGTACTGCAGTTGGTAAGCAGCCCAATCTCATTGTCCCACCAGAGAATGTGCTTTTATTTGATATTCCTGAGTCATCAAAAGGTTTAAAGAAAAAAGGAAAGCCCTTTTGCTATAGATGTTTAACTAAGGGTCATACCATACATGAGTGCACGACAATTTTGTGATTTATGTTGTGGTGACCACGTCACAAAAGCTTGTCTGAATATGAAGAAAACAAAAGTCTCGGCTCTTCCGTATGGCTATGCCGTGGAAGGGTTGGGTTTCTATTATATTCCTGTGTCTTCTGAGACTGTTAAAGACAAGTTTGATGAAACTTCAGCAGTGGTGCGTGTCTTAGAAGGTTCTATTACTGCTGAAATTTTGGCGGTAGAACTAGATATGCTACTACCAGGGAAGGTGACTTGGGACATTGAGGTGAAGGACAATTCCTTTGTCACTAATTTTCCTTTTGCTGATTGGTTACAAACAGTGGTAAACTGGGGTGAAATGAAGACAAAAACTGTTCCAAGATTGATAAAATTTGAGAAGGGTAAAGATAATGAAGTTTTTAAATATGAGATTGATAAGAAGTGGGTGCAGTTTGTGGGACTACCTAAGGAAATAAAAAGAATTCCTCATCATTTTGGCAGTTGCTTCAATCCTAGGTGTCCCCAAATGTTAAAAGAATTCCTCATCATTTTGGCAGTTGCTTCAATCCTAGGTGTCCCCAAATGTGTTGATACAAAATTTTTTTAAAGAAATATGGTAGAGCAAGGATGAAGGTAGCTGTGCTTGATCCTAACCTCATTCCTCCATTTGTGGATGTGGTCATTGGGGATTTTGTATACAGCCTACAGTTTGGAGTGGAACAAGGGGGTTTTGATGGTGAGCCAACTCTACTAGATTTGGATCCTACCATGCATGAGGACCCTAAAGATGGAGAAAAGGAAAAAGAGAAGGAAAATCCTAAAGATGGAGAGGTAGAGAAGGAGAAGGAGAAGGAGAAGGAGAAGGAGAAGGAGAAGGAGAAGGCTGTTAACCTAAATTCTCGAACCCAAAGGAAACATCAAGGTGCTTGCAGCAGATGGATGCTGATCCTAAGGGCGCGTGCGGGCAACTTAGGTAAGGTGGGAGAGCGATCGTACAGGGCATCAAGGCCTGTGGTTGAGCTCGTGCACAGTGGCAATGGTCGATGGACTCCTGCTTTAAAGGGCCCTACAATTGACTCGGGAATAATCAATAAATTAAAAGACCAATCTGGTGGGATAGTGACATCTGAGAAGACAAGCAAGTGGGCTGCAGCAAGCATTGATCGGGAATTACGTGGAGAAGGCGACTAAATTAAAAATGCGCCCGAGAATCTGGAGGTCTCGTCGAGAAAAGGTAACAATTTAAAACAAATGTCTTTTATTTCTAGAGATGATGCTTCTTTATTTAATTCAAAGAAAGGATTTGGGTATTGTTTTGGGAGATAATAGTGATGCTATTCATAATTCTTTAGAACTGCTAAGAAATATTGAATATAATCGGTTAGTTGACAATCAATCTTCAGTCTCTAAAAAATTAGAAAATAATGATGTTGATTCATCCTATTCAGTGGAGGATGCTTTGGATTTAGAGGCTTTAAATTTAATTTGTTCGAGAAACTTACTGAGGGGCTAGATGATGGGGGTTTGCGATCCTAAGTGTTTATAAACTCCTGTATCATCTATTTTTTTGTGGCAGAGGGAAAAAGAAAAATAAATTAAATAAAAAACAATTTGAGCAAATAAAAAGAATATTTTGGAATTGTAATGGATTCGCAGATCATAAAAAATATAATTTTTTTGTCAGATTTAACAAAAGAAAAGAACCTAGATTTTACTTGCCTTTATCGAGAACTGGTAGAGCTAATTTTCCACAATCCACTTTGAATAATATCTGTCTTTGGTAGAGATTTTACGTGGCATTGTAAAAACTCAAGGGGTAGATCTGGTGGCATGATTCTAGGTGTTCATTTGTTGGTTTTGACATTGGCGAGATTGAGGAAGGTGATTTTTTTTATTCGTTTCAAGTTAAGGCAAAAAGAAGATGACTTCAAGTTTAATCTAATTTCAGTCTATGGCCCCTGCCCCTAAGTTGAACACAAAGCACTTTTTTTATCCGAGCTTGCACGAATATGTTCTAAAGAAGCTGTACCTATGATCATAGGTGGTGACTTTAATATTATTCGAAGACCAGATGAAAAAACAATAATAATTACATGATAGATGGCCTTTTCTGTTTAATGCTGTGATTGATACACTTAATTTAAGAGAGATAGAAGAGCTCTTTTTCTATACTTGGAATTTCCTCCCGTTTCTTCTCATTTCCTCCTTGGTTTTCTATTTTTTGTCTAAAAGGGCACATTAGTCATTTTACATTTTCCCAATGGCTCACCCCCCCGAGGCCCGCCCCAGTCCACGGGAACGTGGTACACAGTTGTGAACCGCGTCACCGGGAACTTTCGTTCGGATCGGGAACGGAACGGCGTGGTACATGAGGCGATGCGATGGTTGGGGCGTGTTCTGCAGGTCAAGGGGCGGCGATTGGGTGCGTGGGTGAGCGGCGGCGTGGTGGTGTTTCAGGCTTGCCTTCTGTTGTCGTAGTTACTGCCTAGGCCGGTTAATATGGGACATGTGTATTATGGATGGTAAATGGAAGATCAAGGTATTATGGGACAAATGAGTCTTAAATTAAGTGGGTCATATTTGAGATTTTAGGAGTTTGACCAAGCTATCGTACCAAAAATAGTTGGTTCACGTTCCATGTTTTGAACCATCATTCAGAAGAGGTATACCCCCTATGAAAGCGGGAACTTTAAATTAACGTTCCATGTCCCATGTACCACGTTCCTTGTACCTAGAAACGGGAACTTTTTGTGGGGGGGCGACCACGACTCTGTGACCCGACCCTTGCGCGCGGAGGGGGTCCCTCCCCTTCTCCCTTTTCGCAAGGAGCGCCCGGGCGTGCGCGCGCTGATCCCGCCGGTGCCGCCCGCCGCCATCGCCAACGGCGGGTCCGCACCTCGGGACCGACCCGACCCGACCCCTTCCCCAGCCCGCCGCCATCGCCTCGGCGTGACCCGAATCCGCCCGGCCGCCGGGCTCGCACAAAGGCGGCGCCCGCCTGCGCGGCCGGACTGACCCCGCCCTCGCCCGTCGGCGTGCCCCTCCACCACCTCGCCCTCGCCATCAGCGGAGCGATGGCGTAGCTAGGATTTTTCGTTAGGGTGGTCCATTGAACTTTTTTCACCGCTATAAATTTAACATGCCCATAAGTATATATAAAAAAAAAGAGTGCTCAAAGTTTATAAAAAAGATTGAGTATAACTTTCTTTTACATAGAATTAAAATATTAGTACCCATAATAGATGAAGAACAAAATGTCACTAATTCTTGTTGTCAGGCCTACTTACACCTTCTAATAGCCATGAATGTGGATTTCTTGTTCACTCAAATTGTGTAAGAAGATATCTTGCTCAATAGAAATCATTAGACAATGATCAGAGTTACACTAATGAAAAAAAAGTCAGAGCTGAACTAGTGCAAAATCATATATTGAAATCATATATTGAGAGTTGCACTTGCAAAACAAAAATTCAGTTTAGCATTGCATACCTGAATGTGCACTAGTGCGAAAATTCAGTTTGTACACTATCTGAATGTGCGTCCGAGGCAGCAGAACTAGGGCAGATCGATCATTGAACGAATATTATTTTGTGAACAAATGAGTAGCAACTAGCGGCTGCTTCGATTCAGATCAGAAATCAGAATACCTGCTAGGGCGGCTGTTGCTTTGCCTTTGCCGTCGTGGAAGTGCCGAACTGCCGATTGCCGATGGAGTCAAACTCGAAGTCTCGAACAGACGGACGCCGTCGACCAGACCCAGAATAGAGAATATGTAGGATATGATTGGAATCGAGGATGAACAGTCGAACAGACGACGGCACCACGGCAGCCGGAAGGACGCGATTGTGAGCGATTAAAGTGCCGACTTTACGCCTCGCTTGGGCCGAGCGCAGGGGTGGTCCGCGGCCCAACAGGACCACCCTGTAGCTCCGCCACTGGCGCGGAGTTCCCACCTCAGCCGGACTGCCCGGGGCACGCCCGTCGCAATCACCAAAGCCGCCGCCACCGCCCCCTGCACCCTCGCCAGGTCTTCTTCCCCTCCGATCCGGATCTCTACGACCGCGGCGGCGCGGCCAGCAGGAGCAGCGGCAGCGGCAGCGGCAGCAGAGCCACGGCGCGTCGTCGTCGTCGGAGGCTGGAGCCCGGACTTTGGACTCGCTCTCCGCGCCCTTGCCCAGCAGGAGCAGGCAAGCAGCGGCACTGCTGCGGAGCCACCGGCGCGTCGGCGTTGCTGGGCACCCAGCCCCGTTCCTCCCAGGCCCAGACCCCTGCAAGTGCACCGTGCACAGCACAGGACAGGTGAGATGTGGCATCTGTTGCTTTGTTGAAATTCAGTTTTCAGACATTCAAGGAATGCCATTTGTCTAGTTCCAAAATAAATGTGTTTCAATCTGAGATGTCAACAACACCTAATAATGCATTTCAAATGCGTTTCAACCATGTTATTGTCATAGGTTGTTGGCATTAGACAGACAGCAATCAATCGATAGGTTTCTGTAATCATGTAACAGTAAACATTAATCTGAATGGATGTTGTCGTTGTGAATAGTCTCCAGAGCCTTGATTTGTCTTGTGGTGTTGGTTATGCCTAATCGTCCAATAAATCTCCACTGGGCTGCCCAATTTCAATTTGGTACCCCTAATCCATACAAGGGTGACGACGATCGAGATTCGATCTGATCCCCATAGCAGCCGTCTGAATTTCAAAAAAAATTTAAACCAGATCTTAGTGAATATCAAGTTGGGTGAGGAATCTGACTGCCATGTTGTAGTGTTCTAGTGGTGATGCTTGGTACTGATACTTGGTGCTAGTAGCTAGTGTTAACTGTACTATGGAATCTCAGTTTTAATTTGGTGACCTAAACTGTAGAGTGATTGATGCGCCCAATGAATATGTTCTGTAGAATTGTTTGAATGCAGCAACTTGGCATGTTTCTTGTTATTATGCATAAACTTTGTTGTGCTCGTAGCTGTGCACATCTGGATCATGTAGCTGCCAAATGTCGCCAATTGGATTGTGTAATGGTCTCGATATTCAGCCCCTGATTTCATTACCAATTCACATGAAAATGGCTGAGGGGCATTTCAAATGTGAAAAAAAAAAATCTACTGTAGACTATTCTAAAAGGGCACTTGCCCAGCCAAACAAGTTGCCAAGTTTTTCTTATGTATAAACTTTCATTTCAGAGGGAAAGCATAGCTAGAGGAGCTGCTGGTGTTGTGGTTAGAATTGCTAAATATGTTGAGATTATAGAGATAGATCTCATGCCACAACAGTACTTAGAATATCCTAGGTGACAATTTCTTGATTTTCTCTTGATATCTAAATTCTAGTTGTGTTGCTACGATTCAGGTAGATAAAAATGTCGGGTGATGATTCTTTGCGGAGTACAGTGAAATTGTTATGAAGATGTTCGGCAGTGAGAATCGAAGGATTTGAGTTTTACAACGAGTACGCTTCTGAGAAAGGATTCAGTGTGAGGAAGGAGTACTGCGAGTGGGACTGCGGCCACAGTGGCTAATGTTCCTCTTCTTTTGTAGGAAAACATGCTCCTTGAGGATGTTTTGGATATATGATTTCCCAAAGTGAGTAAAATTATGTGGAACAATGTACTCTTAACTAAATTTGATTGTATTAGTGTCCATGGCCATGCAGTTTGTTTGGTAAATAATCTTTGTTGATTACTCTATTTGCAGACTCCCAGATGAACAATAAAGTTGTGAATAAGCAATTTGGACTACGGTGAAGTACAGCGTGTCGGCATTTAGCATGGAGAGTGATGCAGCAGCGTGTTGCATCACACTGAACTGGTGCTATTCGATGGACTGATGATGACTAAATTTGCTTGCGATGGAAAACAAACTGCGTTTGTGTAGATAGATTACTGATTGTTCACCCGGTGGTACTGTTCACCAAATCAGATTACTAGATGCCAGGTGCTCAGGTGGTGGATGCTTCATACAGTACCTGAAAAAAGTTAACCACCTTTGAATAACTGGACTAACAGTGGTGTTATGAGCTGATTTGGTGATTCACTGGTTTTCTGTAGATAGCGAACCTAAGTATCAGTGTGATCTCACATTCTCTGAACTATACCTATTTTTTTCTTTTTTTTTTCTTCTTCTTTTGTCAATTGCCGTTACTATCTACAGCAGAGAACTTCATATTCCTCGCTCTCACTGTGGGTGTCCATAGATAGATCCAGACCCGTGTACCATGTTCAAGAGGGAGATCTGTTTTGGGAGAGCTGGGACTGGTGCTGGACCATCGACTATGCTGACCTCTACCCTGCTGAAACTTAATTGTTTCACTGACCTGTTTCCGGAGATCTGGGACAGCAAGGAGCTGACTTTGAACAAGCTAGGTGTTTCAGTCCATGCAACGAACGAATATCTCCCCGCGGCAACGAACCCACTCCCGGACGAAAATACGAAAAAAAAAATCCCGGGCCAACGCGCCAAGTAAAAATGACGCAAAAATCCATATGCAAAAACAACAAAAATAACCACTAGGTGTGGGGAATCGAACCAGCAACCTTCAACATCATGTGCCTCAAGACGAGGCTGCTGGAACCAATAGGACTAGGAAATGTTTGTTGTTAAAGTGCACCCTTCTCCGTATTTAGTAGGGAAAATATGGAAAAATTATCACTAATTAATGACTCCTTGGTACACACAATTATGTCCCGAATGACCTCGATCCCTAACCGGAATAGAAGTATAGTCATGTGAGAACGCGGTGCTACACATCCTTCACAACCATGATAATGTCTCACATAGAGCCATGTGAGTCGGGTTAGAGAGGTTCATGGTTTGTGATGGATCCATAGTGTCACTGTCCAAATCATTTGAAAAATTAATGACATGGTAATGGCGACAAACTATGATGTTGTGTGCAATTGTACAATTTTCTGAACATTTTTATTTATTATTGTGATTATTTTATGGTAAATTGAAGAAAAATGAAAAAAAACCTATGCTAGGTAAAAAAATCTAAAAACTTGTATGGGATACTCATTTTGGTGTACGATCATGACATAAAATTTTCAAATGATTTAGAGAATATGGTGATACACATCCTTCATAACCATGAAGGCGTCTCACGTAGAGCCATGTGAGTTAGTGAGAGAGGTTCGTTGTGATGGATCCATAGTGTCACTTTTTCCAAATCATTTGAAAAATTACTGACATGGTAATGGCGACAAACTATGATGTTGTGTGCAATTATACAATTTTTTGAACATTTTTACTTGTTATCGTGATTATTTTATGGTAAATTGAAGAAAATGAAAAAAACCTATACTAGGTACAAAAATCTAAAAACTTGTATGGACCACTCATTTTGGTGTACGATCATGATATAAAATTTTCAAATGATTTAGAGAATGTGGTGATACACATCCCTTCACAACCATGAAAATGTCTCACATGTAATCATGGTGTAAGTGAGAGATGTTCATGGTTGTGATGGATGCATAGTTGCACATAGTTCAAATCCTTTAAAATCTTAATGACATGGTTGTATCCATATATTTAAATTAAAACAAAGGTTAAAATGGCAAAAAAAATAAATTAATAAAGAGAAAGGGAAAAATAAACAAATAACCAAAAAATCTTGTAAACATAAGAAAAATAGGTCCCTTTCGAGGATCGAACACGGGACATGAGGTTTACGCTACATTGGCCTCGCCATTGCGCTAATGACTTGAATTGTTTATTATCGTGCCACAGGACTTACTTATTCTTGAAAAGTAAAAATCAAGGGACCGGTGATCCTAATTTTTTTCGGAGGAGGAAAATTACGGGAACCGTTTTCTCCTAAACTTACTCGCGATCTCGGCAGGTTCCCTCATCCCGAAATTTTCTTGCCGAAGCGTTCAATGGAAACAAGAGCATTCAATGGAAACTGCCAGAGCCCAAACTATGTTCCTTCCTATTCTATGGTAAACACAGCATGCTAAGTGCTGTAATACATGCCTACGACGTTTGCAGTGGCGAAGTAGCCAGCAAGTTCAGGTCTTCTTAGGTGTCCCTCCTTGGATTCTGCTTCAAGAATGATGATCTTCTGTTAGTGTACGACTACATGCAAAGAGGCAGCCTGGAAGAGATATTGAATGATGTGTTTAGCTGCTTCACTCCTTTTACCTTAGCTGCCCATGTTGTTGCTTATTGCTTATTGATCATGCAGCACAACACATGTTTAGCCAGAAATCAACTTGTCAGCTCCTGTACAACAGTTGAAATCTAAAAGAATGCGTAACAATTAGCCGGCAGAAACACCTGCCCAAAAGAACCAATGATCAAAAGAACCAATGATCCAGCCTCTGTTATTCACACCCAGGAAAGCCACACTCCACGTACAGAGGCCAATGGCCAAGCCCAATCATTTCCCGGCTAGCACTCCTCCTTCAGCTGCCGAGCCCCCCCCAATTCTCCTTAAACGCCCCACTTCCACTAGCCGTGTTTGCAGATGAAGGTGCCGGATCAGCGGAAGTGCCGGCGCCGGCTTCGTTGCCCCGGCCCGGCGGGTCGTGGTTGTGGCGGCCGGTGTACGTCGTCAGGACGCACCTGGGGTCGGTGGACGCCCTCTCGATCTGCTTGCGCACGTTGCAGTTGTCGGCGGTGCACTTGTAGTAGCTCCTGCACATCATTGAGCAGTGAGCAACTGAGCATGCACTGCTTGGTGCACGTACGTCACAAAATGTTCAGGATCAGATAATCGAAAGTGAAATTTTCACCTCGGCCGGGGGTTGCCCTTGACCACCTTCTGCCCGTACTTGCGCCACCGGTATCCGTCGTCCAGGAGATCCACCTCGCTCGGCGTTTGGAGGATGATCTTGGGCTTCTTCACCACCCTCTGGCCGGCCACGCCACCGTCCGCATCCCTGACCAAACAACCGGCAGCCTGTCACGGTTCACATTGTCTGCGCGGCGGCCGCAGGCGACAGTAGGAAGATCAAGCAGTGCATAACTCACATGCCGGAGACCCGTCGACAACGTCATCGTCATCGTCGTCCGGGGAGGGCAGCGTCGGCGCGGGACAGAAAGCGCTAGCGGGATGCCGCTGGATCTGCCGCCGATGGGAGAGGGGGCTGCGCCGTCTCCGCGCTCCCGAAGGACCAGTGCGCGACCGGGCGGCGGTGGCCGCCGAGCCCACCGCGGACCGACCCTCGCCGGCGCCCGAGGAGGAACGTGCGGGGGGGTGGTGGCCGGGTCTCCTTCAAGCGGCGACGGCTGCTCCGTCTCGAGAGGCATTTGGCGGCTGCTCAGTGCTCCGTCTCGAGAGGAGCCGGCGGTGGCGGCGGAACCCTAGAGGAATTTTGAAAAAAAAAAAAGTTAACAAGAACTATACTAAAGGAATCATGATCTCAAAACTATACTACTCAAAACATAAATATGAAGTTACCGTTTTACCCTTCATCAAAAAAAAAGAACTACAAGAATGCAATTACCGTCTGGTCTTAATCCCCACATTTGCGGAGGAAACAGGAGGAAATTTTTTCCCCATGGCCCACCAACCATAGACACACCATTTTCCTCCCATTTCCTCCACCTCATTTCCTCCCGTTTCCTCCTGCGTTCGTTGTCGTCGGATCGATCGCTCTCGGTCGATGTGAGCCATCTAATTTTTCCCCAATTATTTTAAAAAACTAATCCAACAGTGCTTTGTATAAGTTATCCATCTCTATCGTTATGAAAGATAATGCTTGATGCTTAAATTTACATTCAAATTCTGCATAATGGCATTATGATAGATAATGTAAAATAATTTATACCTATATAATTTGTACCAAAATTGTCCACCTCTCAACCATTATAAAAAATTAACAAAAATCCCTACATGCAAATGCTAATATAAGCAATTATGAATAATAATTAATCATCCGTAAGTTTAAACTTGTATTAGTATAAATAATTATTTTGATAGGCTTATCAAACATGTAAATATATCCTTAGAAAACCTCGGAATAATGATACTTACAACTCACTTTAAGTTATATTAGCACTTTTGACGATAAAATTTGTAAGTCAGTGTGTAGAGAAAGTTCTAAAACATTTTGACCAAAACATTATGTTGTAGTATGAATATTAATAACTTAGGGGTTTTATAAAAAAATTGTTTTAAAACAATATTAATATAATATAATAATCTAAAAATCATGGGTGACATGGTGCATGTTGAAACAACTATTTACGACATTGTCAAAACTAAGAGGGTAAACTAGGACCTAGAATATTCTTTCATTAGAATAGAACATGAAATTTTTGAATAAATGATAGAACAACCATTAAAATTTTAAAATCAATACATGTAAAAAATATTACAATAACTAGATCAAAAGCTAAATGTTAAAATATAGATTTTTAGGATATCACGTAAATGGATGAAATAAGATTTTATATAGTTTATGTTTATTTATGTTTCATTTAAATACATATGGTGCTAAAAAGATTAATCATACAAATTGTTACAAAGCGGTCATAGATAAAAAGAAGTACATCCTAAAATTCTTATAAAAAACTAAAAAATTTCCATCAAATCGGGTTGACTGTACTCAGCATTGTAAATAAAAGCTATTGCATATGAGGAATTAATAAGCTTAAAATTTGAGGGAAAGAATCAAAATTTAGGTTTATGTCCTCAAAATAGAGATGGCTACTAAAACTATCATAGTTTAAGCAAATGTTTCAACTAAGTAACTACTTGAGATACACACCCAAGGTGTGCTACACAAAAAAGAAAAACATATGAATATGGATGAGAAAAACATTTAAATCAATATAATATTTAATAGATATCATAATTGAATATAGACTATAGAGTACCATTACAGGTATTATATTACAATATTAATAAAGAGAACAAGATATTTCATATAAGTAATCCTTATTAGTTAGTGACTGCTGAAAAGATTTTGACCCGTGCGAGAGCACGGGTTGGTGAACTAGTTTGTTGTAATGGTAAATGTAGACTCTTATGTACTAAATTACTCCCTCCATTCCACTAGTGCTCGTTGCAGCAACCGTTGAAGGGTATTGCTCTCCCCTATCCGCACAAGAACCTAGTGCTCTATGGATTGATTCCTCACCACTACATCAAGGCTAATCACACCCAACTATTTACACCATAAGTTGGGCCTCTCACAAACACCATTGAGAGATCATCAAGCTCCCAATCACCATCAAGTCATCTAGTGTTGCCGATCACAAAGAACAACAAGCACAAAAGTTTCACTTAGGCCTAACCAAGCCTAATAATAAGAAGAGCGGACGCACGCTTGTTATTGGATAAGGACTAATGGAGTTCTTCATCTTTGAACTAGCAAATCTAAATCACTCCACTAGCCTCTCTTTCTCGAGATGGAGGGGTAGCCCTCACTCCAAAAACTAGCCATTTGAACTCCACTAAGCAAAAATAATGATACCATAGGAAAACTCTGGTGCAAGTTTGAACTAAGGACCAAAGTTTTTCGTCCGGTGCTTCAATGGCTATTTTCAAACTAGCAGTTACTTTATGACCCTTGTAGCGCTTCATCTGGTGGTACCCACAGGTTTAATCCGGTGCTATGAAACCTTACTAGAACCTCTCAGCACCGAATTATTTCGGTTGTCCGGTAGCTCTCTCCTCCCTATTTAGAAGCAATGTTGACTTGTACCCATTTCTCCAGTGTTGTCTTCTCCGGTGGCACCAGAGGAATAGGTAGGAATGTTTTCCGAACAATACTACCACTACACGTATCTCTTTCTCCGCTACACCCCTGACCAGGGCAGTAGATAAGTCTGGTGCTATCAAAGGGATTGCAAGGTTCTAGGGGAGATAACACCTAATATCATAGATCACAAGTCATTCCTGAAGACTGATAGGTAAATGGTAAATGTAAACTCTTATGTACTTCCTCTGTTCCAAATTGTAATTCGTTGTGGTTTTCTAGGTGCATTTCTTATAATATGTATCTAGACATAGTGTATAAATAGGTACATAATAAAATTTAATGTATCTAAAAAATCCAAAACAAATTATAATTTGAAACGGAGGGACTAATAATTACTCCATCCGTTCCAAAATTTTGACTTTTTTTTGGTTCATCACTTCATCTATTTTTCTATGTATTAGACATATTATTATTATTATATCTAGAAATATTTCTTGTGTTATTCTTGTTTATTGCTTTAATGAAGAAATTTTTGTGTCCTTGGTGTTTCGTCATTGTTGTTGTGCCCTGATAATGGACATATCCTTGGTGTTACAGAAAATGTGGAGGCACAGAATTATCAAGCGAACGTGTGCAGGTGAAAACAATCAGGATTCCTAGGATTTTTTTTTTTTTTTCAAAAGTAGCACGCACACTACGGGAGCGTGCCAGCTGGATTAGGCCCCACCGCTCCCATTCCCTAACCGCCTGCGCTCGGTCTCGTGTGGGTTTATAAGACCCCCGCCCCGCTGCAAAAGAAGCCATTCGCCTCGTCGCCTTCGTCGCCTGGAGAAGCCAGAGCCAGCGTCGACGGAGCAGAAGGGTGCTTCTCCGACGAGCGACCGCGCCAGGACCTCTTCAGCGTCAGCCATGAGCGGATCGTTCCCCCGGTATGCCGCCGCCTCCTCCCCCTCCCTCCCTCCCTCCCAACCCTCTCCTCCGCTGCAGCGCCTCTCCTCCCCGTCCTCCCGTCTCGCCACATCCAGCGGCCAGCCCACCGGAGCCCGTACTCCGACGTCGGAGCACGGGCTCCGGTGGGCCGGGCGCTCGATGTGGCGAGATGGGAGGACGGGGAGGAGAGGCGCTGCAGACACTTGGGGCGAAAGCGAGCGGGTGCTGCGGTGTCGCGGGTAGGGTGCAGCGCGCGGTGGCTGCGTCGCGCGGTTGCGGCGTCTCGCGGTGGCAGCGTCGCTCGGTCGAGGCGTGGCGCGGCGGTGGTGGCGTAGCGGGGTTGCGGCGTGGCGCGTTCGCGGCGTCAGAGGGTTTTCCTGTTAATCTGGATGCTGTTTGTTTAGAGCAAGAAAAACGAGCAACTCCAATTCGGAATCGCTATTCGGGTTCCAGTTTGGGGTTCCAATTCGGAATCGCTATTCGGGTTCCAGTTTGGGGTTGGTGGCGCTGCTTTTCCACGCTCTTTTGATCGGCTTGGGCAGGAAGGCCACGGGAGGCGCAGGGTTGGCGAGCAGGAGGGAGGCGCAGCAGCGTCGGCGCTCTAGTTGTTTGGATCCTCGCTTGCCTGTTTCGTAACCAGAGCATGCCTGACAATCGTTTCGTGTATGCAGGCTGCGAGGGCTTCTGAAGAGGTTGGGCGAACTGGTTGCGCCGAGTGACCTCCGCGACATCCCGGAGATCAAGGACCGGGCGCTCAAGATCTGGGATCTCGTGAAGAGGAAGGTCTGCGCGGATGCCCCGCCCACAGCTGACGAGGATCACACCAAGGCGGACGACATTGAGGCGGGAGGCAATCCCTTCGCCTAGGCGGGAGAGAATTGTTTGGTCGGCATCGTCGTGTTGTTTTGTTTCATTAGCCAGTGAACTGAATTGAAACTCGATTCATGTGTTGAGTTGGGAAGAACCTGGATTGTCTCTGTGCTACCATGAGTTGCGGTGTGTTGTTATATGGTGCTGCATAATTGTGAATCCCTGGGAAACTCAATTCATATGTGTTGCAGAGATTTGTGTTGGCATCTATTACATGTGTATGCAAGATGTTGGATATGGCTGACAATTTTGTAGTTTGGAACCACTGTCATCTACATGCTGCAATCTAATCTGACACATGTGATCGATCCCTGGTCTATATTATCAGTTGTGATATGTGAGTTATTATTAATGCAGTAGGACCAGTGATTGTGAATTTTGTTTGCTTTTCTATGTCGAGCCAACTTGTTAGGCCACCTTCTGTTTCCCAGAGAATCACCCCTGGAACCAATCCTGCCAGGAATGCTTCAGTAATTTACATAGCCAACTCTTACCAGGATTGTTCATGATGCTAGGAATAGAACGAGCCCTTAAGGAATTTGTTCAGCTTTTGAGAATGTTTTGATTTGTGTAAGCTAGTGTGAAGCCCTGCCATTGTACCGTACGTTTGCTGGCGATAATGAATGGACATCCATCATTTGAAGCAGCCTTGCGGCGCAACACAACGGATCTGTCTGAGAGCAGCAGAACTACAGATGATGTGGAGACTGCCAAGGGGAGGGCCAAAAAAAAAAAAAAAAACATTGGTTGATACTCCAAAACATGCAACTCTCAAGAGTCAAACATTGCGGGATATCCCTAGACTAGGGTCGCCTCCCTCGGGCATCAAAATCTTTTTTTTTCGAGATTGTGTTCACCCGTTTTTCATTAAGAGTAAAAGCGAATCAAACAACGAGTCCACAGACTGACTCATAAGGAGGTGCCTAATTCCGGGAGCCCAAACCTAACTATTGGATGCATAAATTGATTTATTACATAAAAACGAGTTTTGCGATCGGGCATCAAATTCCACCCGCAGCCTTACCGTGCGGGCGTCGCAACACCGCGGTGGCCTGCGCTATCGTGCGGACGCCGCTCCGCCGCACTGGCCTGTCCGTCGCTGCCCCGCAAGAGCAAGCACACAATGGCCGCAACAGCGAGATCCACCGGCACGCTGCTTTGACGCGCGGCCCGCCGGCCATATTGGGCCTCACGCCCTCGGACAACTCTGTTAGCAGGCCACCTCCAGACCAAGCTACATCGAGCAAGCCCAAGAAGCATCCACGGGCCCGGACCCGGAACATGCGCGTGTCCGGTCCAGAATGGGCCAGCATCTCCAGCACCAAGCCCAGTGAGGAGTAGTATATGTAATCGGGGAGATCCTGGAGAGAGATCAACTATAATTTAAACTCTTTTGTAACTACCTTTCAGTACTTTATCTTGTAATAGAAGTAAGGATTCATCGCCGGTGCTGAATTTCGTCGTCTGGCTCGTCGGAGTCGAGTTCCAATTAGTCCCGCATGCTAAGGCCAGTCTCAATGGAGAGTTTCACCTCCCGGTTTCCAAGATGTGAAACTTTAGCATGAAATAGACGTCTCTCTCAATGCACAGTTTCATTGCACGGTTTCATAGGTTCAAGGGTCCCACAAACCTCTCTCATTGCATGGTTTAATTGCATAGTTGCATGGTGAAACTCTATTTGTGTCTCAATGGGGTTTTCACACGGTTTCAAACGCATGTGAAATCAGGCCCAAAGGTTTCACCATGGTGAAACTCTTTTCTTCTCTCTCTAGGAGTTTCATGCAAAAAGTGAAATTTTGCTGATGTGGCACTTTGCATTTAATGTGCATGAAACACTCATGAAACCCCCATTGAGACTGGCCTAACATTGGTATCAACTCCTATACATTCCGATCGAGATCCGAGCGCACTGGAAGTCCTCCTTTCCTCCCATACCCACTTTACCAGGCTCCAGCGCTCGAGGGGACTCATGGATCTTGTCATCAGTTCGAAGTTCAATGAGATCATCAAGTCAATCTCCGACTTCCGTGACGAGTTCTAAGTGTCTTCAACCGCCTTGGATCGCCACCTTGGCGAAGGCGATGCGACCTCGGTCGTAGTCGTGTGCGAAAGCGAGAACATCGCCATTTGGGTATCGGCGCCCGTCGTCGCCGATAACCTGGGGTGGTCGCCGACAACCGCATCTCCGACCTCGAGCATCACGCCCTTGCCATTGAGCGGGTCGCTTCACGAGATCGGGACTACGCGGCGAGAGTGGCGGCGATGGAGTTGTCGATGGATGCTCGAGTGCGGCGCCCCCAGCCGAGTTCATGCTTGGCGGTGCGCTCGAGGTCGATCGCCTCTCGGCAGTGGGATGGATCCGCGTCTTTCATTTGTCGGATCCATGGAGCGAGTCACCGGCGTACCCCTGGGACTTTCGACCGCTTGGCCCCAATGGGCACCACGTCGACATGAATCCACCGGACGCGGGGCATGGCTCGGTCACGACCATCGCCGTTCCCCGCCAATGGTATGTCATCCTCTCCCAATTTCATTCCTCCATATCCATTTCCTCGTCCCTACCGGCCTCCACCCGGTCGTTTACCCGCCACCACAAGAGCCATACCCGCCGTCCCGCCACTCGTCCCTTATCCCCAACCATTGTAGCTTTTCCCTAGGATATAAGAATATGAAGGATTCCGCAAGCGCACAGAACACCTACCATTGTAGCTTTTCCCTAGGATGAGTATTCTAGAGTATCGTATCCACGAGGGAAGCGTTAGCTAAAAGAATTCTAATAAGTCACAATCATGCATCTACTAACTTAGCAAACCACTAGACTAAAGTGAGGGGTTAAATGATATATGATAGGAGTCAAGCATAATCACACACAAGAGAATTCCTAAGATGAATGTATAGCTTGCAAGTTGAGATGGAAGCGGGAGAGATCAAGGTTTCTATGTACTTCTCTATTACTTAGGTTCTATGATAGCAATTATACCAAAGCACTTCGGGACATCAGAACACTAGCCACAGAAAGAGATGAGAAGGGGGCTAGGAAGCTCCAACTACGGTCCTACAAACACCAACCTGAACGTGGTGGAATACGTCGGCCGTCAAGGCCGCCACCACACAGGGCTACCACAAACTATCTGTGGGGTTGGGTGCAATCTCAGGTAACCTATAGCCTAGACACCAAGTCTACACTATCGATTACTACTCTAATCACATATGATAAATAGAGCACTCGATGCGAGCGAAGATCCTATGCAATGGTATAACAACTATACTAACCATATATGAAAGACATAGAAGTAAATAGAGAAGACAATTAAATGAATCATAAGTATTACAAAGAAATGATATAAGACATACCAAACTCTATAGACATCTCCAGAAATAGAGCATAGCTCCACTCTCTCTAACTCTATTACATTGGAGAGTCTAGCCCTAATTCTCTAGTGTAGAGGTTGTCCTCACATTGGGACACCTCAATGACCATCAGGTCAAGAGATATGAATAAGAATGAATTAGGGTTTCACCCTAGGGTCAAGGGGTTTTCTTATATAGGCCTTGTCAATGAACGATGACCATTGGATCAAACCGACCTTCAATAACGGTATAAATACAACCTTAAGGTCGGTGGTAAACCGACATTCAAATCTGAGTCGATCCGGTGACCCCACCGGCGGCCGGCCTAAAAGCCTCGGCGGCCGCCGAGTTTGAGATCATCTCGAGATCTCCCTTGTCCCGTGTCTTACGGTACCTTCTAGAGTATTTTAGTCCACATTTTGGGTTGAGTTACTTCACGGTTAAGTCTTGTCATTGTATGGGATGTAAACTCTTCGGTTTCTCATCGTTCTTATCTGCTTTTATTTGTTAAGTCCCTATAAAGATATAAATCACCAAAGCTCGTGGAATTATGTTAGTAAAACCCCTAGTCTATGTTGATATTCATTTTATGCCCTTATTTCATGTTTAGTTGACTATTAATATTATGCTATAACAGGTGTCAACAAGTTCCCCCAAAGCTTACCCTTTCTTTGGTTGTTGGCGTTTCTTAACATAGCGAAAAGAGTTCGCAAGTGCACGGAAATGCCGTTGTAGCTTTCACCCTAAGTATTCGAGGGGTATTGTAATTTCCATAGGGAAGGCATGGTGATGGGCATGGTAACATGGTTGCATGGTAGATCGAGGTTCATAACGAGGGGATGGAACAAGACAAGTAGAGGATAACTTGACACACACATTCGAAAGCAATCTCAAGGATAAAAAAAACCCTAGACTAGAGCAAGGCGTATCTTGGATAGCTATGTTAGAAGAGCGGGTATACTACATGCTTGTCTTGTTAGAGATTCTAAGTTAAGATAACCTCGGTCACTATTGGTTTTGCCGGGCACGGATCGCACAGTGCGCCGGGTGATGCCGACCTCGGCTCTACTCTCTAGACGGACGTGGAGGAGTGCAAAGGGCGAGCAGGGCTTTGTCACCACCCGCCCTACCTCACTACCGTGGCCTAGACAACAAACGAAGGCAACCCATAGCCTAGACACCACGCCTACGCTATTGACTACTACTCTAGTGTTGATCGGGAACATCCGTCTTTATCGAGAGTCCTCTAATAGAGCATCCGCCACGGGGACGGACGACGAACCCGCAAAAACCGACAAGCAACTAAGACTAACTCAAAGTAGAACTCTACTACATCTCAACTTGGATTTGGTCTAAACATGTATGTATAATTCATTAAGCATAAAGTTCTATATGATAAGATCATAACATGAAAACTATATACTAGTTCATATGCTAAGAACATATCATAGGAACTTTACTCTATTTCATAACATAGCTATATTGATAATAAGAACTAGAACAAGATGAAGAACATAATATGAAGAACAAATAAGTTGTTCATACCAAGTATCACCATAGTTGATCTTGATCTTCTATTACATATTGCCAAGCTCTAATACTAACCAAAAATAAAAGATATAAGTGGAGAATGGAGAGAGCCCTTGTGTGGTGTGTGTTGAGGTGAGAGCTCTACCCTTCTATTTATATTTAACATGGTCGGTTTCGTGCGGGTAAAAATGGAAGAACCTAGCAATACCGCCTATGCATGGAGGCATGCAACCGCCTATGAAAGGTCGGCTCGAGAGGCGGCACCGTGGGTCCGGCCGGACCCACTTCCCGATCCCGGCCGGACCCGGGGTGGCCCGTCTCACGACCGCCTTTTACTGTGGGCTCTGGGGCGGCTGGATCCGTAGTTTAGGGGTGGTTTGGTCCAATTCGGCCTTTAGTTGGGCTTTCTCTATTCCCCCTTGGTTGCGCATTTACGAATGTGTATTATGCTTTGCGCTTTGTTCTTTGTTTGGCGTCTTTTCACTTGATTCCGTGTATATGTCTTGCAAAACATATTTCTCGGAATACAAGTGGAACTGGGTCAATAGTAAAGGTATATGTGTCATAGGTTAGTGTTGACGTTTCTTAACGCAATCATTAGAATCGGGTTTAGAACCCAACCCCGATGACTACGCTAGGAGACGCAGTCGTCGATATCACTAAGTGGAACCACCATGTCGGTGATAGCGCACTTTCAATCAACGGTGATAGATCTTGCCATAGTTGATATTTCATCCGCAGCGCACGGATCTATCATTGTAGCATTTCACCGGGAAGTATTACGGGTATCGTTATTTATATTTTCCCAAAGGAAGGCTTGTTGTATAAGAAGTAGCATGGCATCTGGATGATGAAATGTGTGCACGCAAAGACCAACTTCGTTCATAACGAGGGGTAAGCAATACGGTTTATAGATAGTGTGACACACACATTGGAATCCACCGGGTAAAGGATAAAGAAAATAGATAAAGAATAAAACGAATGTCCTATGGAGTAATCTAATGTATTTTAGTCATGGTCTTACAATGAATAGTTAGGATCATATGCTAACACGATATGAGCATGGTTATGTCTAGGATAACGGGGAGACTTCCGGTACCATCCGCCCAATGGAAAGCATTTACGAACTCCTACATCACATGCGAACGTGGAGGGATTACAAGGAACGGACAGGTGGTCACAACCCCTGCCGCCTACCCTCACGACCGTGGCATGCTCTCATATTCGAAGGTGTCGTAATACCCGGGCACCATGCCCGCGTACTAGAGCACTACTCTTGTCCCCCCAGGATCCCCACCCTACGGATGGATGGACTAAGGCAAGAGCAAACCCGAAAGAACGACGAACCGTTATCCCATCTATAATCATGTTATGCATACGATGATCGATGAAGAACAAATATGAACACGTTAAGATTATGATATACAAACTATATGCTAGTTCATATACCAACACTAAAACATGAACAAGACTATACTCTAATTCATAAGTTAGACCATGATCATAGAAATAGAACTTGCACAATAGAGAAAGATCCATGGAAGATATATATTACCAAAGCTCACTTTGCTCCAAGATTACAAGTCCTTCCTTTGTAGCTCCTCTACTCCAATGCTAGCCAAGTAAGAAGAAGAAGAAGAAGATGGTGGTAGGAGAGGTAGGGAGAGTGTGTGTGCTGGTGTGGTGACTCCAAGTGTGGTGTGTGGAATGAGGGAGAGGGAGGAGGTATTTATACACAAGAGAGAGTGAGCTAAATGACTAAACTACCCCCTAACCGCCTCTATGACACGTCCAGGTACAGAGAACCTGCCTTCCACCCCCGAACCGACCGTTTGAGCATTGATTGTACCGCCACGCGAAGGATGGGCCTGAACCACCCCCACCGGGGTGCGGGCGCACCCCAGGGGCTGAGGCCGGCCCAGGCTTTGGCAGGCCGTCCTCCTTCGTCTTGAAAAGTCGTGGCATGGGCTTGGCTCGGTCCGTTTTGTCAGGTTTGGTCCATTTCCACCCTGGGCTTGATATTCTTGAGAATGCGCTTTCCAGGACGGCGTACTTTAGACGTATTTCCACCAGTATTTATTATAAATACAACAAAAGACATTTTGAACATTACAAGTGGAAATATGTTAGTAATAAATATATATGAGTATAAAAAGATATAGTTTTACTCCCTTTATGGTAGTAAGTTGACGGGAAAAAATATGTCGTTAGTGACCGTCAACAGTTAGCAAGTTTCCCTTGAAAAAGACATAAGTTGGCGGTATAAAATGGTCGATAACGACCGCCAACATCGGGTCCCTAGCAAAGCCAAACTTAGCAATGGATCGGGAGTTGCTACAACGCTTTCATGCCTCCAAAGTACACATGCTTTTAAATAAAATTTCTCCTGTAGATAAGATTAAACTGTTCAACGTTCAACTTACCCATATTACCTTTAACCATAGAGTTTATAGCCTTTTCTTTGATCTTGGGCAATTGAAAGATAGAACAATCAAGTCAAACACTATGTCTCAAACTCTTTGTTCAACCTTTATTTTGGAGTTTTTTTTTGCTAATTTTTAAAATAAAACTCAAAGTTTCTTTTGTATGACCCTCTCGTGGTCTCTCAATGGTGGTATTTGTAGATCCTCACTTAGGCAATAATGTTGTGTTTCCCTTTCTCTCATAATATGTGGTTTTTTTGGAATAAGGCAGTAGGACACTATGCCTTCTTCTCTCTCACCCTATATCTAAGGTTTATATCTGGAGCTCATAGGTGAGAGAAACTAAATTTACTTACTAAGCATATATTGTAAATTCAAGTAATGGATCCAAAGTCACGAGTCACATTGATCAAGTGATGCATGTGTATAGTGGAAAGAATATAATGGATATGGTAGGAAATATGGTAAGGTGTATGGAATGAATGAGGGGAAAGCCTAATTCTACTTTTGCTCCTTGAGGAATCATCTCTCTCTTGGAATCCAAAAACTTTATGAGAACTTGGGTTGTATCTCTTTCTTTATTTTTCTTTTTATGGAGAGGCGAGTATCTAATTACCCATTGTTTACAATGGACACTTGTCCATTTTTTTAACTCTCCTTTATTCTTTCTTTTTCTTAGGGAGGTAGGCTCTACTCGCCCGTAGGACACTTGTCCATTTTTCATCTCCCTTCTTCTTTTTTTAATCTACAACCCAAATCTCTTTTGAAATAACTTTTGAGAGATAGACAAATGTTATGGAGCTTCTGTAAGACATTGGCTAGAAATGTGTGAGTGGATATGGGTATAGGGAATATTTTTGGATGTTCTCTCCCATGATAGGAGTAGAACATTTTTTGTGGATATTTGGTGGATGCTTTTGTGGATGCGTACTTCCAGGGTAGAAGTAGCATAAATGCAAGTGGAGTAGAGTGGATCGAGGTGGAGTGTAATGAAATGGAGTGGAGTGTGGTAAAGTGTACATGATCAGCATGACAAGTTTCTAAGGGTCAACAAAAATTGAACAAACTCAATGCAAAGCAAGCGACCTATATATATATGTCAAAAAGTTTTCTAATCTAGGGAGCATGTATATATGGTCTGTGGTAGGAGGTTCAACACTCTTGTCACACAGGAACTTATCATGTGCACTTTAATTTTCAAAAGATAAACCTCCAGAAATCTAGTATCACTAGGAGTAAGATAAATAGCAGCTTAGACTCTCATATATCATATCCGTCAATTACCTAGACTTCAAAGCAAGCATTTACTACCCACAAGTTTCAGGTTTTAGAGCAAATCTCAAGTCAAAGCAGTTGCATTAAAAGCCCGAGAGAAATTAAGCTTGAAAGGTAGGTACTCGATAGGAATTACGACGGAGCAACTATTCATCATCTCAAGGCTAGAAATTATCTTCAGAGTTTATTTTATTCTCACACTCTAATAAAGACTCTTTAGTAAAGACTAGATAGACTCTTTTTATTTGGTTTCCTTAGTTATGCATCTTTTTATTTCATTCTAATAAAGCAAACAAATATAGCTAATATTAAATAAGATAAAAGAATACTTATCGGATACATGGGGTCGCACTCCCCAAGCTAGATGTTGACATAGTCTTCAATGTTCTTGATGGTTGGAAGTATAGGTAGACAACGATGATGGTGTCATCCTATCATGTCTTTCTTTCTTGAATCCTGCTGAACTCAAATAAATAACAAAGCTAGTGGAACTAGTTAAGCGTTAGTGGTTTTAGCCACTTAGCTTGTTGTTGCCAAGGATTATGATAATTCCATTAAGACAAGAATTCAACAAAGATTAATATTTTTGGATTTTCTATGCAAATAAGGATGATGATGCATGCATATTTACTTTATTTTTATGCCACCATAATAAATATCCTTGTGGGTTGTTACACACCACAAGATTATTCACATGGGGCTTAGAGTTTTTCATGTCTATGCAACAAACAAATATTTATTTTCTTTTCAAATGCAAGGCTAGTGCTATAATGTAACTATGCTAAGAAAAATAATTATGCAATGCAAGGAGGTAAATATGCTATGCATATAGATAACTACCGATCTTACCTTTTGGCGAGGGTTCAGTGTTTTAAGTCCTCTAAACGAGACTTCTTACCTTGTCGTTTCCTTGAGCGTATTACCCGATCTTGGCATTCATGCTCCATGAGATGGTGAAGGACGACGTCACCCATGTTCTTTGATGGTCTTATGAGTTGGAGTGAAGCATTAATGTAGGCAACTTCTTGTTTAATGTGCATGCTTGTAAGACATTCACTTGTTGAATTTTGGAGAGACTGATAGGCTTCTCCACCTTTTGCTCAAAGTGTGTCCTCCTTGCAAAGTCAAGATAGAAATAAAGTGCATGGGCTCTGTTGGTGGGAAAACACCAACAAAACCAAACTTCATTCATTCTTCTCTAACCATAGGCACAGTAAACAAGATAGAGTTGTTGTTATATGCTTTGCTTAAACCTAACTTGGGTGACAAGATCAAAAGATTGAGCATAATTGTTTGTTGTTAAAACATTTGACTATCTTTTTCCAAAGCAAGGTATGCAACATTTTGGTTTACATGATTAGGACTATGAGATCAAGATAGTGGTGGTAGGAACACTTAAAGAAACAAAACATGTTGAGCTAATGAAGTTGGATTAGGCAAGGTTGTTACTCTAACAAGTTTAAATCTTTATTTATGAACAAGCCATACTTTAGGAAAAGCGTAAATGACAACTTACCTCAAGATGTTACCTTATTATTGGAATGTGACAACATCGTAACACCTTGTGGTGGTTCTTTTCTTCTCTTTCGAAGCTTTCCTTGTTTGGCCTCTTGTGTATCTTGCTCCTCACTTGTCTCTTTTATTGTATCGTCCTTTCTTTCTTATTCTTCAAATTGTGCTAGGACCTTTTAGCTCCTCGATGGTTTTACTCTGCAAAGATAATTGACAAATGAGATACCGAAAGGAATATACAAGTAATTGTAAACAAGGGTAGAATTGTCATGGAGCTAAAGGTTGCTTCTATGCTAAAAAGAAGTTTTGGTTGGATATTTTATTAGCATTTTCTCACCATTACTTTTTCTCTAGTGGGAAATTTTATGATATCTTAAGTTTGATTTTTATGCATGACATTTATTAACCATTCAAACTTAGGGAGATAAAGTAATTGTGAGTAGAGGGATTGCAAACCAGTATGTCGGAGTGACGGGGAGCTTGAGTAGAGGAGGAGTAATGTCGGATGATCTTTAGAGGAGTTGACCTTCCTCCCCATGCTTGAGCCTTCCTATCACTCGACATTTTAAGTGTGAATGCTGAACCATCCCTAGTTGTATGATGCAATCACCATATCCTAAGACATTGTTCATCCTTTGTTCTTGTCTTTGATGTTCTTATGGCTCTGTTGCTTTGTCCATCCTCTTCCTTCGAATGAGAGCTTTTCTATCGTGTTGTTTGACACTCTTCTTCATTGAATGGACATAGCATAGATCCTTTCCTACAAAATATTAGTGGACACATACCCGAGGGAATATACAACATGGTTGAAGCAGGGGTTATTGTCCAAGGTTTATATGATTTCCTCTATGCTAATGAACAGGTGGTTCTTTGGTTACTCTTAGCATAGATTTTATTTATCATGTCTTATAACCAATTTTGTTTATGGCTACACTCTAGCATATGGATCAAGGCAAAGGTAACTTGTAGCGTACAGACGAGTGAATGATATTTGATACTTACAATTCTTCCATAAATGATGAATAAGCCGTGTCTTTTGCACAAGGTTGGAGTTCATCATATTGCCTTGCTTCATCTCTGATCTATATTCACCTCTTGACTTTCCCGATTTGGATTTGAGAGTTTTCTACAAGGGTTAGTCCAACAAAATATACCAAAGCATGTACATACTATTGGTTCAAAAATCAACCTAGACACCACGTCTAATTTGATTTAGGAAGGCATTTTAACCTAAGCACCACGCTTAATTTAAAAGCCAATGGAAGAAAAATCACCACTCTAAACTAAGCACCATGCTTCATTTAAGAGATGTATGAAGATATTCCAAACCTTAGCATATTATAGCAAACAAAGGTAACATGAAAGCCTTACAGAGATTTACTCAAATAGATATGAAAGAGCATGATCAAGGTGAGGATTTTTTCATCTCTTTTTTAGATGCAAACATGGATGGATGCAAGGAACTAAGCATGCAATGGATCTACTATGAGAGAACATAAACTAAGCAGAGTGAATGCATGAAATTAAAAGGGTAACTGCTCAATAGGTTTAGAGTCCATGAGAAAGACTATCTCACCTTTATTGATCGTACTTATCGTGAGGGTGCGGCTTCTATGTACGCCACTTAGATGCGTGCATTGAATTCTTGTGACAAATACTTCTTCTTCAATCTATACATGGTTAGAATAATATATATGTATTTAAATGCATACCATGAGATAGCAGGGTTCCAATGGTGATGAATCTTGAATGATTAGGCACCCTGGGTTCTTCAATCTTTTTGTTTTTCTTTTCTTGTGGAATCTTGTCGGAAGGTCGCCACAACATCTTTTGTCCTGTCTATTCCGCAACTCAACAGAACAAGGGTAATCCGACTAAAGCTAGTGATACACTAAATTAGCGCATCATGATCATCATTAGAATCTTTAGGCCAATTGCTTCCCAAAGAACGGCGCCAAAAAGCTTGTTGGTATTTATTAAGTGCTATAAGAATATGAAGGATTCCGCAAGCGCCACGTAACACCTACCAATATAGCTTTTCCCTAGGATGAGTATTCTAGAGTATCGTATCCACGAGGGAAGCGTTGGCTAAAAGAATTCTAATAAGTCACAATCATGCATCTACTAACTTAGCAAACCACTAGACTAAAGTGAGGGGGTAAATGATATATGATAGGAGTTAAGCATAATCACACACAAGAGAATTCCTAAGATGAATGTATAGCTAGCAAGTTGAGATGGAAGCGGGAGAGATCAAGGTTCCTATGTACTTCTCTATTACTTAGGTTCTATGATAGCAATTATACCAAAACACTTCGAGACATCGTAACACTAGCCACGAAAAGAGATGAGAAGGGGGCTAGAAAGCTCCAACTACGGTCCTACAAACACCAACCCAAACATGGTGGAATAATACGTCGGCCGTCGTGGCTGTCACCACACAGGGCTACCACAAACTATCCGTGGGGTTGGGTGCAATCTCAGGTAACCTATAGCCTAGAGACCAAGTCTACACTATCGATTACTACTCTAATCACATATGATAACTAGAGCACTCGATGCGAGCGAAGATCTCATGTAGTGGTATAACAACTATACTAACCATATATGAAAGAAATAGAAGTAAATAGAGAAGATAAATAAATGAATCATAAGTCTTACAAAGAAATGATATAAGACAGACCAAACTCTATAGACATCTCCAGAACTAGAGCATAGCTCCACTCTCCCTAACTCTCTAGTTGCTAATCTATTACATTGGAGAGTCTAGCCCTAATTCTCTAGTGTAGAGGTTATCCTGACATTGGGACACCTCAATGACCAACAAGTCAAGAGATATGAATAAGAATGAATTAGGGTTTCACCCTGGGGTCTGTTGGCGTTTCTTAGCGCAATCACTAGAAACAGGTTTAGATCTCATCCATAATGATGGTGCCAGGAAACGTGCCGTCGATATCATTAATTGGAACCACCATGTCGGTGATAACGCACTTTCAATCAATGGTGGACGGGACTGGTTGTTCCAGCCTTGCTGAGGTTGGCGGTACCCGTTGTTGTTGATGAATGCTGCTTCCTCACAGGTCTCAGGGCAATTATCCCCGAGTGGCAAACTTTACCACGGGTCTCACACGTTATGTGTGAGTTCGTGGCGTAAAACGGGGGCGCCGGCGACTAGATGAGTCTCGTGGCTGCGCTCGTCCGATTTACGGGGCAATAGATCCATTTTTGCGGCAAGCATATCCGCCTCCTTCATAGGATGCATGCCTTTTTGTGTTTTGGCCGGGGTTACGTCCTCCCCCGGCTCTGGTTTGCTATCATCTTATCCGCGCGGATAGCAACTTCGCTTGCTCTTGCCATGGCGTGTCCATATTCTTTCCTAAAAGAGATTAGCGGACAACACATACCCAAAGGAAGCAAAGTTGGGGTAATGGTGTTATCTAGCTAAGGGTGATATTCCATGCTATAAATATAGGTTTTAGTATTTAGTAGAGATCAACTTTCCCTTGTTGGAGTATCAATCATTTATTGTTCACCAAACATTCTCGGGAACTTACGCTAAGACCATGAATCAAATTTTGCATCCTAATTCTATACAAAACATCTTTTGGTTCAAATAATCAAACTTGACACCATGTCTTGTTTGATTAAGGAAGGGCATTTAACCTAAGCACCATGCTTAATAACCTATGAGAGCCTTGTATACATTACTCTCAAACCAAACATGTTTAGAACGTAAAAGGTCTAACAAGATTCATTTGCATAATTAAGATGAGACATTAATGGTGAACTAATGATACATTTTTTTATGACTAAGCAAAGTGAGCAAGACATTATGCAAAAGCAAAGTAGAAACAACTAAACAACACATGAAGCATGTCATGAGTTCTTTAGAGACTTCCATCCCCCACACTTGGATTTTGTAGCGTTTGATGCAAAGCAATACCAAGTGTAGGTGATGGAGTCCTCCATCGAACATGCTTTGCTTGGGTGTTTAGATTGATTTACCTTGTAGTTCTATCCTTCATTATTTTTGTGTAATCCCGAAAGGGTTAGTGACAAAAAATACCAAGGAAACTTTCACAATTATGTCTCAAAGATTTCTTTTTACAGAGTCATTTGATAACTTTTATTAGTGTGATGAAATCTCGAGTTGTCTTTAGGAAGTGCTTGTTTTAAGACATAAGCTTGTCTTTGGGAAACCTCTAAAAATCTCATATTGGTGATAGCGTTTCCCCCAACACCAATCTTTACGTCACGCCAAACTACTATGAGATTTGGAATGCTTATGATACACATAAGCATCTACAACCATGATTTCAAATATTTTATGGACAAGGAACAATAGTGGGTTGTAGCTCTTATGGTTGGTGGTGGTAAAGTGGAGGATATATTTGGAATATTTATCAAAGAAGCATGAATTTTGAAAGAAGGGTAGAAAATAGCTTCCATGATCATCCTTGATTTCTTTGTTTTCAAGCTCTAAAGTTGATGTCTCATGAATTTCCATAGGTAAACATTTTGGTTCTGTCATTCCATGCCTATGACATTCCATGGTCATCTCACTGTCCAAGACTTCTCTTGGATAGAGGGGTCTCGGACCGAGCTTTATAAGAGGATGAGCAATTTCTTCTTCATGACTATCTCGAGTCCTCCTGTAGACTTGGATGAGTCACGGGGATAGAAGAGATTGACTTGAGCTCATCCTTTGCATTCCTAGAGTCATTGATCGAGCGATCATAAGACTCATAAGGGAAAGTACAATGGGGGTGCTCGGGGCGATAGATTGGTTTAGAATTGGGTCTTGAGAATATATCGGTTGTGGGCATAGAAGGGAAGAGGCTAGATTCTTCTTGATGTTTTGATTCTCCTTCTATGGGCTCACTCGACATTTCTTCAACAGACTTATGCCCCACTTGAGGTTTTGAGAGGTAAGATGATGATGATTTGGGATGCTTTTGACGAGATCCTTCAATTAGGGATTTAGAATGGTGTCTCTTTGAAGGTCCCTTTTGGAAATGGTGATTCAAGGTATTCCCATAATCGACAAAAATCGTGAAATAGATCCTCTTCGAATTTGTAAGGATGTTTGAAAGGTTGAATTTCTTCTTCCTTCTCAATCTGGGGTATTTGTGGTTCAGATTGATGGCGGGACTTTTGGATAGGAATGGTGGTGTTTGTGCCATTGAGATCTCCTTTTGCTTGGGGATTGGGTTTTCCTCTAAAGCTTCATCGTAGATGTTAGTGTAAGGGGTGTTCTCAAAGATCCTAGAGAGAACTTTCTTCCCTTCACTAACGAGGAGACGCAAGAAAGCTCCCCCTAAGCTATGTCAAGGTTTTGGGCTGATTCCTTGGTAAGGCCGCAATAGAAATGTTGTAATAATGCCGGTTTAGAAATACCAAGGTCGGGGCCATATGATGTTGAATCGGTGATACGGGCCCGTGCTATGCCCGAGATATTCCTTTTCCTTCGTTTAAAGGATAGGACCTCTATTCGAAGATGGACAACACGGGAGATAGGGAAGAAGGTAAGACAAAATTTGGTTTGAAGCTTTTCCCATTCTCCTCCTATACTCTCTACATAGCGAGCATACCATTGTTTAGCTTTTCCCGTTAAAGAGAACGGAAAGAGCTTCCAACGAAGGGTATCTCGTGTCATGCCCTCAATGTGAAGACATGAACACAATTGCTCAAACTCATGCAAATGAGCATAGGGGTTCTCATCTTTGTCCCCTGAGAAAGGTTTTTCTGAACCATGGCTATGAAGCCCGGGGCGAAGCTCATAGCTAGATGTATGGATGGGTTGTGATGATGGTGGAGGCTCAAACAAGCGCCCTTTGGAGCGGCGAAATGGGATATGGGTGTTTGGTTCATTGTGGAAAAGGAAAAAAAAAAAAAGAAAAGAAAGGTAAAAATAAAAGATAACTTGGACGACCCAATTCAATGTTAAGACAGCTACCGTTCCCCCGCAACGGCGCCAGAAAAGCTTGTTGATAGTTCTTTAGTGTTACCACTAAAGGACTGATACACCTAAGTATGGCAACGGTAAACCGCAAGCACACGGTACGCCGGTGTAGCTTTTCACCGAGTATTCCGTATCGATTTCCACGAGGAACGTGAAGTGAACTAACAAAGAATCAAGACTAGATCCTATGATGACACAAGGTGTGTATTTGGTAGTTGAGTTGAGAGGTTTTCTATAGCTATGATATCCGGATAGGCTAGGTAGCTAAACGTGGCTTTATCGGCCCTCGGACACTTGGAGGCGAGGTGATAATCCGGTGAATAAAGTCACCACTACCAAACTACTATTTTACTGGAGCCTTACCTTTTAAGAACTTGCCTAAACACGTGGTGATCTATACAGAGACCGTAAGGGCTGTCACTACCTTACTTGGCTATCACAATCCATCCGTGCGACAAGCGGCATATACACTCGGTAAGGTATAGCCTAGACACCACGTCTACGCTAACTCTTACTATTCTAACCCCGTACTTAGCTAGGCTAGAACACTCTACTAAAGCAAAGCAATGTACCAAAGAAGAACGAGTGAATAGCTACTATACTAAACCAGATATGCAAAGTATAAAAGAACTTCGGATGTATTACTCACTAGAAGAAGTACACCCGCAGAGGTACACCTCGGAGGAGATTCCCCGACAGACACTGGGCTTCCTCCGTAAGACTTCCTCTCTCACTCTACTACTACACTAAAGGAGCAGGGGCTTCGCCTACTACATTGGAGTGGAGTTCTCCTTGTGGTCATGTCTTGGAAGTGAAGGGGTGGGGGGTATTTATAGCCCCAAGGTGGAGTAGGGGCTACTCCAGCGCCACGCCATCGATCCGCGTGACCTCTATTGCCCTCCGTTGGATCAAACCGCCATGCAACCGCCTTAAGATCAACGTGTGAGGTAATTTCAAAGATGTGGACAATGTGATGGGCGTGGGAGGACGTCCTTGGCCAAATGGGCCATGGTCGGCCGACCATGGTCCATGACCCGTGGGCCACCCCGGTGCTAGGAACATTGGCCCCACCGCCGGGTTTACGTGTCTTGAGTCCGAACTTGCCGCGGCGTTCATTTTGTACCAACACGATCCATGGGACGTATTGACGGACCAATCGGGTGCCTTCTCTTGTTCCCCACGGATTAGTGATGTGGCGGTCGCATTGGAAGAGTTTGGGCCAAAGTATCATGGTCGGCCGATGCTGGGTCCATTGGGCCTTGGCCTTCTCCAACTCTTCTAGAAGGTGTCCCCACATGTCGGATGTCTTAGGATGAAATGGTCATGCATCGGCCGATGTGGGTCTTGTGGCCAAATGACTTCAAATTTTGTGTGGAAGCTTCATAGGACATGGAGATCATGATGGTGGTGTCAAATTGTCCAATGGCCATACTTGGGGTGTTGGACTGGATGGTGACCAAATGTGTCATTTCAGCCCAGAGTTCCACTAGTTTCACATCTCGTATACAAAGAATGACATCTACATGTGGAACTAGGTTATTTGCATAAGAAATCATTGTTTATATGTATGTTAGCTTCCAAAAGGAGTACTTTGTTGACGGTTTGACTATGTAAAAACAGGGTATTTCTACCATCAACACTTGCCCGTGCCCGCGAGGAAAATCCGATGCCCGCACCCGCCACCCGTCACGGGCAACAATTTGTGCCCATGCCCGCTATCCGTGGGCAAGGATCGCCGCGGGCATGCCCGCAAACCCGCCAGAAGGGGGAAGATGAAGCGGATCTGCGACGTGGAGACGGCGTCATGGCTCGGAGCTCGGAGCGGGCATGACTTCGGCGTGGAGCATGCTTACGACCTCATGATCTGCGGCCGGTTCGCGAGCGGAGTAGTGGGGAGGTCGAGCGAGTAGCCAGCAATTGGATTTGCCGCCGGGGAGGCCGGGGAGCTCGGCCACCATGGATCTGCCGCCAGGAGCTCGACCGGCCTAGATGCGCCGGAGAGGGGGCACGTCAGCGGTGGAGTGGGAGAGGAGAGTGGTGTGCCGGCGTGGGGAGGGAGTTGCGCGTCGTGACCACGACCGCGAGTTGGGGAGCGGGGTCACGTGACTCACGTAGGGGATGGGGAATTGGAACGGTGGCACCGGGTGTGGTGATGAAAATTTCGGATGGAAACCTAGAACCCGATGCATATATACCTCTTTGGTAAGGGTCCCACCCGCTGGTCGGGGGTTGGCGGGTTTGCGGATACGGGCATGGTATTTTCTTACCCGCAAGTCATTGCCCGTTGGGCACAACCCTGTACCCGCGCCCGTGCCCGCGGGCACAACTTTGCGCCCGTATCCGCGCCCGTCGGGTCGGTGCCCACGGGCACGCCGGATTTTCTGTGCCCATTGCCATCAGGAATCAAGGTTGTTGCCTCATCGATGGTGAGTGACAAGAATGCGCCACCAGCAGCGGCGTCTAGGTGTCCCTTTGATATGGCCGTGAGTCCATTGTAGAAGTTCTGGAGCACCAGCCAATTTTCCATTCCGTGGTGCGGGCATGCTTGAATGTATTCCTGCAGCCTTTCCCACACCTCCGGAATAGGTTCCATTGAATTCTGCTAGAAATTGGCGATCCTTCTCCTCAGGGCATTGGTTTTGCCCATGGGGAAGAACTTAGGCAGGAACGCCGTGGAGCATTTAGCCCATGTATTGACTGCTTCCTTGTCCTTGTAGAACCACTGTTTCGCCTTCCCCACAAGGGAGAAAGGAAACAGACGGAGCCTGATAACGTCGGGCTCGACGTCCTTGATAACGATAGTGTCGCACAGCTCAAGAAAGTGTTGGAGATGTGTGTTGGCGTCCTCGCTAGGTAGTCCACAGAAGGGACTGGCCTGCACCATAGTAATCAACCCAGTGCACAGCTCGAAGTTCTTGTCCGCCACGTTAACCACCAGCCTAGTGGGCACATTGGCGAAAGCGGGAACGGAGAAATCGTGAAGTGACCTTTGAGCCATGGCTTGCGGTTCGGTTGGTGCAGGGGTGTCGGTCTCAACCGTCGAGGTTCCGGCTGAAGAAGAAGAGGTACGGGACCTGTTATTCCTTAGGAGTGCCTCGGGATTCTCGATGAAGTTTGTCGACAGTTGGAAACTTGACATACACTATCCTGTTTTCATCCACAACAGGAGAAAACATAAAAGTTAGCCTGTATGAGCAAGTGGCTACCACGGATACACATTTCATATTCATAGCCAGCTAGTGATTTCTTATAACAATGCCTTCCCCGGCAACGGCGTCAGAAATGCTTGTTGGCGTTTCTTAGCGCAATCACCAGAAATAGATTTAGAACCCATCCCTAATGACGGCGCCAGGAAACGTGCCGTCGATATCACTAAGTGGAACCACCATGTCGGTGATAACGCACTTTCAATCAACAGTGATAGATCTTGCCATAGTTGATATTTCATCCGCAAGCGCGCGGATCTATCATTGTAACATTTCACCCGAAAGTTTTCAGGGTATCGTTATTTATATTTTCCCAAAGGAAGGCTTGTATATAAGAAGCTAGCATGGCATCTGGATGATGGAATGTGTGCATGCTAAGTCCAACTTGATTACAACAGGGGTAAGCAATACGGTTCATAGATAGTGTGACACACATATTGGAATCCACCTTGGAAGGATAAAGAAAATAGATAAAGAATAAACGAATAACCTATGGAGTGTTCTAATGTATTCTAGTCATGATCACACAAATGAATAGGTACCATCCGGTCCAATGGAAAGCATTTACGAACTCCTACATTACATGCGAACAAGGAGGGATTACAAGGGACGGACAAGGTTGTCACGACCCTGCCGCCTACCCTCACGACCGTGGCATGATCTCATATTCGAAGGTGTCGTAATACCCGGGCACCATGCCCGCGTATTGAGAGCACTACTCTTGTCCCCTCAGGGATCCCCACCCTACGGATGGACGGACTAAGACAAGAGCAAACCCGAAAAGAACGACGAACCGTTATCCCATCTAGAATCATGTTATGCATACGATGATCGATGAAGAACGAATATGAACATGTTAAGATTATGATATGTAAACTATATGCTAGTTCATATATCAACACTATAACATGAACAAGACTATACTCTAATTCATAAATTAGACCATGATCATAGAAATAGAACTTGCAAATAGGAGAAAGATCCATGGAAGATGTATATTACCAAAGCTCACTTTCTTCTAGATTACAAGCTCCTCTTTGTAGCTCTTCTACTCCAACTTTAACCAAAGAAGAAGAAGAAGAAGAAGAAGAAGAAGAAGAAGAAGAAGAAGAAGAAGAAGAAGAAGAAGAAGAAGAAGAAGAAGAAGAAGAAGAAGAAGGTGGAGTGAGGTGGTGCTTGGTGTGGTGACTCCAAGTGGTGTGTGTGGAAGAAGGAGGAGAGGGGAGCTACTTATACACATGGGAGAGGTGACCAAATGACTACACTACCCCTAAACCGACCTTGCCAGCGCGTCCAGGTATGTTGAATCGGCCACCCAAGCACCGCACCGCCCTCCACACAACTTAATGTGCCGACCTACCGGCGGGCTGGCCTCGAACCGCCCCCGCCAGGTGCGGGCGCACCCCTGGCCGGGCGGCCCAAGCTTTGGCGGCGGCCGTCGTCATTCGTCTTGAAAAGTGTGTGGGCGATGTTTGCTTGGCCCAATTCTGTTATTTCGGTCCAATTTCACCCCGTGCTTGTAATCTTCTGAAGTGCGCTTTCCAGGGTTGCGCCTTTTGGTCGTATTTCCACCTATTTTTATTATAAATACTACAAAATACATTTCGGACACTACAAGTGGAAATATGTTAGTAATAAATGTATATGAGTATAAAGGTATAGTTTTACTCCCTTTATGGTAGTAAGTTGATGGGAAAAATATGTCGTTAGTGACCGTCAAAAGGGTCAGGGGGTCTTCTTATATAGGCATTGGCGATGAACGATGACCATTGGATCAAACCGACCTTCAATAACAAAGATAGATACAACCTTAAGGTGGGTGGTAAACCGACATTCAAATCTGAGACCGTAACACCCTGGTGTTAAGCATGTCATTAGCATCTGCATTTCATGAGCATAATCATCATTTAGTCCTATGCAATCATGCACATGAAATGATAGATGCCATTTGCATGTTTGAATGCATTCAAATTGCTTGTTATGCTTTTTCCTCATCATTTCATGTATGAAATGTTTGCTTAATGAGTTGTTTAATCCTTAATTATTCTTAGTGATGTTCATAGGAGGTGTTAGAGCATAATTCATGTTGGCCATATTTCCTAATTAGGTTTTATTAGAGTGCTTTGACTTGTTTTGAACTAGTTTGACTTTGAGAGTGATTTAGTTTGTTTTATTCAAAAGTCCTAGCTAACATGCTTGCATGTGTGTGCACCCTCATGAAAAGTGTAGATAATTTCATGTAGAACAAAAGTCATCATATACTTGTTCGAGATTTTGAGTGGAGCATGTTAGAAAATTCAAAGTTTGATTGAATTAGGGTTTCCTTGACCGTCGGAGTGCTCGTGCTTCGATTTCTTGTAGTTCCAAATCCAAGCCAAACTAGACGAAACTTTCTATACATGAAACGTGTAGAATTTTATGAGGAGCATTTTGTTCAATTAGGGTTTTTGCTAATTTTGCACGGATCATGAGGTGGAGAGCAAAAAGTTTGATTTTGGGGTTTTATTTCAAAAAAAAAAAAGGAAAAGAACCGGCCGGCCACCCTTGGCACGACGTGTCGCCGCCGCGCGCCGCGCGGGATGTCCTCGACCCCCTGCACCGGTCCCGTGCCTTGATGGAGAAGGGAAGCCTCGTCCCCGTGCACCACACTCCACTTCCCTCGCCTTCCCTTTCCCTCGCAGAAGCTAAGCGAGAAGAACGGCGGCCGCGGCCGCCATCGCCATTGCGGCGCCGCCGCCGTCCACCACCGTCACCACCGCATCCCTACTCGGCCCGAAGCTCGCGCGACCTCGCTAGCTCGTCCCGCACCTCCTCGTCCGGCGCATCGCCTAAAACGAAAAAGAAAAGGGGCCAAATCGACACCTTCACCGCCGCCCGAAAGCCGGCAACCCCGCCGTTCTCCGCGGCCAGCCAAACCCCCGACTGATCCGTTCGTCCTAGCACTCGTCTTGTGTCCGCCTAGAGATCTCGGAAGTAGTGCCTAGCCCGTTGAGCCCCTAGTGGCCCCGGAACGCCGAACGGCACCTCACCGTCATGAGCACCAAGCGCCGCCGCGCGGGTTTGCGCCGCCACGGCGAGCCCCTCTCCGTCATCCTTGTTCCATATTTTCGTAAACTAACTTGCGTTCCGTGGTCGCTGGTCATGCTTGTGCTAGGTGCGCAAGGGATCGGCGTGTCGTCGCCGCTTAGCCGACCGTGATGCCGCCGTCGCCACGTCCGTGACCGACGTCGGGTGCGCCGTCGTCGATCGTCGTCCAACCACCGTTCGTCGACGACCCGGCTAGTGTTTTCGCCGCCCGGAGACCCTAAAGCTCGTCGCGCCGCGCCGTCTTGGCCAGCCCTTGCCGGAAACCGCGAAGTCGCCGACCGCGTCGCCAACCGCCGCCGCTTCCGTCGACCCCTCCATCATCCGCGTTTGCTCGAGGAAAGTACCCGGATCGATAGATCTCGTCGCCCGCGAATCCAACGGTGTGCTCGGCCGCCCGGAGGACGAACGACGGCGAAGATCCGTCATGACCGCCGCCCCCCCAAGCTTTGTCTCAGCGACGCGCGCCCCCCGGTCGTCGCACACCTTTCTCTTTTACGTTTTTATTTTCCGAAATTATATGCATGCTTTTTAATTCATATCTTCCTTGTCTTAGCTCGAAATTGAGTGAGACAAATTTTGCTATGATTCTTATGAGAGTATCTACAGTAGAGAAAAATATGATTAGGTTTTCTGGTAGTTTTTATATTTATTTAGATTTATTGCTTTAATTGCTATGTTTCTAGATAAATGCATATCTAATTTTTGGTGCATGATAAAATAGTGGTGCCTGTACAAAAGGTTCATGTTTTTGGATATATTGTGCAAAAAAATATCATACATGCTATGTTCTGTGGTAGAAATGTGATTTTTGATTCATGTGCTATTTACCATGCTTTCTTAGGAAATTCATAGAAAAATAATTAATAGGGTTTTTGCCATGATAATTTTTGTACATGCATTTGTTACTTGTTATATAGCCTTGCATGTTCATGGTTAGTCAGTTTCATGCATTTCATAGTACAAAGTATTTTCATGCCCTGATTTTAGGCTAGCTTGCCATTTTTGTGTAGGTCAGAATATGCATGACTTTGCTATGAAAATTTTATAGTAGGCATATTAGACAAGTAGGATGCTCTGGTAATTTTTGTAGAATTTTTCTAAGGTGATTGCATATTTATCATATTTATGTTGCAAGAAAATTAGCCTAGAAATGTATGTTTTTAGTAGAGTCTGTGAGTTGATAATTTTATTTGTTGTTGCTAGCATGGATAGGACCTGTTGGTATGCTTGGTTTGATAAGCTTGGCAGTTTGGCAGATTTTTATTCCTAGCATTTATATGATTTATAGTGTGCATGTGTAGTGATTGCTAGGGCATATCATTTTATGTGCTTTAGATTATCTTTTGAAATGTCCAAGTAGGTGTATTTAGTAGTTTATGACCTTGTTTGCTTGCCGGTAGGTTTTGGTAGGTTTGGCATAATTAGTTTGCAAGTTATTAGTGTTGGATGTAACTTATTAGGCTAGAACAGAGCATCTGTTTTCTCTGTTTTTCGAGGCTGTTAATGTCAGAATTAGGTCGGGGTGATGTGGAATGTTTTGTAGATAATTTTGTTAGCTTTCCAGCGAGTATTCGTTTGCTGCATTTGGAGTTGTAGAACTTCCCTGTGTGACTGTTTTTACTAACAGCATGTCTAGCTGCCATTTTCAGCATTTAGTGGAATAGGGTGTTTGTTTGATGTAGATTACTAGGGTTGCTCGTGTAGTTATATTGTGTGTTTATAGAAGAGATATCCACTTACTAGTATCATTCATTATAAGGCATTCATCCATCATTCTAGTTTAATTATATGCAAGTACATCTCTATGCATTCGGTTATTCACTCGTGCATGTGCATGCATCATCTCGAGATCGGAGGAGTTAGTTCGGGAGGAGATCAAGGAGCGGGAGGTCAACCTTCATCATCTCGGAGTGTAGCCAAGAGACCCCACAGAGATGGAGGACCGTGACTCCAGCTTCCGTAAGACTCTAACTTCTTCCTACTACTTTTCTAAAGGCAAGCCCCGGTGCATGCTGAACTTTCCTATGCTTTCTCAATTAATTTGTTGAGTCCGTTTTATGAATGCTGCATTAAGTATAGGAAGTGGTTGAAACCGTTGATGCACAGATATCCTTACTGAAGTTGTTGCCCTACTCCTATGTAGGAGTCTAGGTTAAATAAATGCTCAATTATGATGATTGCAGTAGATGGTGATTTCCGGTCACTTGTGAGGATTGTTGTTGGGTTAATCACGTTGGTGGTTAACAGGCTGTTGTTGAAAAACTGGTTAATAAAACATGTTTAGATTGGATGGATATTGTGCTCTTCCATCCGATCGATTAAGGACTAATCTCTTTGAACGTACCTATTCATATAGTAGGCTCCGCGGTCGTGGAGCCACGGCTTGTGGGGAAGGTTAGGGGCCGGTACTTGTACGCTTTAACGTCCCCACCTTGGCGTGGTCGGTTGGGTTTGATCGGGCGCAGCGCAGGCGCATGAAGCGTCGTCTTCGTTGCCTGCTCACTTGGTGGCTCGAGAGGAGGGGGTTGCCGATAGGTCCGAGACATACGTCCCCTAACATCTTGGAAGTGATTAGGCCTACTCTTGCTAAGTTGACCTAGTGTATGACGTGGTATTCGCCGACCGGGTTTGCAATCGATTCGAATCGCCATCTCTCCTAGACAGTGAGAACCCGTCTGTCTCCGCTGCATTGTAGTCTAATATCACAATAATGGTTAATCTTATTCATGTTGCTGATGCTAAAATGTTGATCCAGTTACTTATACTGTTATTTATATATCGCTGAGCATATGTTTTAATCTTGACTATACAGGACTTATGGTTATGTATGTAATAGTAACCTTTTAACTTGGAAGAACCTGGATAGTATGTGTAGGCGCACTAATCAACTTTATTTCTGAAAATAAATGTGAGTCAGCCAGCTCCAGATAAAGCCAAGCATACTCCTTGGAGTCTTTTCCTTATTTTTGGTTTAAGACGAGTAAGTCTTGCGGAGTACAATTGAGTACTCACGGGTTAATTTTCGATGTTGTAGGTGACTCCGTCTAGCATGAACTGATCTCAAGGATCTTGGTTGTATTGTTGATGAGTTTGAAATCACTCTGAGATTTCTGGAATACCGGGTTTATATAGACTCAAGTGTGGATCTGCGATTGCTTCGTTAATTACGAATCATACTTGATTTCTTATAAATTGGTCGGCTCACATAGCCGGTATCGAGCCGTGTTCAAGACTTAACAATTCGATCCGGTATTAAGATTAAAATGAACCACTAATCTTTTGTGAAAATTTTGCGAAACAAAAATCTTTTTCGGTGGTGTGAGTAAAAGATTTGCAAAATTAATAGTGCCATGGTCATACCCTTATGCCCAATTAAGGACACTTAGGTGGCTTTACTAACTTGGGATGGGATCTGCATCATATTTTATGGTTTGTGTTTGGTTGCCGTGCGGCCAGAGGTACGGGGCTACTCACTTGAGTAGTCATGAATGGATTGAAATACCTCTACGCCCAAGGTAAGATGTGCGTTGTGAGAGCATGATCGGACAACCGCCGATCTAGGGGGTAAAAATAAAATGTTTTGAGAGCTCCATGGTCGGGTAGTGCCCCTGTAGACTTGTGTATGAGTACACAGGTGTGCCGGGTGTAAAATGTGTTTTTCCGCAAGGTATGCGATGCCGTCGGGTGGACCTGACGAAGCAGGTATACGCAATTTAAATTCATGCATTGCATAAGTATACCGTGGGCTGAAATGAAATTGCGGGTACACTAACCACGCAAAACGTGTAGATCGACTAGATGCGATTTATTTTCTTTTGAGAGAACGATAGATGTTCCACCATTTATACGAGTAGTATCTTATCTTTCCTACTCGTGAGGACGTAAGATACGCTCATGCATCATGTCATTCATGCATCCGCATCGAGAAAATGAAATAAAAGTATTTCTTTTCTTACCCTTATTGTTTGTCTCCCCCCTTAGCGAGTAATGTCCCTTTTGTTGAAACTGACCCATCTCGTTCTCAATCTCACACAATTTTCCAAATCTATTACAATTGGCTCTTTCATCCCCAGATTTGCAATAGTACTATTAGAGACAAGTTGTTTCACATGCCAGTGTCTTCGCATATTGTTAAGCAAATCGTGTGGAGACCCCAAACCGTAGATGACTGCACCCTAGGCAAACCGAATCATCACTAGAGCTAATTTTCTGAAAGTGGATTTACATCAACCTATCACGATTATCACCAGTTCTAGGTGTCAGATGTAGAAGAAGATGAAGGCATACACCCTCACTTTGCCGAAGTCAAAGATGAAGCTCAATTTGGAGATGACCATAATAACAAGGACGTTTTAGTGATGCCCTATTGTCTCATGGAAGTTTGGTGTTGCGATCCGTCTCTTTAGATCACGCTAGTCATTAGCTAGCCAGCCCTATCGTAGGACATACGATCTTATCCTCGATTGCCACATACCTATCCCCGTCACTAGCAATCCCGTTTATCAAGAGACTATCGACACGTAAGCCCCCCCCGAAGCAAACCGGACTCTACAGATATCAATTGATCCTTTGAAGAAGTTAATGGAAGAGTTCCATTTGGTGAAGCAATGTGCGCAATGTCGATATCATGGTCATGGTGACTATATCAAACCTTGGATTACGCGCACAATCGGATGGAGAAGTTGATTTGCTACATAATCCGCATCAACCATGATTATTGCGATGATGGATGTGATGCCATTGGATTTATGGTTACCCTGTATTTGTTGAATGAATTTATTATTGCAATAAATTATGTGTTACTTTAAATTCGATGCATTTACACTATGTCAACATCATCCGAGAATTTTTATTGGTTGGATTATGCGGAGATGGTTAAAACACGCCAGTCTTTGGAGGGAGCAACCAACCGCCACCACCACCTCCCCACAACCCTAACGCTTCTGTGACGAGTGTTTGGAGTGAGTTGCGCAACATTTTGCGCAACACAAAGACTGGGTGGAGGTGGAAACCAAAACAATAATGCGTAAGATAGGCTCTGTTCATACAAGGAATTCAAGGGAACCGATCCTCCCAAGTTCACACATTCTAGAAAACCAATCGAAGCGGAAGAATGGATAAGTTCGGTTGAGGAGAAGTTCAGATTGTTGGATTTGATTGAGGTGCGAGAAGGCTGAATATGCCGCTCATTTGCTTGAAGGACCCGCAGAAATTTGGTGGAGAAATCATCGTGCCACCTACCCAGCTAATACTTCTATTACCTGGGATATGTTCACGGCAGCTTTCCGTGATGCTTATGTTCATCCAAGTGTGATTGCTATGAAGTTGGGTGAATTTATCAAGCTTAATCAAGATGACAAGACCATCACTGCGTACCTTGAAGACTTCAACCGTTTGTCCAGATATGCACCACATATGGTGGATACTGAAGAGAAGAAAATAGCAAGCTTCAGAAGAGGGATCAATCTCAAGATGCAGAAGACTATTGGAGCCCCATTCAGAAAGAGCTTCAATGAGTTCGTCAGTGACTGCTTGTTGCAGGAGGAGAGCAACAACGCATATGCTGCTGCCAAGAGCAAGAAGAGACCAATGGAAACTAGTTCGAGTCAGAACAAGGTTTTACTCATCAGTCCTCCAAGTTACCACCAACCCGATGCCCAACTACCAGAAGAGTCGCAGTTTGAGAGTTCTCGCTACAGGAAGGCTCATGTCACACTTGCTCCAGGAGCCCACACAGATCTTGTTGGATATAGTGCTTCTACCCGAAACAAGTGCTATAATTGTGGGACGCCCGGACATTTTTCTAGGTTTTGCCCACAACCCAAGAATAGCCAACCCTATAGGCAGAAGATTGGATAGGTTCACTCCACCAATATTGAAGAGAGTCCGTAAGAGAGTCTCAGAATCGCGGCACCTGCCTAGTCAACCACCACAATGCGGTGGTATTGTTTGACTCTGGATCATCTCACTCTTTCATGAGCCAAGCTTTTTCCTAAGAACATAATGAGCAGATATATGATTTGGGTGATGGTTATCGTATTAGCTCAGTAGGAGCTGATCAACTCACCAGGGAAGTTGTTAGAAATGTACAGATTAAAGTTGGAAATTTGGAAATCGTCACCTCCCTGATCGTATTACCCGGGCTGAGTTTGGATGTTATTTTGGGAATGAATTGGATGAAGACATGGGGAGTAATTATAGACACCCTGACTAGGGTAATCCTTTTGAAAGATCCCCGTGATGGAAAGGAACACCAGATAATTCTTCCCAAAACACCTAATTTGAATCGTGTCTCCGCCGCTCTACAAGTCACTAGAATCTCGGATATACCAGTGGCATGTGAGTTTCCTGATGTTTTTCTGAAAGACTTACCAGGATTACCACTAGATAGAGATGTAGAGTTTGCCATAGAGCTTTTTACCAGAACAACACCTATATCAAGAAGACCCTATAGGATGCCACCCCATGAGTTGGCCGAGTTGAAAGTTCAAATTCATGAATTGCTTTGGATAAGGGTTTGATTAGACCAAGCTCATCACCATGGGGATGTCCTACTCTTTTTGTGAAGAAGAAGGACCAATCTTTGAGGATGTGTGTGGATTACCGACCACTCAATGCGGTGACAGTTAAAAACAAGTATCCTTTGCCACGCATTTACATTCTCTTTGATCAGTTGTCCAAAGCAAAGGTTTTCTCCAAGATCGATCTTCGTTCTTGTGACAGAGCCGACCAATTTATAAGAAATCAAGTATAATTCGCAATCACCTAAACAATTGCGGTCTACACTTGAGTCCATATAAACCCGGTATTCCAAAAATCTCAGAGTGATTTCAAACTCATCATCAACATACAACAGGATCGTTGAGCTTGGTAGTAAAATCCGCAGGTATTTCAAACCAAATTCGATATATTAAACATCGAGTGCGAGTATAATTTATTACAAACTCAGGTTCAAGTGCGGAAGCAGTAGTTTGCGCAAACCAAATAGTCTTTTAGTGAAAACAAATATAAAATAGTGCCAGAAGATAGTCATCCCTATAACAGCATGAGACAAGGATATAGATTTGCCTTGCTCTGGCCTTACTCTTCATCAACAGGGAACAGACAAGTCATACAGTAACCATGGTAAATATGATCTCCTGCAACAATGGGAATAAAACCCTGAGTACAAAATACTCAGCTAGACTTACCCGTCCAAAATAAAATAAAAGACTCCAAGGATCATGCTAGGCTTTATCTGGGGTTCAACTGACTCATAGCAATTTCACAAATAAGGTTGTTTAGTGAGCCTACACATGCTACTTGTAACTTTCCAAGTTAATAGGGTATTTAATTAGTTACATAACATAGATCCTGTATAGTCAAGATTAATCATTGCTCAGTAAAATAAATAACAGCATAAGTAACTTGATCAGAATTATATCAGCTGCAACACGATACATATATTGTAGTAATTAGACTACATTGTCGTGGAAGCATCCCGGTTCTCACTATCTAGGAGAGATGGCGATTCGAATCGATTACAAACCAGCTGGCGAATACCCCGACACACACCAAGTCTACTTTGCAAAGGCGGACCGACACTCCCAAGACGTTACGGGACGTAAAGGTCTCGGTCTTGCCGGCTACCCCTCCTTCTCGGGTGCCAAGTGAGCGTGCAACGAGGCCGACACCATCGTGCACATCTTCTTGCACCCAATAACAATCCCTCTGCAATCATTGCCAAAGGAGGAGCGATAAAGCGAGCATGGCCGGCCCCTAACATTCCTGCGAGCTTCGTGGCTCACGACCCAGCGAGCCTACTAAATGCCAGGTGCGTTCAACTTCCGACCACGGCCCAACAAAGTATGAGTCCTTAATCGATCGATGGAAAGACCACAAGTTCCATCCAATCTAAGCATGTTTTATTATTATCGGGTTCTCGCCAGCAGCTTGACAATCACCCATGTGATTGTACACAACATTTCCTCAAGTGACCGGAATCACCGTCTCTGCAAACATGGTACTCGAGCATTAACCTAGACCGCTACATAGGATAGGGCAACTTTCAACAAGGATCATAATGCAACAACGGTTTCACCCATTTTCCTAACTTAATGAAGGAAACATATAAAAGACTCAAGTCAAATTAATTGGAAGAATAAGGAAAGGGCGAAATGCTCCGGGCTTGCCTCGCAGAACGCGTTGCGGAACGTGCTCGGGCACTCGGTCGGCTTGTCTGTCGGTCCTTCTCCTCCTCGGTGACTCCTTCGGACGCACTCCCAAATGAACAGCTCCCCCGCTCCTCGATCAGCTCCTCCAGAACCTTCCCGATCCCGAGATGATGCATATGATGGAGAAAAGATATAATTGCTATTACATGAACAACAACTTGCACAATAATAATAAATCATGTATAATGGATGGATGCTTCATGATGCAAGCTATTAGTAAGTGGATATCTCTTCCGCGAAACTCAATTAATTCTACACAAGAAACCCTAACAACCTACATCAATCAACACCCTAACTTGCTAACTACGAGAAGATGGCAGCTTGACATGTTTGTCACTAAAAAAATCACACAAGGAGTTCTCCAACTCCAAATTCAGTGAACTAGGACTCTATGGAAAGCTAACAAAATTTCCTACAAAACATTCCCGAGCATCCAGAGCTGAATCTAAACCTATCAGCCTCGAAATTAGGAAAAATAGAGGTTCTGTTTTTCAGCCCAAACATCACATACAACCTTCATAACTCACAAACTATTCATGCAAATTATCTCAAACTTAACCAGCAAGTAAATCAAGTAATTATCTACCAAATAAACCTACTGAACATTCCAAAAGATAATTTAAAGCATATGAAATAACATGCCCTAGCAAACACTACACTTGCACCCTATAATTAAATAAAATGCTAGAACAAGAGAATGTCAAAACTACTAAGCTGACCAAACCAAGCTTACCAACAGGTCATAATCATACTAGGAACACACAATAAAAATACTAATACACATCATCTTCATATAAGCATATATTTCTAGCCTATTTTTCATGCACCATAATTATGATAAATACACAACTACTTCAGAAAAATTCTACCAAAATTACCAGAGCATCCTACTGGAATATAACACCTACCATAAAAATATCATGTCAAGATCATGCTCCTAAAGTCCTACACAAAAATAACAACTTTACACTAAACCTATGCATGAAAATACTTTGTACTACGAAAAAGTGTCGACAACAGATTTCTGAGTATGAAAGGCTACTGAAACCTATCAATAACCACCACACCAAGTTTTACATCCACAACCCTAGTAATTATTTTTTTCTATGAATTTCTAAAATCACATGATAAAAAACACATAAATAGAAAATCACATTTCTTCTACTGAACACACCATGCATGATATTTTTCTTAGACTCTACTCACAAAAACAAACACTTTTCATACAGAAAGCATATTTTTATCTTGCACCAATTAAAAGATATGATTTTCTCCAATTTCCATGCATTTCTAGCCATAAATAAAACTCTATATAAAAGTTATCAGAAAATAGGGTTTCACATTTTTATACTGTAGCCTATCTTCTAACAAGCATGGCAAAATTTGTTTCACTCAATTTGGACTCAAAATGACCAAGATATGAATTTCTAAAGCTTTTCAATCAAAACTGGAAAAACGTAAAAAGAAAAAGAAAAAGAAAATCGGGCGGGGCCCGCGTGTCGGCGACACGGAAATAGGGCACGGCGGCGTGGCGGCGGGTCGACGGCGGATCTTCGCCGGCGATGACCAAAACATGCAACCATATACTCTAATCGACTCTACTCGGCGAGACGAACGCGTTGGTGCCCATGGTTTGACCTAAAACCGACGAACGACGATGACGGGCGTCGGTGGCTCGCGGCGTCGCGAGCCGTCGGCGCTCGGCCGTTCTCCGGCGATTGACGGCGAACCAAAGGCCGTTCTCGACTCTAGGGCATCCAACTAAGACATGCAAGTAGGTTTGGAGCCTAACGGAGCAACGACGGGCGACTCACCGTGGCGCATGCACGGCGGCTCCACGGCGTAGCGTCGGCGACGGGCGCGTCCCGGCGGATTGGCGGCCCGATCCACTCATCCATCTAGCTCGAGACCTCAAGCACCTCTAGGCGATCCTAGAACACGAAAAAGATCGACCTAAACTCGATCTACGAGCTCGGGCGTGAGCTTGCCCCAACGGCGGCCATGGCGGACTCGCCCGGTGAGCGCCGCGGATGCGGAAATGGGGGCTCTACCTTGACCTTTACCTCGATTCGTTGCGGATTGGAGTAGAGGATGAAGTAGCGGAGCTAGGGACGCGATTTGGGGTGGTTTGGGGCGACGACGGCGACAAACCACGGCGGCGGAGCGGGACACGGTGGCAATGGCGGGCAAAGCGGCGGTGCTCGCTTTCGAGCAGCGGTGGCGGTGTTGGCGTTTCTTAACGCAAAGCAGAATGAATTCCCGCAAGCATACGGAAATACCGTTGTAGCTTTTACCGGAGTATTCCTAGGTATCGATTTCCACGGGAAAACGAAGTGAACTACAAAGGATCAAGACCGTCCAAAGATAAAAGTGTTTTTGTGAAAAAAAGACACTATGTAAAAAAAGGCCTCTGATCGCGCGTTGAGGGCATCTCTGATCAGGTAGCGACTTGCGCCCATTAGGGTCTCTAAATGTCGACTTTACAGACTGCACTGCTCGTAGCGAGCGTCTGCAACAGGCTTTAATACAGACGGGATTTCGTGCGTCGCAAACTTCCCGTCTGTAGTGAGCCCTTGTTACACACGCGCCGTGGAACGTCTGTGCCCTGGGGTTTTGCTCGACTGTAGTGTACAGTATCTACAGACATACCTGTCTAAGATGCGACCGCACCTCGGGAAACCTCACAGACCCGTGCCATCGAGTACTCGATCATCGCGTCCAAAAGTAGTGACGCCCGTAGCGGATACGATCGTAGAAGCTTTGACCCGCATTGCACCCATTTTACAAAATCGCATCTCAGAATAATGACGCGCGCGCCGCGACGCGTCGCGCCGTGCCACGCCGCTAATCGTAAATCGGCACAGACGCCCGGCCAGTGAGACGTCTGTAAAGCATTAGTAATATACAGACCCGTGCGGACGATAACCGACTGTAATACGGGCGAGATTTACGCACACACGCCAAACCCGGGTGTGTGGTTTCGCTTCATTTACGTTTTACGTGTGTAGATTACATGTCCAGTAGTTCCTCAACCTTTTTAGACGTTCGTTTGTCCGCCACGTCAGTAGCTTTCGCTAGTTTACTGACGCGCGGTTTTCCGTTTCGACCGTGAATCGTTCCGCATTTTTCAGACGTTTGTAGCGGATGCTCGACCGTAGCTACCGGGAAATTACGTTTGCGTGTCCCTTTCGCGTGTCTACATCGAGGTTTCTATTTCGCACGCATTTACCCGGTGTTCGACGGCCCGACGCCAAAACTACGGGCGGGTGGTTCACGGGCGCGCCGGAAACACACCTGTCGTTAATTATTTAGATATTACGGATGGATTCACGCGTCGAAACTATTCCGAAATCCACTGGACGCCTCGTTAGCCGCGGTGGCCTGTACTTATTCGGTTATTACGCATGTGGTTAAGATGGGTCTCATCTTTGCCGAGACTAGAGACTCCACTAGAAAAACCGAGGCGTCACGTATAATACATATACACAGGTATTGGTACTATTAATACGTATATAATACATATACACAGTCCGATCACAAACAAATGGCGGACGCTGCGGCATGGAAAATTCATGTGTATTTACGAAAATTCATGTGTATCTCGGAAATGTTCTTCACACGAGAACATACCCAGTTGTTCAGGGGCACGCCACACAGATTGTTCACAACACAAATAACACAGCTCAAATGCATGTATCCACCGATCATCGTGCGGCAAGGGAATCGAAGGAACTCACGGTTCCGCGAAACGAATACTGCCTTCCGGGTCGATGATCTCTTCCATAACAAACTTGGCGATCTCCTCTCTAATATCCTCCAAATTAATCGAAATTCCGCACAAATCGAAATTCTAATACAAAGAAAGGTAGGCATAAGTGTTCGTTGTACACATGGTCTTTATTGCCAAACAAAGGTAGGCACATGATGGAGCTGCACTGAAGTTACCTCGTGGCGGTCCGGATGAAACTTGTTTCATCGCGAGCCCGGGAAGTGGTGGGTCGTGTACCCACATGTCTTTTCATCGGTTTGCGGCTGCACGCAAACATATGAAACACGGTGGTTATTCAGCGAATGGAAACACGTACGAGTCGCGAACTCCAAGTGAAGCACTACTTACTGTACATTCTTGTTTGGACCTCCATGCTTCTTGCCCGAAACATGCTTGTTTGGACCTTGCCGTCTGGCCGTTGAGCCACGCTTTAGATTCTCGGCAGCCGCACTCGAGAGGCACTCGGACATTCTTGTCATGCGAGCCACTCCCGCATTCTCGGCCCCCTGCGGCTGCGAGGCACTCCGGTCATCCTTGCCTTGCGAGCCGGTTTCCACATCGTTAGCCGATGCACTCGCAAGGCACTCGACCGTCATTGGCATGTGAGCGAAGTCGCGCATTCCCATCCATTACAGACTGAGAGGGACTCGATCATTGCTGCCATTCCCATTTAAGCCGCATGTCATACGCCTCCTTTAGATTGACTTTCATTGAGGCGGCGTAAGTAGGCACGGGGAGGTTTTGGGGCGGTAAAAAGAAGAGAGCTTTAGGAATGCTACAAGAAGACGGGCTCGCTCCACTAGATCCTCTTACACATAGCCTCCGTCCAAGAGCCTTAATCTCGCTTTGTCGGCGGATCCATGAGTGTAGCCTCAAAACCAGGAGTTACATGATCAATAAAAACAATAGAATGTCCTTCCAGTATTGGTTGACCTTTAAGATGTAGTTGATTCGGGTATACCATTCCCCTTGCTACCTCAACCAGATAACCTCGAGTCTTCACTACAAGGGTACATGGTGCTGACGTGGAAAGTATCTCAACTGCGCAAATCCGCCGAATCGGCTTCGCACGCAAAATGCTCTTCACACCACCTACATGGCTAGGGGTGTTGGTAGGCAGTGAACCATGTCCTCCTGATTCCAACGCCGCCACCTTAGTTGTGAGCTCATCTAGTTGAGGTCCAAACTCTTCTCTATATGCTTTGGCCAACGCACCTGGAGACATCCTCTTTCTATACATGTCGGCGCAAGCCGGCCAAAACTTCCAACCAGCCATACTAGATATACCACCCACACGCCCTGTCTACTGCTCGGTGCCCAGGACCTCTATGAGCATATCTCTTTCCCTTACACCGCTGCCCTCAGAAGAAGCACGGGCGGTCTTCTCTAAAACCTTCTCAGATAAAGACCGAGACTCTTCACCGACCAAACAATTGCGGCCTTATTACCCGACACGCCCGGGATCGCACCATGCACGCAAAAAATGACGAGCGCGGTTCACTGGAAATTCATGCCAAGGATTCTTGATGCTATTGTGGAGTAAGTAAGTGTCCTCCTCCTTCCACACTTTGAACTTTGCCTCGTAACCTCCTGTCCCCAGGCAGTGGTCATGCTTGTTCTTCTCCCTAAGCCGCTTGTATCTCTCACTTGTTGCCAGTGCCTCTTTGTCGCTCTTCGCTTCAACAACAAATTGCCCAATCGTCCCTTGGTGATGTATGGGTGCTTCACCGTGGCATCCAACCCCTTCATGACGTAATTCCGCACTAGATTGCTTCCCCGAAGGTCCTAAAACTTTGCCTACCGACCGCCCGCGACTTCTTACATGCTATGGGCCTTAAGTTGCCTACAAACTCAATGAATTCTGGACACGGTCCTCAAATAACAATTCCTTTGTTGCGGCGCTTATGGAAGAGACCTGAATATGTGAGCAAGGGGACCTTTTGTCTAGCAATCGGACACGCAAAGTCTCTTCATTCTTAGCATGGCCACCTTCTCGGTGGGAAACCCGTTCGGCTTGAGCGCCGTGACAACTATCTTTCCTTCCGGCCACCTTGTGTGTGTCCCGACCCTCCGCTTTCGCACCGGAAAGCCAGATGGCTGCCCCTCTCCAGTAAAAAAAACTCTCGAACGCCCCCCTGTGGTACCATCATCTCTCTCTTGCCCCCCTATGGTACCATCATCTATCTCTTGCTCTGTCTCTTCATATGTAGCTCTCCAGCCATCCTCTAGAGAATAAGTTGTTTCGTTGCCGATGATATTGTAAATGTGCCAACGCACACCTACATCAAATAGATTTAGGTTACACGAGAAGTCAACACTAGCACTAAGCAAAAAGCTAACAATAAGTAGGGTTTGTATATCACATAGCTGCAGCTTACCATTTTCGAAAGTCGTCAACATCCAAAGACACACGACAAAGCTTCACCGACAGTTCTAGGGGCGAGGAAAAGGTGCAGTCATTGTTCTATCTTGAGCACGTATATTCATCTCTATAAATAAAATAACCAGCAGTAGTTGCGCCTTTCCTATGACAAAACCACACGTATAACAACATTATAGTAACACTCAGGGTGTCAAGTTCAAGATCTATAAATGAAAATATCCATGTGAGGATAAAATTATACGTTCAATTCTGTAATAGGCTTTCTCTAATGAGGACTAAACGAACCACCGAGGCGTAGAGAACAAATAAAATGTCGAAAAAAACGGAAAGGAAGCCGTAAATGTGTTGGTTGTAATATGAAGGAGACCATCCAACACCTTTTCCGAGATTGCCCGTATTCGGAAACGGTATGGAGGATCATCTTTTTATGCTCTTGGCCTAAACCAGCCTTAGATCTACATAAGCCATATGTTTGGTACATGGCTTACTAATCGAATAAAAAGGATTAGAAACTTGATTTGGGTTGGCGTCACAAACTATATCTTTGGGCCATTTGGCAATCGTCGAAACGATATTATCTTTAACAAAATGAAAGTTTTCGTTGTCGGCGTAATGTTCGGATGAGCCTATTGCTGCGATCGAGCCCGATTGCGGATGATGAACAAGACAAGAACACACTCTCGCTAATTAGCGTAAAACTAGAAGTGTTTACTTTGGAGTTTCACTATAGAGGGTGGAAGCACATTTATCATTTGCTCTAGTTCTCTTTATATCCGCTTTTAGAGACTTGTTTTGCTCTACCTTTTTATCCAAGACTTGTAATAAGTGGTCGTGTACATCCTCGGATGTAGAGGCCGGATGTTTTTCTCATCCATTATCTAAAAAAAAAAAGCCGTCGCTGAACAGATTTGAAAATTTCAGTCACACGAAACTAGCAAGGCCCTAATATTATACAGTTCAATTCTATAATAGGCAGTTTGTGAGGACTACACAATCCACAGAGGCACGAGATCACAAAAATTGCACTCCCTCCGTTCCAATCAGAAGTCACTTAGACTTTTGGTTCGTCCATTTTGCTATGTATCCGGGCATATTATTGTATCTAGAGAAATAGCTAAATGGATGTACTAAAAAGTCAAAGCGACTTACAAACTGAAACGGAAGAAGTAGTTCAGAATAGAGGAATATAAACAACCCGTAGTTTAGCAACGGATTCGTTTAGTGGGAAAATTTTTATCGAACAAGACAGGTAGTAGTACTTGACGGAGCGCTTAGTGCTCTCAAGCTTTTGTATTCATCTATGAAGAAAATAAGCGGCCGGAATTATCACCTTTCCTCACTTCCCCGCGCGACCAAAAAATTCGAGGCGACACCGGATGATGCGTTGATGCCTCTGTTGTTGGATGGAAATCACTAAAGTAGCTTGGTCACCCGCAGAGGTCCCAAACCCGGGTAAAGGAGGAGGGTTGCGTTAACTTTGGAGAACCAACATAAAAAATAGCCACTCTAATGGACAGAGGCACGCAGATCACAAAAAATTGCACTCCCTCCGTTCCAAATTGTAAATCGCTTTTGACTTTTTTGGTTCATCCATTTTGCTATGTATCCGGGCATATTATTGTATCTAGATACATAGCTAAATGGATGTACCAAAAAGTCAAAAGCGACTTTACAAAAAACCAAGCCAAGTAGTTCGAGGAATAGAAGAATATAAACAAACGTAGTTTAGCAACAATTCGTTTAGTAGGAAAATTTACGTAAGACAAGATAGTTGTACTTGACAGAGCGGTTAGTGTTCTCGATCTTGTGTATTCATCTATGAAGAAAATAAGCAGCAGAATTATCACCTTTCCTCACTAGGCAAAACTGGAAAGGAAGCCGAAAATGTGTTGGTTGTAATATGAATGAGACCATCCAACACATTTTCCTAGATTGTCCGTATTCGAAAAACGGTATGGAGGATCATCTTTTATGCTACTTGGCCTAAACCAACCTAGATCTACATAAGCCATATGTTTGGTACATGGCCTACTAATCGAGAATAAAAGGATTAGAAACTTGATTTGGGTTGGCGTCCACGGCTATATCTTTGGGCCATTTGGCGTGTCGAACGATATTATCTTTAACAAAATGAAAGTTTTCTTGTTGTCAAAGGTAATTTTTCGATGAGCCTATTGGCTGCGATGCGAGCCCGATTGCAGCATGATGAACAAGACAAGAAGACACTCGCTAATTAGCGTAAAAACTAGAAGTGTTTACTTTAGAGTTTCCCTATAGAGGGTGGAAGCACATTTATCATTTGCTTTAGTTCTCTTTATCTGTTTTAGAGACTTGTTTTGCTCTACCTTTTTATCCACTACTTGTAATAATCGGGTCGTATACATCCTCGGATGTAGAGGCCGGATGTTTTTCTCATCCATTATCTAAAAAAAGCTTCATCGCCCGAACGAATTGAAAATTTCAGTCACACGAAATTAGCAAGGCCCTAATATTATACAGATTCAATTACAGAATAGGCGATCTGTGAGGACTACACAATCCACGAGAGGCACGAGATCACAAAAAATTGCACTCCCGCCGTTCCAAAGCGTAAGTCGCTTTGACTTTTTTGGTTCGTCCATTTTGTTATATATCCAGGGCATATTATTGTATCTAGATACATAGCTAAATGGATGTACCATAAAAGTCAAAGCGACTTACAAAAAAAACAGTAGTTCAGAATAGAGGAATATAAACAACTTGTAGTTTAGCAACGGTTCGTTTAGTGGGAAAATTTTTTGTAAGACAAGATAGTAGTAGTACTCGGCAGTTCTCAAGCTTGTGTATTCATCTATGAAGAAAGTAAGCGGCAGAATTATCACCTTTCCTCACTTCTGGCGAAAAAAATTCAGGCGACACCGCTGATGCCCGCCGTTGGATGGAAATCACCGAGTAGCTTGGTCACCCCGAGCGAGAGGTCCCAAAAACCCGGGTAAAGGAGGAGGATTGCGTTAAGTTTGGAGAACCGGCAAAAAAAAATAGCCACTCTAATGGACAGAGGCACAGATCACAAAAATTGCACTCCCTCCGTTTCAAATTGTAAGTCGCTTTTGACTTTTTTTTGGTTCGTCCATTTTGCTATGTATCCGGGCATATTATTGTATCTAGATACATAGCTAAATGGATGTACCAAAAAAGTCAAAGCGACTTACAAACCGAAGCGACGAAGTAGTTTAGGAATAGAAGAATATAAACAAACCGTAGTTTAGCAACAGTTCGTTTAGTAGGAAATTTTGTAAGAAACTAAGACAAGATAGTAGTAGTACTCGCGGGAGCGGTTAGTGTTCTTGAGATTGTGTATTCATCTATGAAGAAAATAAGCAGCGAGAATTATCGCCTTTCCTCACTAGGCAAAACTGGAAAGGAAGCCGAGAAATGTGTTGGTTGTAATATGAATGAGACCATCCAACACATTTTCCTAGATTGTCCATATTTGAAAACGGTATGGAGGATCATCTTTTATGCTACTTGGCCTAAACCAGCCTAGATCTACATAAGCCATATGTTTGGTACATGGCTTACTAATCAAATAAAAGGATTAGAAACTTGTTTTTGGTTGGCGTCCACAGCTATATCTTTGGGCCATTTGGCGCTTTGTCGAAATGATATTATCTTTAACAAAATGAAAGTTTTCTCGTTGTCGAAGGTAATTTTCAGATGAGCCTATTGGTCGCGATGCGAGCCCGATTTGCGGCTTGATGAACAAGACAAGAACACACTCTCGCTAATTAGCGTAAAACTAGAAGTGTTTACTTTGGAGTTTCCCTATAGAGGGTGGAAGCACATTTATCATTTGCTCTAGTTCTCTTTATCTGTTTTAGAGACTTGTTTTGCTCTACCTTTTTATCCAAGACTTGTAATAAGTGGTGTGTACATCCTCGGATGTAGAGGCCGGATGTTTTTCTCATCCATTATCTAAAAAAAGCTTCGTCGCTGAAACAGATTTGAAAATTTCAACACCGGAAACTAGCAAGGCCCTAATATTATACAGTTCAATTCTATAATAGGCGGTTTGTGAGGACTACACAATCCACGAGAGGCACATCACAAAAAATTGCACTCCCTCCGTTCCAATCAGTAAGTCACTTAGACTTTTTGGTTCGTCCATTTTGCTATGTATCCAGGCATATTATTGTATCTAGAGAAATAGCTAAATGGATGTACCAAAAAGTCAAAAGCGACTTACAAAATAAACGGAAGAAGTAGTTCAGAATAGAGGAATATAAACAACCTGTAGTTTAGCAACAGTTCGTTTAGTGGGAAAATTTTTGTAAGACAAGATAGTAGTAGTACTCGACAGTTCTCAAGCTTGTGTATTCATCTATGAAGAAAGTAAGCAACAAAATTATCACCTTTTCTCACTTCCCGGCGATGAAAAATTCTTGCGACACTGTTGATGCCTGCTGTTGGATGGAAATCACCGAAGTAGCTTGGTCTCCTAAACAGAGGTCCCAAACCCGGGTAAAGGAGGAGGGTTGCGTTAAGTTTGGAGAACCAGCATAAAAAATAGCCACTCTAATGGACAGAGGCACATATCACAAAAAATTGCACTCCCTCCGTTCCAAATTGTAAGTAAGCTTTGACTTTTTGGTTCGTCCATTTTGCTATGTATCCAGGCATATTATTGTATCTAGATACATAGCTAAATGGATGTACCAAAAAAGTCAAAGCGACTTACAAACTGAAGCGGACGAAGTAGTTCAGGAATAGAAGAATATAAACAAACTGTAGTTTAGCAACAGGTTCGTTTAGTGGGAAAAATTTTGTAAGACAATACTTGACAGAGCGCTTAGTGTTCTCAAGCTTTTGTATTCATCTATGAAGAAAATAAGCGGCGAGAATTATCGCCTTTCCTCACTAGACAAAACTAAGGGGGTTGTTTGGTTGGAGGCCAACCTTTGCCATGCGGTTGTGGCGGTCGCGAAAGGCTGCGGGGCGAGCAAAAAATGGCCGCCACGCTTGTGGCGAGAATTTGTGAGTGCATGGCGGTTGGAATCTTGTGGCTTGCCTTAATTTACTCTCAAACCAAACAACCGCCTAGTGTTTTGTGGGTCGCCACATGCATGGCGTGGAAAAGTGTGGCGTGAACCAAACACCCCTTAGTGTTCTCGATCTTGTGTATTCATCTATGAAGAAAATAAGCGGCAGAATAATCACCTTTCCCCACTTCATGGCGACTGAAAAATTCAGGCGACACCAGATGGCGCGTTGATGCCTGCTGTTGGATGGAAATCACTGAAGTATCCATGTGAGGCTAATATTATACAGTTCAATTCTACAATAGGCAGTCTATTAGGACTATAGTAACCACAGAGTCACAAAACACAAAATAAATTAAATGTAGTTCGGGAATAGAATAGTATAGACAAACCTGCGGTTTAGTAACATTTCATTTAATAGGAGCGATCATTGTTCTTGAGCATGTATATTTATCTATAAAGAAAATAGCAGTAGTAGTTGCGAGTCTCCTAAAACAAAAACACAAAGGTAACAACATTAATGTAGTAGGCGGTGTCAAGTTCAAGTATGTACAACTCAATACATCCATCACTATGTAAAAAGGCTAATAACCGCCCGTGAGCCCGAGAGACGCCACTAATAACGGCGTGCGTGTTTGTGACATTATCGACGCTTGTTGGGCGGGCGACCGCCGATAATAGGGTTCGGATGGTCCCACAGGACCAATACACGCCGCATAATAGGAGGTCATTACGGTCGCGTCGATTGTGACGCCAGCTCGTTTTCTTAATCCGCACGCGTTTTCCTTGGTCAGGCACGGACGCGGCTTTCGGCGCGGCGCTTTTGAAACCGAGTGTCTACAGAATTCAATGTATCTCGGACACGCCGTTTCATCACGGCGCATTTTCGAGACCGACCGGATCGCGGATGCAGCCCCTAATTCGACGCCAGAGCGTTGTTGCTACGAGACACCTTTTCCGCGCCGCCCGTGCATCGCTACCGAGATTTACACGCCGCGTGGATTCACAGACCGCATGGTCGATACCGTCCGTGTTGCTTGACACGGTACAGACGGCGTGCCGCAGATACCGACGCTTGAAACAAGTATAAAGGTCCGTAACGCCACGTAAATCAAAGTCGCACGCTTATTTTCGGGACGAGTTGTGTTAGGGCGTGTCCGTACATGTCCCAACCACTACGGCGCCGCGTTTATTTTTCGAGGGCGAGTTGCGTTAGGAGGTGTCCGTACATGTCGCAACCGCTACCGACGCTGCGTGTTTATTTTGGATGAGTTGCGTTAGGAGGTGTGCGTACATGTCCCAACCGCTACCGGCGCTTTATTTTGAGCACGAGTTGTGTTATCGGTGTAATAGTACATGTCGCAGCCCCTACCGACGCCGCTTATAGTTTCAGGAGGAGTTGTGTTATCAGGTGTCTCGTACATGTCTCAGCCACTACCGACGCAGCGTATAGTTTTTCGAGCGAGATGTGTTAGCGGTGTGTTCGTACATGTCGCAAACCGCTACCGACGCGTGCGGTCATTTACGAGACGTGTGTTGTCGCCCGTTATGCATCGCTTGTTTTTTTGGGCCTGCATCCGGTTTTGAACGGGCCTCCGCTTCGCTCGGCGAAGCGGCCTTCCTTTGGGCCTGAATTTGGACCTGCATGTTAGGCCCGTTCTCTTGTGGTAACAACGAAGCCGGGGCCGTTCCGGCGATGGATGTCGGCATGCGTGTGTAAGTGACTGGCCTTGTCCGCGTAGCGCGCCACGTTCGTTGGGTTACTTGTTGGTATTTGTTAACCTACGGGAATATTATGATGGATAATCCGCATAGCGCCACGGATACCGGTGAGCACTTCACCCGGGGTGATGGGTTTTAAATATCGAATCCACGGGGAGAACGTAGAGAAGGGGTTCTTGAGATTTACTACTGATCTCTAAGTGGTTTAATAAAACTAGATAGATAATAAAGATAAGGAGTTCTAGTAGGAAGGTCTTGTTCTCACTTCAAATAAATCATTTGTACATTGTTCTTAAGAGGGGTTGTCATGAAGAAACTCTTAATAAAGGGGTTCTACGCTAACAACGCAGGGGTCTCCTACGATTTCTATAAACGGGAGCAGGCATACGAAGGACTCAATAGTGCCGTCACCACTACGATCGTATACAACGTTTGGTGTTTCACTCCGGCTTATAGAAGGTATTAAGTAATAAGCTAGTCAATCTAAGCACCACGCTTACATTAATCTAACAACTTTAATTCAAGAGCGACGAGGAATCAAAGTAATCTTATCAAAGAAATAATACGAACCTTAAGAACAATAGAGACAATATCACTTACTTAAATGGAATTCGAACAATCCACAAGATCTCGAGTCGTGCTCCAATGGCATCGGCTCCGGGAGATGATGATGGAGGCGCCAACTCGAGAGGAGGAAGAAGATGGAGGCGCCGACAGCCTCCTCTGGGCCTTCCTTCAACTCCGCCTCAACCGCTCTCTAATTCTCTCAACTTGCAAAACTACTCTCAATCTAATTCTAATCTAGAGCTTCTATCTCTTGTCGCCGTGGATGATCCGATTGAATTGAAGATTGAACGAGATTCATTGAAGCCGGGGGCCCGGGGGCGCTTATATAGCCGGAGGAGGTACCCGTGGTTTGACCTAGATACATCTCGTGCTCCCACCAACACCATCGGATCAAACCGACATTGAACGGGTGGATTAGATTGCGTCTTAGAGGCGGTTGGAGAACATTCTCGAAGCAGGGGCTGACGTGGCGTGGGGCCAGGGCCGATCGGGCATGGATATTGGGCGATCGGCCCGGGGTGGGTCCCACCACGGGCCCCGCGATGCGTCGTGGGCTTCGGAGTCTTCTAGATGATGTTTTCTTTGGTGCCAAGTTTCGTTCACGTCGGGTGTATTCCAGAGCCTTCTAGTCTTGCTTCGGAGTTGGATTGCGTTACGATTTCTACTGTTTTTCTGTTAAGTCCCTGCAAATCATAACTTTACCAAAACTCATGGAAATCATTAGTATAAACCCCTAATAAGGTTATCTAATTATATTTTAGCCCTTTTCCATGTTTAATTGGTAATTAAAAATACACGTTAACAAGTGTCACAGCTATTCTGCCAGTATGTGGTACCATGTGTGTCCAGAACTATAGTACTCCTACCTAGTAAAGCGTATATGCGTTTGTAAGCGTACCGGTTAGGGTTATCCGTTAGCGGCGATTCTTTAGTACGTGCGCCCGCTGTTATGCGTGCGTTCGGGTTAGCCGCCGGGTTACTTCTAAAATATATGTAAGGCGGTTCTTTGCCACACACTTGAGCACCGTCTCTCTTTGGCGGTGGCGGCACACCGCAGGGGGCAGCGGAGAGCACGACGCACAGGATCGGCTGCGTTGGTGTGTGCTCCGCCATATCGAGCTACATGAAGTACTCGCGGGCGTGCTTAGAGCTCTCCTCCTTTGTCACCGCGTTCCTCTCCGGCATTATATTGGTGCTCGTGCGTTTTCAGCGGCGACGCAAGAAGGGCGTACGCGTGCTCCGACCGCCATCTTCGCCGTGTCGAGGCGTGCTCCGCCAGGCCTTGCGGGGATTTCCCGGTGGCCGGGCCGTGCTCGCCAGCCTTCCGCGGGGGTCGATGCGGTGGTCGGGGCGATCTCTACGAACCGTAGGTGAGCAAACCTAGCTACGAGGCGCTTCTAATTTCTTCTTTTTAAGAAAAGGGAATATATTAAGATCCCAGCTTCTGCATCGATTAATGCATATGGCTGAGATAGAATAGTGCATCTAGTTGTTGGCAAAGAATATCTTGACTTAAATTGGCCGAGGATTTCTTCAATTTCCACCCTCCTTATTTTTGTAGACGATGGGGGATCGAAGCCGCTGGATGTACCAGGTGAGACGCGACACTAATAAGTACTTAGATGGGTTGCAATCTTTCCTAGCTGCTGCGAAGGCCCATGTGCGCGAGACCCAGCAGCCTATGTGGTGCCCATGTGTCGACTGCTAGAACCAGGTGCAATACTCGAGTTCGTATTCAGTGCAATCCCACCTAATCCTTCGAGGTTTCATGCCTGGGTACACAAGTTGGAACAAGCATGGAGAAGGTGTCAACGACAACGACCAAGACCAAGGGCGGGATCCTGAAACGATGCCTGCGTGGCGGGCAAAGAACAATTGGGGATGAGGAAATAATTGATGATGATGAAGTAGCGAGCTTGCTTTGCGAGCCCCGTCCCCTACCGTTGAGAATCTGAGAAGTTGTCCCTACTGTCCGGTACACTAACGCTTCTCCAGCTGAAGGAAGAGAATCATTGAACCGACAAGATCTTCGACAATTGCTAAAGGTGCTCGGGGATATGCTTCCTCCACGTAATGCTGTCAAGACTACAAATGAGGCCAAAAGCTACCAAGGCAACTTGCATCGGTGACCAAAGATCTTAAAGCCAAGAAAGCTCAACCGAGAGGCAACTTGGAGCAAATGACCAAAGATCTTAAACCCAAGAAAGCGTAACTAGAGAGGCAACTTGGAGCAAAGTGACCGAAAATCTTGAACCCAAGAAAGCGAACCGGAGAGGCAACTAGCCAAGAAAGCCGAACTAGATTGGCAACTTGCAACAAAATGACCAAATATCTTCGAGGGGTAATGCTATCAAGGCCGAGCTAAAAGAGGTTTCAAACTCGGCTTGAGACGATAAGGAGTACTTGGGCGAGGTTGATGATGCCATCGAGGACCAAATTAAAGCTCGGCCTATGTGAAACAATTCTTGAACATGTAAATCTTTCTTTGGCTATAGTAATCGCTTTTATGTATGTGGGTTGTAAACATACTTTATCTCGTGTTCAATCGGTAGGCTTTAACTGTCATCTTGCGTTGTAAATGTGAGAAATGTTAAAATGAGTCGGTAGTTATTTGTTTTAACAGTGTCCATGCATGTCGAATTGTTTAAAATGAGTAGGTAAATGAAGGGAACATAGAAAAACAAACAAAAGACGTAAAAGATTAAGAAGATTGACACACGTCGGTTAGATATTACGGGTTTGTAGGTAACAAAAAAAATACTGACGCTTCCTCTCGCTTGTGTTGTTCTATAATAATAATAATAATAATAACATAATTAGTTGTCCATACACCACCACATGAGTTCCTGCCATGTGAGCTCATCACGACCATAAGTTCCTTGCATGCCTACATATATATATTACATCATCAAAGCCCACTGGGGCTAGCAAAAGTTAGAACTAAAAGAAATCCTTGCTCCTCCACGCCATTATCGGCGATGGCTCCCTCTCCAACAAAAGTGGGCGACGGGTGCATAGACGTACATCCGTGCACTTGTCTCAAGGGGACTTTTGAACTTAGGCACCTTCAGCAAAGCACCAACGCCATTATGTAGGGCTGGAATTCAAGAGCGCGCACTCCTCAAACCGCTGGCGGAAATGATCTCTTCAATAATCCAATCTAAAAAGTTAACTTTCGACCGGTCATGATTGCATTAATCAACTCGGGACAGCCATGCTTGTTCGATATCATCATCGTCCACATCGGGCATAATTGTGCGCTTAAGAAGCTTCCAGATAAACTTAGGTATCTTCCTCAAACCCCCTTTGCCACCATTCTCATCCGGGGGTAATGAAGAATCATTCCTCATCATCCGTAAGCACACCAAGACTAGAGGGACAGACTCTCATGCCTTGCCGTTGCATTGTAATCCAATCGACAAGCCTCTGCAAATTCAGCAAAGGTAGCCTCCAGTTTTGTTGTACTTGTCATCCAGATCAACTTCTCGTCCTCCAGTCGAACCTCGAGTGTGGAATAGAATTGTCGAATGACCCTTTCATTCCGATCTTGCTTCATGCCCATCATAGAGATCAATCCGCACGCGAGGAAGGCATTGAGAACACTAACAGATCTCGGGGCGATTCTTCACGTGAGACCAAGACACCCACCTATGCTTGTTGTACATTTTTTACATTGTCCAAACCTCCTCGATACATCCATAACTGATTGATTGTGTGGAAATACTCAAGGAGAATCTTTGGGCTTGTCGTCGCGACTCTCATCACATAACTTTTCGTCCCATTCCTTAGGGCCTTCACCAAGAATCGGATGAGGAAACATAGCATAGTGTGTCTCGTCATACGGTTCATCATCGAAAAAAATAAAAAAAAAAAGTGACACAATACGTATTAGCCCAATTCATTTCAATTCTCCAGATATTTGAGACATAAATATGCATAATCGGAAATGTCAAGACTTATAAGAATAGCAAACTAGATAACTAAAACAAACATCAAAACGAAATTGAAACATATATAACTGCCAATCTGTCCAATAGGGGAGGAAAATACATGAAACTTCATTAAATTTACAATGTTGAATCCACTCCGATTTACATTTCATAAAAATTATGAACAAACACTATTGAATGGCACAACTACTCAAAAATTTTGAATGCCCGACCGGTACAATGAAGTTGGAACAGGGGAACAAACAAAGACAACGAAGCAAAAAACAAAACAAAACAAATTTAGCAATTACACTCAGATTCATCCGCTTGCTCCTCGCTAAATTTGAATGGATTTGTTGGGGAATCTACAAGAGATTAGGTAGACATAAATGCTATTGCCTTTACAAAACATAAATGTCATGCAAAATCGAAGCACACACCATCGAAGCAAATCGAGTCGTGGTACCACGTAAAAACTACCAAATCAAACTAACCCTAACGAAAAAACCCTCCACAAAGACGCATACACAAAGCGGCTACTGCATATGTGACTTCGAATACTAGAACACAAAGAAATTTCAAATGACCAACGATGTACTAACCTTGCGGCCACAGCCGCGTCGAAAAGATGGCATCGGAACCGGGGCGGCGACCCGAATGAGAAGCGAACGAAGACAAACAATGAGCAAAAGCCGGTGTCCGAGGCAGCGTGCGGTGGAAGCCTCTGGAAAAAGCGTGCGGCGTGCCATAAGTATATATGCTCCTAGGTACAGTGCGCCCCAAAGAATAAGGCCCATTTTGAAAGTAGTTGGGTTTTGCTTATCAGATATGCTTCCCAACAAGCAATCTCGACCGTTGATTCCAACCTAGATCAACGGTGCACAAGCTAATCGGGCTTGTGGCTGGTTTGGGGCTGCTTTGATTGGCTCCAAATTCATCCTCCATGCTGTTCATCATCCACAAACTCACAAAGACGAGACTCTCTTGCCTTGCTTCATTTCATTGTAGGGATCGTCCCTTCATTGTAATCAATCTACAAGCATCCGCAAATTCAAAGATGTAGCCTCCGGGTTTGCAAAGTGCTTGTCATCCGAATCAACTTCTCCATCCGGATATTGCTCTTGAGTGGCACGTACTCCCCAAAGTAGCCTCCAAGGTGCTCATACAGTGTAGTCCGTTCAATCTATAGGTTAAGGAAGGCCTTGCAGGCGTGGCCATGTTTAGTTGCTACTACAGCAGTTCCCCGTCATATCGAATCTCTTAACATATTTTTAGAGCATTAAATGTAGGTAAATAAAAAAAACTGATTCCACAGTTTGGCTGAAAAGTGCGAGATGAATCTTTTAAGCCTAGTTAGTCCATGGTTGGACAATAATTACTAAATAAAGAAGAAAAGTGTTACAAAGAGCCAACCCAAAATATTTCACCAACTAAACGCAGACGCCTGCGACGGCGCAGTCCCAACAGATTGACCGGAACCATGCCTTTTTCCACCACCAGCTGCAGCACACCCGCCCCACGCGCTCGGCGCGTGAACCATATCGACACATGCATGAAAAATTAAATATAAAGAGCTCACACGCCTTTCACGCTAATGCCTACACCGGTTGTCCGTCGAAAGCATCACTGCTTCCTCGATCCTTGGTAACCTTTGTTGCAGGGGAATATATTTCGACATGTGTTCGCTCAGTAGACTCTGGTATAGCTTCCGCGCCTCCTCAATCTCGAGCCGTAGATTCTGTTCCTGTTCCGCACAAGGAGAGAGGTCAGGTTCATCAAACTCAAAGTCGAGTCATGATTCATCGTTATATATGCGTCCTAATTGTAAATTCTGATGATCATAACGACTACACGAGGGTGGGCAGAGAATTTACCTTGAGTCATAGTTGCTTCTCTATCGCCTCAAATTCTGCACCTACATACGAGAGAAAAAAAATGCAAAATAAAACATTGGTATTCAGAAGCTTTGCCAAAACCGTATAGGAAAAATGACACCAAAGCAAGATTGTTAGGCTCACTCTTCGCGGAGATTCTTGTTTTCTACCATCAGCATGGAATATTCCTTGAGCTCGGCCTCTCCCATAGATTTGGAAACCTGTTTTGTTTTGTCCAGAGAAATCAATCAATACAATATACAGCTTGCACAACAATCAAGACGACAAAGTGCACCGGCGCAACAAGGTACAAACATGGATGAACAAAGAGGTTGCTCAGTACTATATACTAACCTTGACGGAGCGGATGTGCTCTTTGCCAGACCAAAGACTCCACCGCCGTCCTTTTAGATGCAACCGCCTTCATGATAGCATCGTCGGTCCTCCTTTTTCTTGTCTCTACCAAATCGGTGCCAGCGCCATGGAAGGCGCTTTTATCCGGTTGGCGACTTGATGGTTCGCATCATGTTTGTCGAGGATCGGCGCGGAGTAGCCCATTGGAGCCTCCGGTGCAAATGCCTCTTCTTTTACGAAAGGTGCCGAGTGGAAACCGGGGGCGCGGCAAAGGCGATTGAACCGCACTCACGTAGTTCTTTGTTCGATCTAGAGGGTTGCGTCATGATAGCATGAGCAAGTGCGGTGCAATCCTCTCTCGATGGTTCAGCGGGGCCATTCGCTATCGGCAACATCACCGAGAGGAGAAAGAGGACGGGAGTTGTCCTCACACGTTTAAATGAATCCAATCTTCTCACCGTGTAAAAATTCCCGGGGAATAAATCGAGTCATTTACAATGGTGATATTTGAGGCCAAGTATAAGAATCGGTGCTAAACCGCTAATAGAAAGATTTAGGGATTCAAATCGGGAGGAACACGTATATAGAACCTAGAACTTACTAGTACTCGTTAGTCATGTCCTTGAAAGGGTCATCGATCTCTCGAAACCTGTGACTTCTTGAAGTCCCGTTTGTCATGAGTGGGCTCAAGGAAGTCTACCTCCAATACCCCACGACGCGCCTTTGCCTTTGCTTTCCGCGCACTACTCGAAACGCTATGAAATGGTCAGCAGTAGATATTAGACAGTGGTAATTATGTAAATCTTATTCTTATATGTGTATGCATCCTTAAACAAAGTGAATCAATATAAAAAAAAAAAGTCGGGAACCTCACCAAAATAAGGCAATTTTTATGATAAATACTAAATCCGTGCACCACGATAGTTGGGGCATCCTTTAAGAATCCAATAGTTGTAACAACCTCGTCTTTTTCGTGTTTTTGGAATTTATAAACGATGCATTCAATATACTTTAGCTCATTGACAATGTGATGTTGCTTAACTTCTTGCCCTCGAAGTATGATCCTAGTGTTGTGTGGTAGCCGCAGATACAACACGTAAATATAGACCTTGTAGAATGCTTTATATCGGCAACAAACTCACCGGTATTGTGCAGAGTCTTAAACTATATGGTACTAACCCTAAGAGAATAGCGTAGTCGATTTGCCAAATGGTTCTCATTAGCCCTTTTTTTCAAGGTTTCTAATTTCTTACGGATTTGGCGCTCCACTAATCATGATATCCTCGAAATACAAACAAACAAGAAGAAAATTTGATGAGCAAACCAAATAGAACACCAAAAATTGTCGTCGAACGCACTCGACAAATACAACATAAAAACCAACATTTATGTTAAATCGAGTCGAGTGTATTTGATTGTTACATGTGGATTCGTGTCAAAGTCGAGCTCCAAATTACCATCGTCGTTGAACCATAGATTGAAGACTATAATCTTGGTGCCATGTGGACCAATGTCGCAGAACTGTTCACCAACCACAGATTGGAACAACCATCAGTATTTAACCTATATATTACTAACAAATATTAAACGAGGTTGTAGTAGCTACATCAAATTATTGAATTGAACTATTTTAAATGTTTTTTCTATACATGGGTGTCAAGTATTTATATAGAAAAGAACTTTTATCCTGTTTATAACTTAACTCTAAGTTTGTCAATTTAACAACATAACGTTTTTTAGAGTAAATAAAGTATTGTATCTGTAGACTTCAAATGGATGGCGTGTTCAAAGATACATTACTCGCATCGGCTCTTCTTACATTGCAAAAGGGGACCATTTCAACAAATTGTCAAATTTGAGGAGAACTTTTCTCGAACCATGAGGCTCCAATCGTTGAGTTTTTCCTTTTATTAGATTGCATTCATAATCCACCTAATAAGAAGAGAACATGTAAGGCAAGTGGTGCGCATGTAGTGCCTTATGCCAAACAAATAAAAAAATCACACAAAGATACCATAGGAATCACAACATCCATGCGGTCGGTTTCCACCAAGAAAGTGTAGGAGAGGAGACCAATGGATTGTTGTGTAAGCAACCCGAAAACAAGTAATAACTTGGCATTATTTCAATTGATAAAAAAAGTGGTTCACAAAAGGAAAGAAATTTATGTGAGGTTCATGCGTACCGCTCTTAGTGCAACGAGTGAAAACAATAGCATCCGCCCCAAGCCGCATTGTGCTAGTCTTAAATCCATTTCCATCTAATTAAGGTGATGAATGCCAAAATGTTAGACAATTGGGTTTCGTGGAGATGACTTGCAGATTATGAAACAAAAGTTGGCAATACATTCTCCAATGAAAGATCCCGATTGTTTCTCTGAAAATCCAAAGCATATGCACCGCCTGAAAGAATCGGGATCCATGCCTCCACCATCATCGTATGTCAACCGAAAATAATGCACTTCGTATTCATACATCTATCCATATTTTCCTATAATTCATTAAAAGAAGCTTCAAACGGTGCAAGCATGAACAAACTCTCTAATTCCTACAAACACCATAAAAAATCGGTGAAGTCTAGAAGTTTGTATTTTAGTTTATTATTATATATCAATCCAATATGACTTGTAAAAGTACTATCACATTAATATCCGAACCTTGAATTAGTAAAGCCGGTGATCCGTTCCGTTTGTCGATGACTTTGTCCACCAATATTGTTGTAGCGCCACCGGTTTTTATCTATTTGAACAAAACTAGTCCTATTCGGACCTTTAACTATAAATAATCAAAGTGTATGGCTCAATGATGAATCTGTTTAATTACAGCATCCACCGCATTGTCCAACAACTCGCCACAAACCAACAAGGCAACAAAGTAAGACACAATGCAACAATAAACTAGATCAGTAGTGCGAAACCACACAAATCATACCTCCAAACGGCCATTTGTGTGAAGTTGCATTTGAGTGGAGAAATTTGGGGTGGACGCATTATGCGATTATGAGTACAATGAGTCTTTTTGTTGTATGGACCCGCCATACATTGCCTCCATTTGTTGGCTCGGTCAAATAAAAGAACCTCGTTGGTTCTGAAACTAAACGGTGCTGATCAATAAATATACGTTGCAAGCATAAGCGAGATAACAAACACACAACACTTGAAAAGTAATGTTCACGTCGAAAAGGAATCAAGTATATCCATTTTCAAACAAAAAAGCACATGGCAAAAATGGAAAATCAATAAATATCCATTGCTAGCATAATAAGCGATGACAAACACAACACTTGAAAAGTAATGTTCACATCGGAAAGGAATCAAGTATATCCATTTTCAAAGAAAATAAATCACATGGCGAAAATGGAAAACTAAGTGATCAAACTTGGCATGTTTGTTTAGTATGAAACATCCAAACATGCTTACGAGAAATTAAAAATCTTTTTTTTTGGTCAACCAAAACCTTTTCTTTAGACCAATGAAGGAATAATCTAGGTACTTATTAATAGGAATGCATGCACTAAATTTTATATAGTCAATATAAAAAGGTCGAGGCGGTCATATGTGGTCATTGAAAAAATAGCTAGCGATATATATATGTAAGTGCAGGTCGGAATGAGCGCACGCATCGCTTACATTGAAGAACCGAAGAGGGAGTCATCATGGCATCGTAGGGCGGTTGGTGGCCTTGCCGCGCCTCCGCGTGGGAGGGCTTCGAGCTGCGCCGCCGCGGCGTCTTTGGCGATCGGACGAAGCCGGGAAGGCGCACCGCCCCGTCCGGCCGGTTGGTGGCCGCCCGCGCCACGGCGTGGAGAGGATTGGGAGCTGCGCGGCGCCCCGGAGTGCTGGCCACCGGTTGGTGGCCCTCGCGATGACGCCTTGCCGCCCTGTGGCTTCAACCGAAGCTGGCCGGGAGCTGCGCCGCCTCGACCAAGGCGGTTGGTGTGCCGAGTAGGGGATGAGCCGAGCGCGCCGCCCGCCCGCGTCTCTGGGAGGCGTGCGCCGCGGGATATCGAGTAGGGTTTTGCGGTTTCGGTTTGGAAGGACGGGCCGGTGAGCGGGATTTGAATGGGGCCGACGGACGGCGGGGCGCCGCACGGCTTCAACTTGGCGATACCGTGGGCGGACCTTGGAAAGTTTTTGAGCCCCTCCTTGGGCGGATTTCTTGTTTTGCTCCTCGACCCTCACGGATTTCTCCTTTTTGCGTGTCGGTAAAGAATTCCCAGCGTTGTTACGGGTAGGAAGGGGGTATTGTTAAAGGATTTAATCGATCACAATTAGTAGCTATTGAGGATGAGGACAATTACTTTGTGCAGGTTAGAAACGAGTTTTAATAAATAATGAACAACTTAAATGTAGTCCCCCTCCGTTTCAAATTATAGTTCGTTTGACTTTTTTTGACCCCAAGTTTGATCACTGCCTTATTCAAAATAATTGCACAAAAACAGTCAAATTTAAGTCATTCATAAATACTATTTGTTAATAAAAAAGCCATAACAAAAAGAAGTGATACTTTGCACAAAATTTTTGAATAAGACGAGCGGTCAAAGTTGGGGTTGAAAAAGTCAAACGAACTACAATTTGGAACGGATTTAGTATAAAACATGCTTATTTAATCTTTTACTCGTCTCTCAGACATAGAAGTAGAAGCGTTTAACTTCCGCTGGCCGACCGGCCCTGCGAGTACCGTAAAATAAGTGCACTTTTTGACCAAAGACCTTTTCTACCGGACGCTTGTTCACAAAAAAAAAAAAAAAAGTTTCACCGCGTTGCGTGAAGGCTCTAAGGGCTTCCCAATGCATGCTTTTTGCTTGTATAGCCTCAAGTGCCATGTAGTAGGATCGGATAAAAAAGGTAGGTGCTATATTCTTGTCACAATGGCTTGCGAAAGCTACATGTGCAATATGGTCCATGCTGAAAAAGTAGAGGGAGAGGAAATAAAGGTGTGACATGATGAAAGCAAAAGGTTACTATATGCAAGCCACAAGCAATAATTTTTGCATTGTGTAATACATAGTAAATAGTAGTCTCAATATTTCCTCATCTACTATGTGGATCACTTGTAGCCCCCGTTGGCCTTGCCCGCTTTACACAAAGGGGCGTCTATAACATGTGCTCGAAATTGGTGGTAGTACATGTTTTTCCTCGATTCTTGAAATCTCATCTCCAAAATTCTAGAATCACCGCTTTGTTTGGAAGCTACGTTAATACTTGTTTGGATTTTTTTTTCTACAAGATTCTACACGTGTCGACCATATGCACACAAAGACACCCTTGCATGCGAATCCTTTGCGTATCCACACCTCGGCGAAGATAGGGTAGGGCACACGCCCGCGCCACCGTCGTGTGCGTGCCGCGCTAATTGCCCGCACTCCCTCCACCTCTCGCCGAAGATAGGGCACACGCCCCGCCAATCGCCGCGGTGTGCGGGCCGCGCGCGCTATGCTTTCAAGTTTCAAATTGACAAGTACTACTCCCTCCATCCGTCCCCACAAATTCCAATAGTGAAAAGTTCGCCGGTGCTTGGGACCCAAAGAAATAAAAAAAAATTTTCATCAAGAGAAAAAAAAATAATGGAGCCTCCCGGAACCTCTCACGTGTTTACGGTGGGCAACCTTGGTAGGGGCAATTTAGGGTCAATTTCCATTTCACACCGGTTTTGCGTGCACAAGTTGGACAGATTTCAATTGCATGCCACTTTGGTCACTCATAATTTTAGCGGCAATCAAACACATGCACACAACTTGCCTACAAATAATCAACCAAGTTAACTCTAGAGATTAAATAAGGTCTAAAGATTTCCTACAATCATCCATCATACAAATGCGTACATGGCCACCATAGTACACTAACCAAACATGATGCTAAGATTATTAAAGATTACATATGACCACTAATTAAGATAGATAAAGAGAACCAAAATATCACCAACTCTTTGGCACCAAGCATCAAAACGAGAGCCTACGAAGAAGAGCATCATCTTCAAAGATCGCCACCATCATCCTTATCCACGCATCGTCACCATCATCCTTATAAGGACCCCAACGAATTCCTACACTTGAAGTATAAAATGATATTCAATCATCAGATACAAGGTTAATGACACCCGAGAAAAAATATGCTGTTGACGACACCGACGGATCATATATGCTTGAGACCCCATGCCCGAAGACACGAAAAAACGACGAGCTTGCTTCCTTCTCCTTCTACCGCTCCGCGACCTTCACCTTCGGGCGCCATGGCCACGGATTCCGGATGAGCATCGTGCCCCGGCCGACAACGACGCCGGGGGCCCAACGCTTTGTCCAAGATCTCCTTCGTCGCCTCCACTCCCACCGGCGACTTCTTCTCCTTCCTCGCTTGTATTTGCCGCCGCCGCTTCTTCTCCACCCTCACCGCCGCTAGGGTTTCCTTCTCGCTAGTGTCCCTCCACAATGGGTTTGGGTCCCTATTCTGTGGCGTCGTCATCTTCAACGGGCGGCGGGGTGGGGCGAGGGGCGAGGAGTGGCGGCAGCGGTGCGCGTTGTGGGGAAAGCGAGGAGTGGAAAGCCGATCGCTAGAGCGGAGGGAAAGGAGTGGGGCCGGGGAGTTGCGCTGGCTAGGCATGCGGACGGGGGTTAAGACAATAGACACATACAAGATATGGCCCCACGGGCACCAATTTTAATTATTTCAATTTTTATGCCATCGCCCGCAACCTTCGTGTGGTAGTGGGTGACACCGTGACGAGGGGAGGCGGGGAAGTGATGGCTCAATACAAGTTGTAGTACTGTACTAGTAGTAATGCGTGCGTGACACGAAAAAATCAGCATCCATGTGCTCGAGCACATACTATCTGCACCATCCATTTTGCATTGAGATGTGTGCACCACACCGCCAGAGAGATGCCGGCACCGCGATTGAAAAGAAGTGAACACGGGTGGGAACACATGCGGTAACACGAATCTCATCAACCATGCGTATATCTTATGCGGCAAAGATGATCGATCTCATCAAATTAATAAGCTTGTTCGATCGAGATCATCAACAGTCCTATACATAAAAAAAAAATCCTAAATACATCAAGCATAGTATCGCCATATGATCCATCAAATACCGCACTTTACTAACGGCGAATAAACTCTCACACTATTTGTGGATCCTACACTCCTCATTTACTTGCAGAACATGTGTGCGACGGCGGGATCCCGAATCAATCTGAAAGTTTTACCGCACCATCTTTCCCACTGCAGTGATGCCCGTCATGGCGAGGCTCGGTGGGGCGGCATCACGGTATTGTCGATACCACACACCAAGGCTACGCAAGCGATCCCATACATGTCGGGCGAATTTCAAAGAATGGATGTTACGGAAGGTCGCGTGACGCCCCGGCCGTCACCGGTCCTCGCCGATCTCCGCGCGATCAAACCCACCGCCGGGCATAGTCGCCGTGGCGGCGCCCGATGTTAGCCGTAGAGCAAAAAGAGCAGGACATACTTTGGCGGCTTCATGCTCTGACGATGCGGCGGTGCAGCAGCATCAGCGGCGGCGACGGTGTCATGGCCTCGATGAAAGATCGTCAAACAAGCCGGGGCTCTACGAGCACCTCCGGGTTTCCGGACGGCGGCGAGCCGGGTGATAATATTCTCGCGGTACTCGCGCCATTGCGATACAGCACCGGTCCAGTCGGGATGCTCCGTCCCACCGGGGGTCGCCCGCCGCGCCCGCTTTCATCTGCGAGCGGGTGGCCCGCAGATTGGTGAGGTCCAACATGGGATCTTACGAGACCTTGGCGACTCGAATCGCGATCTCCGCAAGCATGTCATGCGGAAGGTTTTCCATGGCGCGAGGCGGCGGGGGCTTTGGTGGAAGCTCTAGGTGCTCTACTAGCCAAGTTTTGTGCGGTGAAGATTGGTCGCTAGCGCCGGCGCGCGGGAGGCGAATAGCGGTGGCGCTTCAGTTGGTGTTGGTGATGAGCACCAAATGCGGGTGTCCACCCGCGGTGTAGGGGCGTGGGATTTTATGCGGCCCGGCCGGTGCGGTCCGGCGGAGGTGTCCAAATGACGGACATGACACGCGGAACGCGCCCAAGGAAATGGGCGGATGCTTTTTTTCAAAAAATCATTAGATGCTCGAAAAATGTTGTTTCGAAGTTGTATATTTTTGAAATATAAATTTCAAATGTTGTCGATGAAACATGATATATAAGAGTAATAGATGTAACAAAACAATCTCTTCATAGTGAACGATTATAAAAAATACTAGAAAGAAAAACCATCACATTTGGAGTTACCATGAGGGAGAAAGACTAGTCATAAGTTTTGACCACATATTAAAAAGAAAAGTTAGGGTTCTTGAGCCCGAAGGTCTCCGACATGGTGGCACACCGGCGTGCGCGGATGTTACGGATATGCGGTCTCTAGCGACGGAAGGACAAGCACGCTGATCCCGTAACCTATCGTTCCTATCTATGCTATCGGTTTATGCTCTGCGCCGCTCGATCCCGGCGAGTGCAACACGGAAGAACTTACTACACTCGGCGCGGATCCTACACTCCTCATTTGCGAAAAATGCACCACAACCTCCCCCCCTTTAAATCCGTTCTAGCATAACGGCCGCACCATCCTGGCTCTACGCAGCGATGCCCGCCCTGGCGAGGCACCGATTGGACCGGAGGAGGAAGATGC
>JADLZK010009138.1:0-153539 GCA_015847255.1 Hyparrhenia diplandra | reverse complement strand
CCCAGTGTTGTGCCATTTGCTCATCCCATGTTTTACCAATGATGTAGGTGATCAAGTCTTGGGTTCCCAAGTTTATGCTTGTTAACCCTTTGGGATCCAAGACTTGGGTTTCTTTGTCCTCTCATGTGTAGGTATGAGGACAGGGGGTGGAGAACACGTGCTTGGTGGAACTTGATTCTTTGTCGTGGTGTGATCAAGACTTGATGGTTGTCTACACCACTTTGATGGCCTCCAAGAGACATGTGCCTTATTGTGACACCTACACATAGTGTGTGAGCTATCATATACACTCATACCTTGTACATTCATGATTTCCCTACTTGTGGTATGAGATAGTTGTTCATTTGCTCACTTGTATATTGCTTGCATGTATTATATTTGTATCATGCTTTTATGTCCTTTATAGCATGTGTTATCTTGTGTATTATATGCCATGCTAGCCTTTGTGCCCTTTTGTTTCCTAGTTTTCTTTTGCTAGGTGTCATTGGTTGAGGGGGAGTTGGGAGTTTGCTATCCTTTTTGAGGGGTAGTTTTTAGGTTGATGTACAATTATAGCTTTAGGTTTGCTTTGCTTTGTGCATCATCTTGTATCATATTGCATTCATCATGTACACTATTGCAACTTTGAGCTTCCTATTTATATTGATCACAATGAGACTATGCTCTGTTTAGTGTAACAATTACATGTTGGTGCTTGCAGCTTGTGCTCTTTCTGCTTAGTTGATATATGTTATGAGCAAAGATGTTTTTCATGTGAACTTGCTTAACAACGATGAATCTTACAAAATGTTCACCATTGAGATAGTTCCTAGCATGTTTAAGTTGTTGAGATCCTTTGTGCTTATCATGTATGCTAGGTGACTATGTCTCATTCACCGAGTTATACACTTGCTTAGATGACCACATGCTTTTATCTCGCTAAAATCTGAAATATAAGCTAAGTGTATGGAAAAGATCGAGATGGGTCCATACCGTCCCCACATCCAAGTCTTAGGACTGCCGCTCATTGCACTTGAGTTGAACCTGAGCTTGGTAGTGTTTGACCCGCACCATTGTCTTAAGCTTCGATTGCTCACACGCATAGACTTCACATGGTTGATTAGTAAGGCTGACGGTTGTGGATAACCACTCGCACTCATGCTTTGTCCAATGCTTGTAACCGCGCAACTCCGATCAATTTAAATTTTGACAAGTGTTGTCTTTGTCTTTTGCATGATGTATAAACCTTGCTTGGGGTAGTTCACTTGATATACATGTGTAGCACTTGGTAGATTTCCAGCTTACTTGTGCTATGTGCTATTCTTTGTGGTGGACACCTTTTCGGAAATGCTTAAAACTGAATCAAAGTGCTTTCAAGCCATAGTTCATATCTCTTAATCAGTTTGAGCACCGTGTTAAGCACTTGATTTTGTTGTCATGACACTACCTAGAGCATCTTCTTGTTTGGATTGCTATAAACTTGAAGCTCCCTCATTGCATTTTCATGCATTTCATAACTTGATTAGTGCATTTGCCAACAAGGGGGAGAAAGATACAAAGACAGTGACTGCATTTGTCCAGGGGGAGTAGCACTTTGAGCTAGATGTGTTGAGCCTTTTTGCCTCTGTCTTGAGGGTCTAGCTATTTGTGTGTGAAAGTAATTGGTTTGGAGTTGTGCTAGTGGTGTTGAGCCTTTTCTACATCTTCTTGAGGACTAGCTGTTTGTTTAGCTTGGTTGTGTCGAGCCTTTTGCCCATGTATTTGGGAACCAAGTTATTACTCCATGTTTGCTATCCAGTGATTTTGTCTTAGCTTTTGTTCACCTGGATGTGCTATCTTCCACAGTTTTCTGTCTTTGTGTTGAATGTTGACAATGCACTCATCAAGGGGGAGATTGCGAACACATGGTTGATTTAGGTCACATGTGTTTAGTTTTGTGATTGAGTGATTGTCAACAAATCAACATTTTAATTCTATTTTCCTTTATCTTTTATGCTTCGGCTATGTTCATCGGCACACGTGGAGTGTGTCGAAGACGGATCTCTTGGTTCGTGTTGTGCAGGTGTGGAGCTCGGAGATGGTAGCTGACGGCGAGGTGAAGGGGCCAAGGAGGACGTGACGGGCCGACGGACCGCGGAGGTGAAGGACGGACATGAGGCTTGGACCGAGGGGACCGGATCGTCGGGTGGCTAGCCATGGTGGGTGATCCGGGACATCGGCGAATGCAAGAGGACGTGGTGGGACCGTGTCGATCGGGTCAAGACGGCGAAGCGTGCAGGCGAGGGGAGCTCGGATGACTTAGCGACTCGGCGGTCAAGACGGCGATGACACGTGTCGAGGAGGTTTGGTGGTTTGTCCTCAAAACCATCGGTGCGGGATTCGTGGTTTTGGACCTCAAAACCACGGACGCTGGTTTGGTGGTTTGTGCCTCAAAACCATCACCCATGGGTTTGGGCCTCAAAACCCTAAGGGCCGGCGCGTGGCGGCATCCGGGAGATTGCGTGGAGCAAGGCTGCAGATGAGGAGGCGCGGCGGTCGTCGGATCAAATTATCCCGAGTCGGACTAAATTAGCCTTAGGGTTAGCGGTTCGGCTCTTATGTATCTAGGGGTAGTTTGGGAAAGAGGGTTTTAGACTATATGTGGAGGATGACAGCCTCCTCCCCTCTTTGCCTCTCTTATTTTCGTTTTTATTTTTCCCCATTTTTTAGAGTTCTTGTTTAGAGGTCCAAGAACAAATTTGTGGAGATTTTTGAAGGGGAAGAGCAACCCCAAAGCTACTTGTGCCCTCCGGGCTTCGTCAATTTGTCTCTGTGATTTTTGTCCTGTCTTTGAGATGCGTTCGTGTTTCTGTCGTCCCTCTTCTTCCTTGCTCGAATTTCTTTGACTCACGAAGTTGCAGTTTAAATTGAGTGATGATATCCTAGGAGCAGCCTTGTGTATCCGTCGTGAATCGATGTGCCAAGTTTGAGAGCATGGGGTTTTGATTTGTGCAAGATCCTTGTATTTTCGGATCTGGGAATACTGCCGTTCTTCTCTGTTCTTGGGTTCTTGGAGGGCGTCGAATTTTTTGTTCAGTTTTGCAGCAGTGCTACAAGTGCCGATGCTCTGGCACCGAGCGTGCTCATCTAAGCAGCACTCGCTCATGCTCCGGACTGCTCCAGCGGTTCTTGCTTCCAGGTTGTGTTCATCAGTTGCCTGTCTCCCTCGCTCTCTGTGTACGTGAGTCTGTAGCCCCCAGATTGAGCTCCCCTGTCGAAATCTCTTCTGTGTTGCAGCTCGTGGTGCACTTTCAGATAGCAGTGTGTCCAAGCGATGGATTTTCCTGCATCCAGCGTTTGATCTTTGTTGCATCAACTGTCAAGCAGTAGTATTTGCTTTCTGTCTTCTGATCGAACGCAAGCAAGCAAGCAGTCCGAGCGCACAACAGCTTCTCGTCAGTAGGTGCCCGGCTTGCAACTCGTTGGTTCGTCGCTCGTGCACAGCAGAGCTGCAACTTTCAGCCGAGCAGGTAAGAAGGTGAGCAGAAATCTTCAGCTTGGTCAGTTTTCTATCTGTCAGTTGCAGTTGTATGAGCACTGAATATTTCTAGCTGTCCAGCACTTAAGTCATGCACTTTCTTGAGTTCAAGTCCTGCTAGAATTTGTTTGTCTCAATAGATTAATTCTCGCCCTTATCACCATCTAGCAACAGTGTTTTTCATGTTTATTTAGCTAAGTGTAGAGGTGCTGCTGGTAGTGATCTCGTGCTTCATCCTTGGTGTTGTTCCCAAGATCGACAGAAGCTTGCAGCTTTAGCACTTCACGTTGGTATTGTTTGGTCAAATTGCTTTTGCCTTGCAACAGCGTAGTACTACTTCTAGCATCATGAGCTCATCTTTGAAGCATTATATTATCTCATCTTGGTTAGATTACTATTCACGTTGTGCAAAATTTCATGCTTGCTATACCATGCTTTATCTCTACAGGACCTAAGCGCTTGTGTACATTTTCGAGTTTGCTTCTTTTGTCCGCAATTTGATCATTTGAGCTCCGATTTGAGATCCGATTTTTGCGTTCGACTCGTTGAGCCTAACACTTCGCGTTTGATATCTTGCTACCAGTTCGCACGTGTATCACTCGTATCTTTATGAATTCGCTTTTGAGGTTGGGGGTTGAGCCGATGACCCAAAATTGAAGGAAAATCGAGGCTCCCATTCACCCCCCGTCTGGTCGCCGTTTCGGTCCTTCAGTATCCATCCCACCACCGAGGTCATGGAGATCCCGGACACTGAGGTCATGGAGCAAGTGCAACGCGAGATTTGTGGCCCGTGCGGACGAGGCCATGTGCCGGTGAAGTGTGTCACGAGAGGGGGGACCGAGTGCCACATGAGGATGAGAGAATGAGACATAGAGATTAGGGAGAAGAGTGATGGGATGGGCTAGTGTTTGGTTGTATATGTACTGCGATGGAGATATGGGACGAGAGATGGTTCCATATGGGTTGTTTGAGCTCTGGTTTTTAAAACTACCACGGTTAATAAAATAAAAGTGCCTTACAAATTGATTTCTAGTGACATATATAAACTTATTGTTTATTAGAATAATAAATTACTCACAAACAAAATGATTCACCTTATTATAACTAGAATGGCCAAATAAATCAGAAACTAAGATATGTGTTTGTTATCAATAAAATGATTCACCAAAAACTGTTGCATGTTATTCAGAGGGATGTATTCATTGATGCATGTACGACAGTTCAGCTAATGTTCCTCAGTTGTATTCTATCTTTAAACTAAATAATAAAGGCACCCATGTTAGTCCGCATGCGACAAGCTCAGCAAGTTATATATGAAGCACCCGCCGTTGCCATTATTAAAAATAATATAAAAACCCTTTTGGGCTGCATTGGATACAATCTGATGATTAATTAATTTCTAAATTATGGTCAAATTTTGCTATGGACACTGGAAAAAGCCTATTCGCTTCTAAACATTCTAAATTACGAAGAAAAAAAAAAAATCTGTGAGAGACAATATTTGCAAAATGACATGTGTTACCCCATCTCTACTGAAAACTAAGGGACAAACAGAAAAGGGCATGCAATTCAACTTTCTTTAGCAATACATGCAATTCAACATGACACGCTAGTGCATAGGTGAATAGCGACGACTCAGCCCTTCTCCAAGCGATTGTGCGCACCCACGAGATACACGGTGCCGTACCTGTCATCTATGGACCCCTGACTGCTACAGCACCAATGTGACGCCATAGTCTAACACAAACCACTCGTACAACCCTAGCCAAGACACCCCTATGCATGCTTAACGCAGCGCCCCAATCTTCCGGCACACATGGTTTGTGCTTGTAAGCCCACGCAGTTCATGACACGACCAACCTTCCATGTTCTGTAGCTTGTCTTGGATAAGCACGCTGATGAAGATGAAGTAGTTACCAAGACAGGTCGTATCAACAATAAGTTTGTACTCCAGATGCACCCCATTCCCATGACACTAGTTTGACGACTATATGTATATTCAGTATGGTACTGGTTGCAATTGTTTGCCTCGAAGTAGGTCGATTTGTGTCATACTGATCTATATGGAACATATCAAAGCACAGGAGTCTACACACATGTTATTGTGGAAGAAATAAACAACATACTATATAAGCACTCTCTGACTCATATACATAATGGTAATTCATGTTTTCTTAAATAGACACCTAACCATCCATAATGTAGGCTACACCAGCCACAGGATTCAACAAATCAACACCACACACAGCTGTTGGGGTCGGCCAGTACTCTCCTGAGGACTACTCACGCAGCTGTTACATGCTCAGCATCTGGTAGAAAGCACGTTCTTGGTGACACCTACCACTCTTTATTGCTTGTAAACCACACTCCGATACTCGCAGAATGCAGCAACACAGCACTCGATCAACACTGCACCATCTCTCCATATATACAATACTCTGCTCTACCCCTACCACCACAAAAAAAAAAGAGAGTTTCCTATAATAAAAAGAGTAGATTTTTAGCAATGACAATATAAATAGGAAATGGTTTTAACAATGTACTACACAAAGAAAGTATAAATTAAAGAGTTTCGCTTTGCGTGTATCTACTTGCATGGTGAAAACAATAAAACATCACGGAAACACGCTAGACACTGGAGCATGGTTGCATGTTGGTGAAGTGCTAACCTTGCTTTGGCGTCAGCTGGCTCCACTGTCAGTCACTACACCTCACATTGGTGGAGCTTCAAATTATACAAGAAAGGCACGGAACACATGCCATTTGCACCAGAATGTGTCTAGCTGTTTTGATTTGAACTTCACAACTTACATCAAGTAGCTTGCTAGCTCTCATCATGGGATTTTCACTCATCTTCACTTGCATCTCTAGATTATAAAAATTCTGAAAATGGAAAAATATGACTGGATTTCTAGTGTCATATATAAACTTATTATTTAGTAGAATATGAAATTAGATTAGAATAAGGCCTTTCAGGTGCTAATTAGACATTGTAAAAAAAATATATGAGCCCCAAGTCTAACATGTAAAGAATGCCTGCAGCTACTAGCTAAGACAAGAGCAGCTATATAGAATATACTTCAATTACTAAGTTTGCTTCTGTGTGACGCCATCAAGCACCTACAGGCTGTGTGACCTAAATACATGCCATGTCGCCTATATGTGGATGCTCAACATAGCGCCTCCTTGTGAACCGGCATAATAGCCTATTGAACACACAATGTAGAGTGTGTCAAAAAACAAACTTTTGTACTCCAGATGTACTCCACTCCCATGACCCTAGTCTCAGGAGTATATATTTACTCAATATTGGGGTGGCAAACGTTTGTGTCTTACTGATCGACGGAACATATGAAGCACAAGATCAGTCTACTTCTATGTCATTGTGGAACGAAAAAGGATACACATAGACTATGTATGTCCATACAGGCACTCTCTGAGTCACGTTCGTAGTAGTAATTCAAGTGTTGTTAATTACAGACACCTAACAATCGATCAGGTTGGCCATCTAGCCACATGGGTATGGATTCAACACCACACACCCAGCTGCTGCGGTCAGACAGTACTTTGTTGATGACCCACGCAGCTGATACATGTTCAGCAGCTTGAAGACAGGCACTGCGTGAGAGATTGCCATGCTTGATTGCTTGTAAACCATACAGGCAGCAGCAGCACAGCAATCAATACTGCACCATCATCTCTCAACACTCTGCTCCAGATGACTCAGCTTCTTGACCAAATGTCCGTAATCACGAAACTAACGTTTTCTTAATTACACACACAAGCCGAGATGCGGAAGAGCTCAATCTCTCCTTCAATTGGTAGCTCTCACCGACTACCCTGATGAAAGGTTATGTTGGACGTTGGAAAACAACAAACATATAAGCTTGCCACAAGGCTCATCTACAAGCCTCCATCCGAGGAGACCAGAAGCCCTCCTTCTTGCCTTTGGTCAAAAACAACTTGTCTCATAGCTCCTAGAGTGAAGTTCTACCCATGGCGGCTTGTATGGAACAGGATCCAGTGCAAAATCAATCTTGTGAAATACAACATTCTCAAGACCGACACTTGTGTGAACTGTGGAATGGTGGTAGTGAAAATGCAGACCATATTATCTCAGGATATTCGTTTTCAGTTCGTGCTTCCGAGAAAAGATTGGACAGGAAAGCAATGGGATAGCCAAAGTGGGTGCTATATGTACTACAAGAATGCCGCACGGTACCAGTTCAGGTGCAGCTGCAAGGCTCATCCTACTTCTGGGAACTGTGGAAGCACGTGCACGGGCACGATTTCGTCTTGAGGCATATGCATTATGGCTCCCAGCGTTGATCGCCTCATTGTAACTTGCAAAGCCTCGGTGTAACTCTGGCAGTGCTGGCCTCTAACTAGGGAGTTTTGTAATTTTTTGACAATATTGTCACTTAGAACCACCAGCTCCTAGAATTCCCCTGTTTCAACGTGCTGAGTTCTCTCTGTTTACCCATATATTCCACGGACCTTACTATTACTGAGTTGTCCAAGTGAATAGGAGGAGCTCTCAGGATACTGAGCAATAATTTCCTGTAGTAGTGAATGCCTATCATGACAAGTTCATGTGCCCTCCTGAATTATTTGAAGCCCCAGGCCTGCCTGTCACTAGTATTGTTGCCTCTTCACCTCAAGTTCTGATTGAACCTGGAGTGCCAAGCAGACTATTTTCTTATGTAGTGGGAGTAGCCTATATAGCATGCGTGTGTTGTGTACAATTTCTTATTAATTGATTTGTTCAAAGCTGTTCATTTTGTCAGAGCAGTGTGGGCCAATATGTTTCGTCCGCATTTGTTCAATACAGCATATATATACAATTTCAATTTGCATAACATTCACCAGCAGCAAAAACACATGGATATACTAGTTTTAGTTTTTCAGCTTCCTAGAGAGGGGTCGTATACGAATGCTATTGATGGAGTCATGGCACTAGCTAGGAATGGGATGCCCTAGGAATTATACTTGCAGCTGTAGAGACAGAACTGGCTTGGTGCTGCTCTGACGCCCACAGACAAGAGAGCCCATTGTTCAGTCCTTCACTCAATATGGTGTCACAGCCTTGTGCTACGCTCTTGCAATGATCACTAAGGACATTAATTACAGGGTAGTTTCATCGCTTCGAATCTTTGATCCCACTGTTCCTGCAGCAGCTTCATGATGAACTTCTTAGAATCCCATATGTCAAGAGATTCATAGGGTTGTACACTTGTGTGGACACCTTGGCAGCTGGATGCTTAATTGAGAGGAGACTTTGGGTAATTTGGTAAGTACATATGTAGGGTGGTTGTTCCTGAGACACCGATTAATGTCCCGAGGGAGCACAACGAAAAGCATCCCCAGCAGTTCCAAGAATGCCGAAGGAGACCTTGCAAGTTGATGAAAGGAAGCAGCTCAGTGCTTGTGCCTGCTAACAGAAATGTGTTCTACGAAATATTATTCCATGGCCCATCCATAAAAGTGGAGTTCAAGCCAGCAAAGCAGATCAATGCAATCAAAGAAAGCAAGTGTGGTATTCATCAAAGGCCATAACGAGCTAGATAGCAATGAAGAAAGAGAACTATTGGAGGAGCAAAGAGTCCAATGGTACAAGATAAGCAACAACAATTTGTACGAGTTAGGAGTTTGTGCACCACAACCAAAATGTGTATCCACAGGGGAAGGATAACAATTACTCAAGGATGCATGTGCACAAGGAGTATGTGGGTCACACAATAGTGTTGGGAATATGCCCTAGAGATAATCATAGAGATGATTGTATCACCTTGTATCCATGATATATTATGTGTTCATGAATATCCATTAAAGACAACTTGTATCGATTGGCAATTATGTGAATTGTTTGTGAGACTCTTTACTTGTATGGTTATTCTATAATTGTCCCTGATCGGAGTTCATGTGAGGACACACATGAATATTAGATCAGCACACATGTTGGTTGATGACTATGTTTCACAAGTCATAGACATGGAGATGTCAAACTAATAGTGTGGGCACATGTATGACATGGGGCTGGATTGACCCGACATGAGATGTTACTATTATTGTCTCTTTACACATCATGTACGTTATGTCCTTAGACCTGAGATTATCGTATGTACTCAAGATGTGAAACGACCTACTTAGGGACTATCAAACGTTACTCCGTAATTGGGTAGCTATAAAGGTGGTCTTCGGGTTTGTCAGGAAGCATGCTGTGAGGCATAGTCAATCAAGATGGAATTGCCCCTCTCCATGAGAGAGAGATATCACTGGACCACTCGATTGATTGGATCAAGAAATGTATGGCCGTGCTTGGGTTAAGTGTTAACCCACGAGGTGGACCAAATATCGTGTGGCAAGGGAATAACATGTATGTGATTTTGTGGTGGTTCGTCTGATATGATCATTGCGTACACATGGGAGTTGACACGTCTTGCTAGAGACCGCTATCAGCTATTGGTCGAATAGGAGTACTCGGGCCATGTCTATGTGTGCGTGAGCCCATAGGGTCGCACGCTTAAGGGGAAGGAGGCCTAATTCGGATCTGATCCAATTAGACGAGGCTTAGGGTTACTAATGGGCCTCTAGCTCGGGAGCCTATTAGGGACGCCTATATATATGAGGTGGGCGCGGGGCTAGGTCAAGTCACGCCACTTTGGCGGCCGCCGCCGCCCACGCCCTCGCCTCTTGCTCCTCACGGACCTAGCAGTCCGGAGGCGCATCGCTTCCTCCCGATGCGTGTGGGATACCTCGGAGGTGCTGCATCCGGAGCACAAGGACGAACCGCACGAGGAGGACGGACGTAAGCAACCGCGACGGCTGGCGCTGCTACGCGCGCACATCTTCGTCAAGGGTCGACACTTCCGCTGCACCTGCGCGTCTAGTGGTAATCCGTGATCTATAACTAGCGATAGATCTTTGGTTTATGGGTAGAAAAATTTTGTTTTCGGCTGGCGTACCGATCCCATATTCCTTCAAAGTGGTATCGGAGCCGATCTTTGTGTCGTTATAGATTCGGATGTGTGCATATGGTGATATCTTGTGTTGTAGATGAGTTTTTGAACGCGGTTCGTGATCTTGCTGCACCGGTCTCGTTCGATCTACTCCTACCGGTCGGAATTCCGCCATCGGAGTGTAACACCCATGTTTTTGCATCATTTTAAAATTCACTAAAAATTTGAACTTTTTCGAATTACAACTAAAACTTGATTTATTTTCCGCTAAACCAAAAACCCCGTTTTCGAAAACCTGCATTTCAAACTCCCACCATATAGAAAATAGGAAACCTTGTTTGTTGCTTGCCGAACTTTATGGTGACCCAAGGTGCAAGGTAAGCCCTAGATTTAGATTATGGAAATATATTGCATGAGTAATGGTTTACTTAATTATTTAAGAAATCAAATACGAAAAAACACGTGTGCACTAAAATATGTATGAATATTTTTATGAGCACACTAAATAATTACCCTTGACAATAAAGTCGTAGAGATATGCATGTGCTCGTGGAAATATTTATGGAATATATATTTAGGCCACACATGAAATAATAGGAAGAAAGGGCATGTGTGTGTATACATATTTATCTATACAAGTGCCATGGCAATAATAATAACATGGGAGCTTGTATAAATATTTATGATATATAAATGTTTACACACATGAGATAATGGGTGGGTAAAAGAAAAAGATAAAGGAGAAGAAATAGAAAAGGAAAAGAGAAAGGGAAATCCGTCACGGGCTCATTCTGTCCCTCCTCCCCTCTTCTCGGCCCAAATTTGACCCTCCCTCCTTCTCTCTCCTTTCCCGCGCGCCGAGTGGGCCGGCCCAACCGCGAGGCCGGGCCGGATGGCCCAACCAACGCGCGAGCCCGCTTCCCTTCCCTTCTCGCCGACAGCCGGGACCCCGAGCTCCGTCGTCTTCCTCCTCTCGCCACGGTGACGGCGACCATGCCACAGCGGCGAGCGGCGCTGCCCCGTCGTCGGCCACCCGTGGAGGAGACCGACACACGGGGGGCGGCACGAAGCCCCCCTCGCGGCGTGACACGTCGGGCGGACGCAGCCGCCTCACCTTGACCCGCGCCTGGCGTCGCCCGGGAACGCGGCGTGGAGTCCGGCCGCGGCGCACGACCGGCCAGGCGCGCCATGGCTCGTTGAAGACGGCGATGGCACAGCACACCCCCCCATTATCTCCCTAGCCGGACATCGAGACGACGACGCACACGGCGCGGGTCAACCCGACACAGCGCCACCACGAGCCGAGCTCGGGCACGCTGCTTTGCCATGGCGGGCGCCGAGCCGCCCAGAGGCGATGAAACACGACGGCGCCCCAGCTCATCAACACGTTGCACACGCGCGCGCGCCAGCCCGGAGCCACCGAGGAGCCAGCTGGAGGTCGTAAATGGCCCTGACGAACGGTCGGAGAAGACCTCGTTGAGGTGGAGTTTCCGTCGGCCGAGTGCCCGGCGGCGAGGCTATAAATAGCCACCCCCGGCTCACGATCGAGCTCGCCAACCCCCTCACGAGCTCCGCCCAAGCGTGGAACGTGCGGTGCTCGCCTTGGCCATCCCACTCCTCCTCCTCTCCTCGCGTAATCGCGATTGCCCCCAATCGGAGCTCCGCCGCCGCCGCCGCTAGGTCAAGAGCTAGCCGCCGTCGTAGTCGTCCTCAAGTGCAATTGCCTGGCTGGTACACTCCCTCATCCTCCCCTCTTCAGTCTACGACACTCGGTTTACTCTATTAGGCAGTGGATACCGGTGTTCGAGCGCCGCCGCCGTCGGGCGTCCGCTACCGCCGCCGCGTCGAGGGAGGCGAGCCACCCGTCGCCCGTAACTACACCATCCGGTCCGGGACGGCGTGGGGATCTTGATGAGCCCCTCACGGCGAGGTGCGGGTCAGGGCGGCAACTCCGACGAGCCCTCCGGCGGGCGCGCCGTGGGAAGCGACGCCGGGGGCGGAGCCCCCGTTCCCAACCGACGCCGACATCACGGCGTAACGCCGTCGGGCGGGAGCCAATCGCAACACGCCACGTCGCCCTCCCGTCTCCTACGGTCCCCGACGCCGTCATGTGCCACTCCACCCGGTCCCACGACCCACGTGGCGCCCACCTGGCAGCCACGGTGGCGTCAGCTGGACCCACATGTCGCCACGCGGATGGAGACGTTTACGTACACGGAGATAAACGCTAGATCCACCCGGTTATTGTACACGGTGTTGTAAAAGTAGACCTTCCCATGTCGAAAAAATTCCCGAAAAATTTGTAAATTCATTATTTGATTTATAGAATTTTATCATGTAATTAGTTTCAATATTATTACATGATAAAATTATATTATAATATTACCCTAATGATTTAATTAGGGATTAATATTATAAATTCCATATCTCATGCAATCTAACTCCGTTTTCGCGTGAAACGACTTCCATAATTCATCTAAAATCTAGCTCTATGCATCTAACCCATTGCCACCATAATGTTCTATGTTTGTTTTATATGTTCTAGTTCAAGTTAGGGTTTATCCCCGATCGCAAGTAGTTTCCGACGACCCGATTAGGAGCTTTCGACGTTCAATGCCGTGCCGATTCGTAAGAACCTCCCGTGGCAAGTCCTTACCCCCCTTAACCTGACTTAATTTCAATAGTAAGTAATAAGATGATTAAGATAAGTATAACCGGGGCAAGCCATGCGAGAGTACTTGTCACGCCCCACTTTTTAATGGGACTTTTAATCTCGCGTATTGGCGCCGGATCACGCTACCAATACGTTACCGAGTCACGATAATGGAAATCGATTATAGATGAACTATTCCGAGCATATATTGACATAGGATAGATGTACTTACAAATGTGTTGAAGACACCACTGGATTATATTGATCGGAGTAGCCGACGTGAAGCGATGGTTTATCCGTGACAGTGCGCTAGAGCGCTAGACCGTCGGGCACAACTCCATGTTCCACGGGCAACTTGAGCGCGGATGGAATTCTGGACTTCTACGTCTTTCTCCTAAGCAACGTCTTGTAAACTTCTATGTCGTGGGTCTCCTACTTCGACAAATGACCTTACCTTCGGATATGCCGATATCGTAAAAATAGAGGGGTGAGTACAAACGTGCTCGGCAAGTCCCAAACCGGGGGTTGTAATTATTAAGGGTTTGGGCCCTAGCGAGTCTCTAAAACTGCTCTCGCTAGTTCCCGGTTTATCTCATGTCATCACCGCTGTCATGACACCACATGTTAGTCATCATCAAAATGTATATCTAATAATAGATGTTCGTCCTAGCACTTGCCCATTCCAAGGGCGTGGCTATTCGAATAGATTCAATTAACTCTGCAGAGGGTTGTACACTTTTCCCCACACGATAGACACGCCCTTCCCACCGCGACTTGGCTTAGACAGGGCCCTAACGAGATCCGTACCCGCTTGGGTGCTACCCTAGGTATATTGGTATAATCTTCACCACGACTTCTCAGGGGTTGGAAGGATAACACGCCACCCTAAGATGACGCATCACCCTAGACAATATGGTGATACCAAATCACCCACGGCTTTACAGGTAATACCTAATTACCCAACCTATACTGTCAACACCACTCTCAATCTCAAATCATCAATATGTGCCTCTAGCACTTGCGCCACCGCGCCCAAACACTTCCGTGGAAGACCACTCGAAGATCCACGCCAACCCCGACATGGGGCCACTCTCCCCACATCTGCTCCCAATAGGTCGTTTGCCTGCTCCGGCCACCTTGGATCCCAATTATACCTCAACCCAACGGGGTGTGAATCAAGCCGCCCCATAAACGGCGTGTGGCTGTACGTAATATTATACTAGGTAGAAGGTCTATGAACCGGTCCTTAGGGGAGGCGAGTATCTCTCCGCAGGAACCCCTCGCGGCGATTCCCGACGTGGTATTTAGGCTCTACCAGACTACCACTACTCACCTCTTTTGTTGGTTAGGGTTCATTAGGCATTCTCATGTTTCTCTTGATCACAACGTATGAGCGTAGATAACGTGGATGATTACGTCATCCCGGCTTAGCTCCATAGCTACGTTATCGGCTCACACTACTATTTACTAATCCGATTTATTATTATCATCATCATTATATCATCATATTAAGGTCATGATTAAGGGGTAAGGACTTGCCTGGGATGTTCTTACGAATCGGCACGGCGTCGAACGATCCTAGCTCTGCTTCGGACGGAAGCTCCTAATCGGGTCGTCGAATCTACTTGCGACTGGCGATAAACCTAGCTTGAACTATAACATATAAAACAAACATAGAACATTATGGTGGCAAGGGGTTAGATGCATAGAGCTAGATTTTAGATGAATTATGGAAGTCGTTTCACGCGAAACGGAGTTAGTTTGCATGAGATATGGATTTTATAATATTAATCCCTAATTAGGGTAATATTATAATATAATTTTATCATGTGATAATATTGGAACTAATTACATGATAAAATTCTATAAATCAAATAATGAATTTACAAATTTTCTGGGAATTTTTTCTGATTCGAAAAGTCCACTTATAACACTCGTGTGTACAATATCCGGTTAATGCGTAGCATTTTACAAAGTGTACCCGGGAAGGGTTACATACACGTGGGTGCCACGTGGGTCCACGTGGGCGCCACGGTGGCTGCCACATCAGCGCCACGTGGTGACGGGGTTGCCCCAACCTGCGGTGACGGCGTGGAACGGGGAATGACGTGTCTCCTTGCAATTGGTCGACGCCATGGCGGCGTCACGACAACAGACGACGTCGTAACCGTTCCGTCCGCCACTCCTTTGCGGCGGCGCCGTCGGGATTCTCGCCGGATTCGCCGTCTCGACGACTGAACCTCGCCGCGTGGGGTCTATTCGATCCCTCTCGTCCTCCCGAATGTGGTGGTGCGGGTTAGGGTGATCGGGTGGGACGCCTCCCACGCGGCGGCGTGTCCGGCGGCGTCCGGCGGTGGCGCTCCGGTGGCTGGGTGTTCTGGGGCGGCCGTGGAGGCTTGATAAGTAGGGAAATCGAAAGAGGGAGAGCGAGGGCGTACCACACCGCCAATTGACCAACGACGACCCCGGGGACGGCGGAGCTCGGGTTTCTTCCGGCGGCGCGGATTCCCGATTTGGGGAAACGCGGTTCCGCGGCGTGGAGGAGAGGGGGGGAGGGTAACCGAGGTGAGCCCGGTGTGTTCCTGCCCGAGGCGGGCTTGTGAACCGCGGGGGCGGGTCGATCGAGAGGCCGGGGGCCTATTTATAGGTGCGGCGGCGAGGCGTTGCCGTCGAGATATTTTCTCGGCGACGATCTTTTCCGACCATCCTTGCTGTGGCCGTGGACCTCGGGCTGGTGCTCCACGGCCGAACACGGTGTGCTCACCTCCGGGAAGTGAGCCGGCCGTCGGGTCACGTCGCGCTACAGGCGGTGGCCGCCGCCATGGCTGGACGCGCTGGCATCCAGCTTGCGGTGGCCCTGTTGGCGTTGACGCCAGCTGCTGTGCACTCGGCGGTGCCTGGTTGGCTGGCCGGCAAGGTGAGTGGGCTCGCTGTGTCCCCGTCGTCGTCTACATCGCCGGCGTCGTCCGTTGCGGCGGCAGCGCTCCAGCTCGGCATGTGGGGTTGCTGTGGGTATTGATTAGCCCCTGTGCACGTCCCGTGGTGGGCGGCGACGCGATGGGCCTCGTCGTGCCGGCACCGGCCGGTCCCGTCTGTCGCGGGTCGCCGATGGCGCGAGGGCGGGTCCGCGATGTCTCCGAGTCGCGCCGCGTCCGTCTGGAGGGAGACGACGACCCGCGGGACCCGATCGTCAGCGAGTGGAGGGGAACGAAGCTGGGCCTCGCGATGTTGGGCTCGTCCTCGTCTCGGACTGGTGTTCGAGTGGGCCGGCCCATGCGGGCGTGGAGGGAAAGAGAAGGGAAGGAAGGGGGCTCGGCTGGGCCGGGTTAAAGAGGGAGAAAGAGAGATTGAGCCCGAAAGCTCATCTCTAAATCCTTTCTCTTTTCTTTTTCTATTTCCTTTTCTTATTCTCTATTCTTTCTCTCATTTCCTCTCCCACTATTTTATGTGGGTAAATATATTTGTTACATATTTATACAAGCTCTTATATTCACATCTCATGAAAATATTTATTGCACTTGTATAAATATGTAGATATATTTATGTGCACACACATTTTCCCGTTCTCTCTTTTATTCCACGTGTAACCTATACATAGATATTTTAAATATTTTCACAAGCACCTTTATATTCCCGGGACTATTATCGTCGAGAATATTTATTTATTATGCTCATAAAAATATTAAATATATATATTCGGTACACACGAGTTTCGGTATTTTATTCCCGAGAGATGATTTGTAAATCAATACTCATGCAACATTAAACTTCCATAACTAAAATCTAGAACTTACCTTGCACCTTTGGTCACCATAAGGTTCACAAGCAACAAACAAGGAGACACCTAATTTTCTATATGATGACATGCGGGGTTTTCGAAAACAGGGGTTTCGGTTTAGCGGAAAAATAAATCAAGTTTTAGTTGTAATTAGAAAAAGTTCAAATTTTTAGTGAATTTTAAAATGATGCAAAAACACGGGTGTTACAAATCTACCCCACTTAGATGAATCTCGTCCCCGAGATTCCTAGTCTACAGAGTGAAGGTCCTAATTGGAGTCCTAAAGGTAGAGAAAGAGAGAGGGAAAGCTTTCCATTGCTTACAGTGCTGTCTTCTCCGAACCTCTACGATTATCGTGCTACTCTCTATTACCAGGGCAACACGATCTTTGTGGAGGGCGTGCCTTCTGTGTTGGTGATTCTTCGCCTTTTACCCCATCTTCTTGGTCTTGCCTCTGTCTTCGTAGTCTTCGGTCTTCTCTGGCGGCTACCCCACTTAGAGGGCCTGATTCCTCTAGTGTCTTCAATCTTCCTCGTGTCTTCTAGTGCCCGTCTTCTTTCGCGGTCTCTTGCGGTGTACTTCACTTTATCTGCGTCCTCAGATATACGATCATCGGGTACTCCGGATTCCATTCCTCGTTTGGAACCCTAAGTGTTCCGTGGTTCTTTATTATATTTTCTTAGCCCATTTCCATTTTTCTCTATTTCTTCTTGTTCTCGCCCAATTCATTCTTTCTCTTTCTTATTTTCGCCCGTTGGTATTTTCTTCAGCTCGTGTTTATAGCACTACCCCACTTAGAAAATTTTCTGCTTATCTTTTGCCTTGTGGCTCTTTGTGTTCTGGCACCTGTCATTCTTTCTTTGTTGACTCTCGCATTTGGATCGTGGCACAATGGTCTTGATTATTTCAAGGGGGGTACAACAAGAGAGTGAATGGAAATGCTACTCTCTGGTTACACCTCCCTTGGGAGTGGTGGTTCTACAAAGATCGGTCATGGTGGCTTCGCTTCAAGGGTCTAGTACTGGCTCTGCACCGGGGGGCTTCTTCTCTTGGTGGTGCTTGACCGGTGGCGGGGGTGCTTCGGGTTGTCGGTCTTCTCGGGGATGGCGGCCTAGTGGAGTCCGTTCTTCTTCTGGTGAAGGGGTTGACGAACATCCCTTCGGTAGTTGCAGGTTCGGGCCAGGCCGTAGCGCGTCTTCTGCGTCTTGATTGGAGGGCGATGGTGGTGTCCCTCAGTTCTCGGGCGTGTCGCTCTTGGATGGCCTTGAGTCTCGGCAAGTGTAGCCTCTCGGCGGGATGCCGTGGCGGCTTGCTCCTTGGCGTGGGCGTGCTCCGCGGAGTCGGCGAACGTAGCTCTCCGCTCGTTCGGCTCGACGAATCGGGCTTCTTATGGCGGTGTCTTGGCGGTCGTCTTGCTCATCAAGAGCGGCGAATGGGATAGCGGGTGTGCGATGACGGGGCTGCCTTGTGGACCTCGTACGTCTTCTAGGCGAGCAATCCAGGCGGGGTGATTCTTTCCTTCGGGCGGCAGGTGCCTCATGGGGGTGCGGGCGATGGGCTCTCTGTAGATCTGGCAAAGGCGATGGAGTGCCTTGCGAGCAACAGCTTGGTAGGCGTCGGGAAAGCGAAAACCAATGGTGGTCACGCTCCAGTCGTCGGTGATGGTGGGGTATTCTTGGCTCTTGGCGATGCAGACGGTGACTTCGCAGCGATGGGTGCCGCGTTCTTCATACTCGCTACCCTCATACTCGGGGAGTTCTCGGATGCCAAGGTTCCGTGTGGTGTGGTAGAGAAGTTGGGGAAATCCAGGGGTGTTGATGCACTGGCTGCTAACCCAATTGCCGGCCATTCTGGCGATGTTTGGTGGTGATTCTTGGCGGGGTGGATGGCAAAGGGTGTGATGGCAGGGGGTGGAAGATGGAGGTTAGCAATGAAATGTTTGGAGTGGGATGGTGGTGAGAGCGATGGTGGTGCTCTTTTTATAATGGGTCGAAGGTGGTGGCTTCTGGGAGAAGCTTGGTCGATTGGTGTTGTGGTTGTGGTGTGTGGTGGAAGGAAGGGGAGTGAGTCTCTGTATCCATTGACCTTGTAATAGTATCGTGGTCATGGGGACTGTGTGGATCTTGGCCGGTGGATTCCCTATAGTGGAAACTGTGTGCCTTCTCTACTGTCGGTATACCGCTTGGTGCCATCTCTGTATGCTTTCGGGGTGTCCGTTTGCTCTTGGGCAAAATATCTCTTATGGGCTTGATGACCGTCTTCAAGCGTGGTAGTCTTGTTCATCTTCTGTTTGCAACACTGATCTTCGGCTTCATCTTGCATTGCTGGCACTGGTTGCCATTTGAATCGTTGTAGGTTGTCTTCAGTGGCTTCATTGGTCGTGGTTCGGGGTCAAAATAACAAAGGTATAGCGACTTTCGGCATTGGGGTGACAAAGATGTCGGCAATGTTGCACGGTCGTCGATCCACGCAGAACACCGAGGCGACGGGCCGCGTGTGACGGCTGTAGGGGAGAACACCGGTGTGGTTCAACGGCTACGATCGTGGAGTCTGGCCCTTGTTGTCGTGTTCCCCGCAAGTTAGTTCCTAATCTATTTGGACTAGAAAGGGAGTGGGAGGGAAAAAGCATAAGGTACGATAGGGATCTACTTAACTAAAGATTAGAGGGAAGCAAGCATTTTGGGTAGGGATAGACTTTTGGGGTATCCTAGTAACACAGGTGCTGGGAAACAACACAAACTTACCCGTGTGAATCGTATGAAAAGTTAGTCACGGCGAACTAAGTTTGTAGGGAACTTGTCTTATTACTCGTGACTTGAGGAAAGTTTCAAGACGTTCACGGGATCCTATTGAAATCTTCCTTCCATTGATTACTAAAGATAGTAATAATGGGAAAATTTGGCATAGGATTGAAAAGATCACAACATTATATTAAACAAACAAGCGCAACAATATATTACATCACGCATGTTTCATAGATGATATAAGGTCACATCACACATTGCGTCATGACGATTTATTGTGCGACCTTGCTACTACTAAGACTAGAACCATGGGTTACCATAACGGCTCGTAACTACTAGCACTGCTACTAGGGGTCTAGCAACAAAGTTCATAGTTACAACAAGCATGCTACTGTGGCTGCTTAACTTAGGACATTGCTACTTAACTAGGACTTGTCACATAACGGTGCCTTGTGGGATCTTGCTTCACGGTACTCTTGCACAATTACTGAGGCAACAAGGGATCGTCTTGGGTTTTGCCAGGTTTTTTAGTAGTGAAGCCTTCTTTTTTTGCTGACGTGAGTGTCAACTGGTTGGCTCCCGTACTCCTTGCAATAGGCCTGAAGGGCTCTTAGTGCAAGCTTCTGGCAAGTGTCCCATAACTCTGTTCCTTGTTCAAGGAAAATCCTGTGCCCTTCGCGATGTGGAAACATCGGGATGTGCAGTTGCATCACACATTCGGGTATTCCATTCTCATCAGACACTCGGTAATAGTACTGAGGCTTCTGAGTGTACCCTAGTTGTGAGAGAATTTCCCAGAGAAGCTTTGGAAATGTCCCAAAGGTCAGTCCATCTGTGTATGACCATCCGTCCATCTGTTGCATCACGTATAATATCGACATGTAAGCAACATAAGGTTATTCGGATTGGTGCTCAAGTCTCTAAGTAGAAATCCGTAAGTAAAATTTTAGAAGTATGTGCCAATAATTTAATCCAGTTATTTTTCCATCCTATACGGTCAAGCTCAGCTCTGATACCACTCTGTCACGCCCCACTTTTTAATGGGACTTTTAATCTCGCGTATTGGCGCCAGGATCACGCTACCAATACGTTACCGAGTCACGATAATGGAAATCGGTTATAGATGAACTATTCGAGCATATATTGACATAGGATAGATGTACTTACAGCGGTGTTGAAGACACCACTCGATTATATTGATCGGAGTAGCCGACTGTGAAGCGGTTGTTTATCTGTGGACAGTGCGCTAGAGCGCTAGACCGCCCGGGCACAACTCCATGTTCCACGGGCAACTTGAGCGCGGATGGAATTCCCCGGACTTCTACGTCTTTCTCCTAAGCAACGTCTTGTAAACTTCTATGTCGTGGGTCTCCTACTTCGACAAATGACCTTACCTTCGGATATGCCGATATCTACGTAAAAATAGAGGGGTGAGTACAAACGTTTCGGCAAGTCCCAACCAAGGGGTTGTAATTATTAAGGGTTTGGGCCCTAGCGAGTCTCTAAAAAATGCTCTCGCTAGTTCCCGGTTTATCTCATGTCATCACCGCCATGACACCACATGTTAGTCATCATCAAAATGTATATCTAATCATAGATGTTCGTCCTAGCACTTGCCCATTCCAAGGACGTGGCTATTCGAATAGATTCAATTAACTCGTAGAGGTTGTACACTTTTCCCCACACGATAGACACGCCCTTCCCACCGCGACTTGGCTTAGACAGGCCTAACGAGATCCGTACCGCTTGGGTGCTACCCTAGGTATATTGGTATAATCTTCACCACGACTTCTCGGGGTTGGAAGGATAACACGCCACCCTAAGATGACGCATCACCCTAGACAATATGGTGATACCAAATCACCCACGGCTTTACGTGGTAATACCTAATTACCCAACCTATACCGGTCAACACCACTCTCAATCTCAAATCATCAATATGTGCCTCTAGCACCTGCGCCACCGCGCCCAAACACTTCCGTGGAAGACCACTCAAAGGATCCACGCCAACCGGACATGGGGCCACTCTCCCCACATCCGCTCCCAATAGGTCGTTTGCCCGCTCCGGCCACCTTGGATCCCAATTATACCTCAACCCAACGGGGTGTGAATCAAGCCGCCCCATAAACGGCGTGTGGTCAGACGTAATATTATACTAGGTAGAAGGTCTATGAACCGGTCCTTAGGGGAGGCGAGTATCTCTCCGCAGAACCCCTCACGGCGATTCCCGACGTGGTATTTAGGCTCTACCGGACTACCACTACTCACCTCTTTTTGTTGGTTAGGGTTCATTAGGCATTCTCATGTTTCTCTTGATCACAACGTATGAGCGTAGATAACGTGGATGATTACGTCATCCCGCTTAGCTCCATAGCTACGTTATCGCTCTCACACTACTATTTACTAATCCGATTTATTATTATCATCATCATTATATCATCATATTAAGGTCATGATTAAGGGGGGTAAGGACTTGCCTGGGATGTTCTTACGAATCGGCACGGCGTCGAACGATCCTAGCTCGCTTCGGACGGAAGCTCCTAATCGGGTCGTCGAATCTACTTTGCGATCGGCGATAAACCTAGCTTGAACTATAACATATAAAACAAACATAGAACATTATGGTGGCAAGGGGTTAGATGCATAGAGCTAGATTTTAGATGAATTATGGAAGTCGTTTCACGCGAAACGGAGTTAGTTTGCATGAGATATGGATTTTATAATATTAATCCCTAATTAGGGTAATATTATAATATAATTTTATCATGTGATAATATTGGAACTAATTACATGATAAAATTCTATAAATCAAATAATGAATTTACAAATTTTAAGGAATTTTTCTCACTCGAAAGTCCACTTATAACACTACGTGTACAATATCCGGGTGTACGTAGCATTTTACAAAGTGTACCCGGGAAGGGTTACATACACGTGGGTGCCACGTGGGTCCACGTGGACGCCACGGTGGCTGCCACATCAGCGCCACGTGGTGACGGGGTTGCCCCAACTGCAGTGACGGCGTGGAACGGGAATGACGTGTCTCCTTGCAATTGGTCGACGCCATGGCGGCGTCCGACGACAACAGACGGCGCCGTGAACCGTTCCCGCCCGCCACTCCTTTGCGGCGGCGCCGCCGGGATTCTCGCCGGATTCGCCGTCTCGACCAGAACCTCGCCGCGTGGGGTCTATTCGATCCCTCGTCCTCCCGAATGTGGTGGTGCGGGTTAGGGTGATCGGGTGGGACGCCTCACGGGCGGCGGCGTGTCCGGGGGCGTCCGACGGTGGCGCTCCGGTGGCCCGGGTGTTACTGGGCGGCCGTAGGCTTGATAAGTAGGGAAATCGAAGAGGGGAGAGCGAGGAAGCGTACCACACTACCAATTGACCGACGGCGACCACCGTGGACGGCGGGCTCGGGTTTCTTCCCGGCCGCGGATTCGATTTGGGGGAAACGCTGATTCCGCGGCGTGGAGGAGAGGGGGAGGGTAACCGAGGTGAGCCCGGTGTGTTCTGCCCGGGCGGGCTTGTGAACCGAGGGCGGAGGTCGTCGAGAGGCCGAGGGGGCCTATTTATAGGTGCGGCGGCGAGAGCGTTGCCGTCGAGATATTTTCTCGGCGCGACGATCTTTTCCGACCATCCTTGCGTGGCCGTGGACCTCGGGCTGGTGCTCCACGGCCGGACACGGTGTGCTCACCTCCCGGGAAGTGAGCCGGCCGTCGGGTCACGTCGCGCTACGGCGGTGGCTGCCGCCCGCCATGGGCGGGCCGCTGCCGGGCATCCGGCTGCGGTGGCCCCGTTGGCGTTGACGCCCGGCTGGCGTGCACTCGGCGGTGCACAGTTGGCTGGCCGGCAAGGTGAGTGGGCTCGCTGTGTCCCGTCGTCGTCTACATCGCCGCGTCGTCCGTTGCGGCGGCGCTCCGGCTCGGCATGTGGGGTTGCTTTGCGGGTATTGATTAGCCCCCCTGTGCGTCCGTGTGGTGGGCGGCGACGCAGTGGCCTCGTCTTGGCACCGGCGCTGGTCCCAGGCGGCGGTCGCCGATGGCGGGGGCGGGTCCGCGATGTCTCCGAAGTCGCGCCCGCGTCCGTGCGGAGGGAGACGACCCGCGGGACCCGATCGTCCGATCGAGTGGAGGGGAACGGCCGGGCCTCGCGATGTTGGGCTCGCCCTCGTCTCGGGGCCGGTGTTCGAGTGGGCCGCCCATGCGGGCGTGGAGGGAAAGAGAAGGGAAGGAAGGGGGCTCTACTGGGTGGGCGGCCGAAAGAGGGAGAAAGAGAGATTGAGCCCGAAAGCTCATCTCTAAATCCTTTCTCTTTTCTTTTCTATTTCCTTTTCTTATTCTCTATTCTTTCTCTCATTTCCTCTCCCACTATTTTATGTGGGTAAATATATTTGTTACATATTTATACAAGCTCTTATATTCACATCTCATGAAAATATTTATTGCACTTGTATAAATATGTAGATATATTTATGTGCACACACATTTTCCCGTTCTCTCTTTATTCCACGTGTAACCTATACATAGATATTTTAAATATTTTCACAAGCACCTTTATATTCCCGTGACTATTATCGTCGAGAATATTTATTTATTATGCTCATAAAAATATTAAATATATATATTCGGTACACACGAAGTTTTCGGTATTTTATTCCCGAGATGATTTGTAAATCATTACTCATGCAACATTAAACTTCCATAACTAAAATCTAGAACTTACCTTGCACCTTTGGTCACCATAAGGTTCACAAGCAACAAACAAGGAGACACCTAATTTTCTATATGATGACATGCGGGGTTTTCGAAAACAGGGTTTCGGTTTAGCGGAAAAATAAATCAAGTTTTAGTTGTAATTAGAAAAGTTCAAATTTTTAGTGAATTTTAAAATGATGCAAAAACACGGGTGTTACAAGACTCATGGGCTATGTGCGTGAGGCTTCGCTATGCTTTGTCGTTAACTTAAGTAATAATGAGAACCTTCCCAACAAAAAGGTGAGTGGTGATAGTCTACATGGAGGTGGACCAATCACAATCGGGGATGAATCCCGTGGAGAGATGCTCGCCTCCCTAAGGACCGGTTCATAGACCTTCTACCTAGTATAATATTACGTACAGCCACACGCTGGGATGGGGCGGCTTGATTTCACACCCCGCTGGGTCGAGGTATAATTGGAGCCAAGGTGGCCGGAGTAGGCAAACGACCTATTAGGAGCAGACATGGGGAGAGTGGCCCCATGGTCCGGTTGGCGTGGATGCTGAGTGGTCTTCCACGGAAGTGTTTGGGCCCAGTGGCGCAGTGCTAGAGGCACATATTGATGATTGAGATTGAGAGTGGTGTTGACAGTATAGGTTGGGTAATTAGGTATTACCTGTAAAGCCGTGGGTGATTTGGTATCACCATATTGTCTAGGGTGATGCGTCATCTTAGGGTGACGTGTTATCCTTCCAACCCCTGAGAAGTCGTGGTAAAGATTATACCGATATACCTAGGAGGCATCCAAGCGGGTACGGAATCTCGTGGAACCACCTTTGACCAACCGTACGTGGGAGAAGATGGCCCCTCATGTGGGGAAAAGTGTACAACCTCTGCAGAGTTAATTAAACCTATTCGAATAGCCACGTCCTTGGAATGGGCAAGTGCTAGGCTTGAACATCTATGATTAGCTTATAACTAACGTTCGTGATGATGTGAAGGTGATGATATGAGATAACCTCGGGAACTAGCGAGAGCAGTTTTAGAGACTCTCCTAGGGCCCAAACCCTTAACAATTACAACCCCCTGGTTGGGACTTGCTGAGTACGTTTGTACTCACCCCTCTATTTTTACAGACATCGGCACATGTGAAGGTAAGATCGACGACAAAGTAGAGGACTAGCGTATCGTAGGAGTTCGAGAGGTGTTCGCTTAGGAGAAGGACGTTGAAGCCCAGATTTCATCCATGCACAAGTCTGCTTGTGGAGTACGGGCAGTGTCATAGTTAATCCACCGCTTCTCGGTTGGCCAACTCTGATATTGTAACCCGGCTTGGTGACCCTTCGTCGCCACTGTAAGCCCTTCTATCCTATATTTCTATAGCTCGGTTTACTATTAATTCTGCTTACCATAATCTGTTACTAATAGACGTGTTTGTGGAGTGATCCTGGCGCAAACACGTGTAATTAACGACCCATTAAAAGTGGGGCGTGACACGGAGTTAAGTGATACATGTAAAACCAGTCATAGCGAGTTTGAGATCAATATGATTGATCGAATCGAACCTAGGTCATGATCGGGCGCATGTGATGCACGGCGGTGGCAGATTTGATCTTCTACCGACTACCAATTACCGGGATGCAGAATACCGGAACCATGGGGTTCAGTCTACCGGCTATAACTTTTGATCCGTAACTCGGATTAAGGCGATTCTTGAACGAATTTTGTAGAGCAACAAATTTTCTTTAAAAAGATGGAGGCCCCTAAAGGGCCTTAAAAGTCACCTCCAAAAACGGCTTGGAAGATAGGTTTTTTTCTCCTACAAGAAAATGTGTCGAATCGCCTAAACCTGTTTTGCAGATTTATGTGACTGGGCCTTTATGTGTATGTGATGCATGTATGTAATTAATTCATGACTTCGTGAGGATGACAATATGGCTGGAGCCACTCATATATTGTCTCATTAATGTAATGGCCTGCATGCCAACTTGTGATGAACGTGATAATGTAATTGTTATTCTTTCTGGGCTAGTATAGACTAGTCTTGGCAGATTCATCTCTGGAGGATGGCATACATGGATCATGGAGATGGAGATCATCATGATGAACAGTTCATTGGAGATGGAGATCCCCAAAGTGATATAAGGCCATACCAAGTCACAAACTGTTTAATGTCGTTCTTATCGTGTTCTACTTTCACGCACACGACTAAGTTTTTGTCTACATACGATAGTGAAGTAGAACGATCCCTCGACAATGTTTAAGTTTCGATGCTCCCCCAAACCTTGCACTGTCACAAGCCTTGTACAATCGGTGGTGGGTCTATGAAATTAGGTGTCTTTGCGGTTTTCCTTGACTAGACAAAGGTTCGTATCGGATACTTACTGCGGAAGGTTTGGTTACTTGAACAAGATCATCCTAACGGTTAGGGATGTTGGAGCATGGCAGGGTTGGCGTTAGCATAGAGATGCTATCCAACAACAAGAGTCATATGTGATATGATTAGCAAAGAGTTGCTTACCGATCTACCATGTCTTCTAGTTGTGATGCTAAAGCTCACTAGTTGACTTGTTAGTTGTGGGTCTTGAATCACTAAGTTTCAATTGAGGGATATTGATTTTAGTGGGAGTACATTCAATTAATTGTTAATATGGTTTTACTCTATCTTGGATACATTGTCATAGTATTTTGCATTATTTCATTTGTAGATAAATGGCGCCTAGCAATCAACCATTTACTTTGCGTTCAGTTCTTGAGAAAGATAAGTTGAATGGAACAAATTATGCGGATTGGATCCGCAACCTCGAGAATTGTTCTCGTGGCCGAGAAAAAGAAGATGTTCTAGACAACCCCATACCGTAAGAGCCTGCGATAATGCACCTCGCCGGCTGAAAAAACGCTTACAAGAAAGCATGTGATGCTGATCTTGAAGTGAGTTGCCTTATGCTTGCTAGTATGGAACCCGATCTGCAGATGCGGTTCGATAACAATCATGCAAAGACGATATGATCGTGGCGCTTGAGGATATGTTCCAAACTCAAGCTAGAACCGAAAGGTTCAATGTCTCAAAGGCTCTTGTTGAAAGCAAGCTAGCGTAAGGCCTTGAGTTGGACCACATGTAATCAAAATGGTTGGTTACACTCGAGAGATTGGAGAAGCTAGGCTTCCCAATAGGCCAAGAGTTGGCTACTCGATTTCATTCTTGCATCTCGCCGCCTAGCTATGGGAACTTCATCTCGAACTACCATATGCATGGGGCGGAGAAAGGCTTGACCGAATTGTGTGGTATGCTTAAGACAAAGCAGAGGCCGACATCAAGAAAGGTGCCGGGCAAGAGCCATGTGATGGCGGTCCCAAACAAGCCTATTTTTAAGAAAAGGGACAATCCTTATTGGAAGAAAAAAAGAAGGAAAAGGCTAAAGGTGAGACCTCTAAGCCAAAGCCATCCGAGCCCAAGGCTGACCAATCGCCGATACCGAAAGTGCTTTCATTGTCATAAAAAGGGTCACCGAAAAGAAACCGCAAGGGAGTACTTAGCATCCAAGAAGGATAGCGGTGGTAAAGGTACTCCCCGCTTGTACACTTGTTGTTTATGTTACGCATATATTGCTCGCCGATTCTTATATTAATTCTTGGGTATTTGATAATCGGATCGGTTGCTCATATTTGCAATACGATGCGAATGATAAGAAGTAGAAGCGTTGGAAAAGGTGAAGTTGACTTCCGCGTGGGCAATAATGCAAGAGTTGTTTGCTCTCGAGTGTCGGGACGATGCAACTCCACCTCCCGGCCGATTTATTTTGGAATTGAATAATTGTTATTTTGTTCCTAGTTTAAGTCGAAACATTGTGTCACCTTCATGTTTGATGAAGGATGGTTATTCTTTTAAGAGTGAAAACAATGGTTGTGTAATCTCTAAAGATGGCATGTTTGTGGCTTCGCATCCATTGTGAATGGGTTATTTATTTTAAATCTTGATGATGCACCCGCTTGTAATATAACTCTAAAAGGCCTCGACTTAATGAGTTAAGTCCTACCTATATGTGGCATTGTCGCTTTGGGTCATATAAGTGAAAATTGCATGAAGAGGCTCCATTCTCGATGGGCTTCTAACTTCGTTTGATTTTGAATCATACGAGACATGTGAGGCTTGCCTTCTAGGCAAAATGACCAAGACGCCTTTCACGAGTTTTCCCGAGAGGGCAGCCAGAACTTGTTGGAACTTGTACATACCGATGTATGCGGACCAATGAGTACGACAAATAGAGAGGCGGATTCCAATACTTCATTACTTTCACCGATGATTTTAGTAGATATGGCTATGTCTACTTAATGAAGCATAAGTCCGAGACTTTTGAAAAGTTCAAAGAGTTTCAGAATGAAGTAGAGAATCAACGTGGCAAGAAAATCAAGGCCTTGCGATCCGATCGTGGAGGCGAATATTTGAGTCACGAATTTAGCAATCATCTAAAGAGTTGCGTAGAATTGTTCCACGCCTTACGCCACACGAACACCTCGTGAGAAACGGTGTGTCCGAGCGGCGTAATCGGACTTTGTTGGACATGGTTCGGTCTATGATGAGCCAGTCGGACCTACCATTATCGTTTTGGGGATATGCTCTAGAAACAGCCGCTTTCACATTAAATAGGGTGTCATCTAAGTCCGTAGTTAAGACACCATATGAGATGTGGACCGGTAAGAGTCCCGCTTTGTCTTTCCTAAAGATTTGGGGTTGTGAAGTTTATGTCAAACGACTTCAATCGATAAACTAACACCCAAGTCGGACAAGTGTTTTTTCGCATGCGATACCCGAAGGAAACTTTAGGGTATTATTTTTACAACCGATCGAGGGCAAAGTGTTTGTTGCTCGAAAAAAGTGTTTTCTTAGAGAAAGAGTTTCTCAAAAGAGACAAGAGTGGTCAAAAGGTGTATCTTGAAGAAGTTCAAGATGAGCCATTGGGTCAAGATTCTACGAGTGATGCTAGTGTAGCAGAACAAGTTGAGGTACCTGTGGCAAAGGTAACACCGCCACTACCACGAAGATCAGCTAGACTCCGTGAGTTGCATGGGGACGTGTTATTGTTAGACGATGATGAACCTATGACATATGCGAAGCAATGATGGACCCAGATTCGAGAAATGGCAAAGTGCCATGAGATCCGAGATAGATTCCATGGGAAACAACCAAGTTTGGAACTTGGTTGACCCGCCGATGGGGTTAGACCCATTGAGTGCAAGTGGATCTATAAAAAGAAAAGGGATATGGACGGAAATGTTCACGCCTATAAAGCTCGACTTGTCGCAAAGGGTTTTCGGCAAGTTCAAGGAGTTGACTACGACGAGACCTTCTCACTAGTAGCGATGCTTAAATCTATCCGGATCATTCTAGCAATCGCTGCTCATTTTGATTATGAGATATGGCAGATGGATGTTAAAACAGCCTTTCTAAATGGAAATTTGGATGAGGACGTGTATATGATACAGCCCGAAGGTTTTGTTGATCCTAAGAATGCTGGAAAAATATGCAAGCTTAAGAAGTCCATTTATGGATTGAAGCAAGCATCTCGGAGTTGGAACATTCGTTTTGATGAAGCTATAAAAGAGTTGGGCTTTCGTCAGAATGAAGAAGAACCTTGTGTATACAAGAAGGAAAGTGGGAGCGCTGTTGTGTTTCTAATCTTGTATGTGGATGACATACTATTGATTGGAAATGATATTCCAATGTTGCAATCCGTGAAGACTTCACCGAATAATTTATTTTCTATGAAGGATTTGGGAGAAGCAAAGATACATTTTGGGCATAAAGATCTATAGAGATAGATCGAAGAGGCTAATAGGATTAAGCCAAGATACGCACATTGACAAGGTGTTGAAACGGTTCAACATGGAAAATTCCAAGAAAGGGTTCTTGCCTATGTCACATGGTATGCGTTTTAGCAAGAAGCAGCGTCCTTCGACTGCTGATGAGCGAGAACGCATGAGTAAGGTTCCATATGCTTCGACAGTTGGTTCCATCATGTATGCCATGATATGTACACGCCCGATGTCTCATATGCTCTAAGTGTTGCGAGCAGTACCAAGCCGATCTAGGTGAGAGTCACCGACACTTGTTAAAAACATCCTTAAGTACTTGAGAAGGACTAAAGATGTGTTCCTAGTCTATGGAGGTGAGGAGGAGCTCGTTGTAAATTGTTACACCGATGCTAGCTTCCAAACCGACACGGATGATTCACAATCTCAATCGGGATATTTGTTCACAATAAATGGTGGTGCTTTGTCGCTTGGAAAAGTTCCAAGCGAGAAAACGGTGACCGATTCTACAACGTAAGCCGAGTACATAGCAGCTTCTGAGCCGCGAAGGAAGGTGTTTGGATGAGGAAGTTCCTCATTGAGCTTGGTGTGTTTCCGAATGCAAGCGCCCATTGAACCTTCATTGTGACAATAGTGGCGCAATTGCACAGGCTAAGGAGCCAAGGGATCACCATAAGAACAAACATGTACTGCAAAATTTCACCTCATTCGAGAGTTCATCAAACGGGGTGAGATCGATATGCAAGATACATACCGATTTGAATGTTGCGCATCCTTTGACAAAGGCTCTTCCACGTTCCCTAAGCATGAGGCGCACATGAGAGATATGGGTATTAGATATCTTCAAGATTAACTCTAGTGCAAGTGGGAGATTGTTGGGAATATGCCCTAGAGATAATCATAGAGATGATTGTATCACCTTGTATCCATGATATAGTATGTGTTCATGAATATCCATTAAAGACAACTTGTATCGATTGGCAATTATGTGAATTGTTTGTGAGACTCTTTACTTGTATGGTTATTCTATAATTGTCCCTGATCGGAGTTCATGTGAGGACACACATGAATATTAGATCAGCACACATGTTGGTTGATGACTATGTTTCACAAGTCATAGACATGGAGATGTCAAACTAATAGTGTGGACACATGTATGACATGGGGCTGGATTGACCCGACATGAGATGTTACTATTATTGTCTCTTTACACATCATGTACGTTATGTTCTTAGACCTGAGATTATCGTATGTACTCAAGATGTGAAACGACCTACTTAGGGACTATCAAACGTTACTCCGTAATTGGGTAGCTATAAAGGTGGTCTTCGGGTTTGTCAGGAAGCATGCTATGAGGCATAGTCAATCAAGATGGAATTGCCCCTCTCCATGAGAGAGAGATATCACCGACCACTCGATTGATTGGATCAAGAAATGCATGGCCGTGCTTGGGTTAAGTGTTAACCCACGAGGTGGACCAAATATCGTGGTGGCAAGGGAATAACATGTATGTGATTTTGTGGTGGTTCGTCCGATATGATCATTGCGCATACATGGGAGTTGACACGCCTTGCTAGAGACCGCTATCGCCTATTGGTCGAATAGGAGTACTCGACCATGTCTATGTGTGCGTGAGCCCATAGGGTCGCACGCTTAAGGGGGAAGGAGGCCTAATTCGGATCTGATCCAATTAGACGAGGCTTAGGGTTACTAATGGGCCTCCGGCTCGGGAGAGCCCGTTAGGGACGCCTATATATATGAGGTGGGCGCTGGGCTAGGTCAAGTCACGCCACTTTGGCGGCCGCCGCCCACGCCCGCCTCTTGCTCTCGCGGACCTAGCAGTCCGGAGGCGCATCGCTCTCCCAAAGACGTGTGGGATACCCTGAGGTGCCGCATCCGGAGCACAAGGACGAACCGCACGTGGAGGACGGACGTAAGCAACTCGCACGGCACTGCTGCTACGCGCATCATCTTCGCCAAGGGTCGACACTTCCGCCGCACCTGCGCGCCTAGTGGTAATCCCGTGATCTATAACTAGCAGTAGATCTTTGGTTTATGGGTAGAAAAATTTTGTTTTCTGGCTAGCGTACCGATCCCATATTCCTTCAAATAGCCCTAGGGCACTATTTAGAAAGGTCTTTAATTATATCTATTTATGAAGAAGCGAGCGAGCTGAGGCCGTCAATCTGCTTCGGAAGAGACAAGATCGAGGCGAATCGGTTCTCGTTGCTCTTGACACTAGCTGAAGGACCAGAGCTCAATCCGGCATGGTGGGTCGGAGACACAGGCTTGCTTGGTGAAATCGACTGCTGAAGAGGATCATGAAGAACCGTGAGACATGGAAGCTAGGCCTGGTGGAGTATCGCCACAAAGAATTATTTTCCCTCTAACTTCATTTGGCATCATGTTTGGCCACTATTCTCCACACACCCAAACTTGATTTGGCATGTGACACCCCAAAATTTGCCCTTTTCAAAAAATAGGTTAAAATGATTTAATTCTGAATTTTGTGAGCATTGAATTTAGAAAGTAATAAATTTTGTGAAATTAAAATGAAATATAGATTCTAGCAACATTTATGAGCATTCATGCTGGTGCATATTTTACTCTATGATGGTTGGTTTTTGTTTAAAAAAAAGGATTTCAAATTCCATTTGAAAAGGTATTTAAATCCTTTTGAAAAGCTCTTTTGAAATGAATTCAAATAAAAAAAGAATTATCTTTTCCCTCCCTCCTGTTTTCTCCAATCTGGCCCGCTTGGCCTGTTGCTTTTTCCTTGGCCCGAAGTGGCATTTCCTTTGCTTGGCCACTTTCTTTCTTTTGGTCCGCTCGGATTTCTTCTTGGGCCGCAGCATCTTGGCCTCGCTCGGCCCAGTCCAGCTGAAACCGCAGCCCAACTCGGCCTCATCCCGAGCCCACGTGCAATGCACGCGCGGGCGTCGTCCCCCTCCGCGTTCGATTTGGACGCCGGTGCCGCTACTGCCGCGCGCCTTCCAAAGCCGCCGCTCCTTTCCTTCCCGGTGCCCGTGCCGTCTTCTTAAGCCGAGCCGAGAGCACCACGTCGCCCTTTTCCATCCCTCGCGCTCGCCCCGTCCTTGAAACCGAGAAGCAGCCGCGGTGAAACTCTAGGCGGAACCAGCCGCCGTGTTCTTCATCGATTTCATCGATTCCGTCGCGCCATCCTCGTCGTAAGACCCGTGCCGAGCTCCGTGACGTCCCCGCGAGCTCGCAGGTTCCTTTCCCCTCTTTTTCTTGGAGTTTGCCACTCACAGCTTGTCGTCGTCGGTTGCAGGTATCCGCCGTCCGCCTCGCCGTGCGGTGCGTCGTCCTCGATCTGCGCCGGAGATCCCCGTTGCCCTAGGTGAGAATCCCTTGAGCTCCTCGTCATTTTGGTACCGTCCGCGTCGAAAACCGTGGTCGGAATCGCCGTATTCATCATCACCGGCGAGCTACCTCGCCGCCGGCCATGTCTGCCGCCGCAGTCGGCATCATCTCCGGCAGTAGCGCCACCCAACCTTGAAACGATCAAATCCGACCGTCGATCCCAGATCCAGCGGCTCCAAATCGCCGATACCCCTTCGGGTGGCGTTTTTATTAAAGAGTCCCTGGAATCTACGCATAATTACGGCCAGTTCCCCGATCCGATTTTTAAAAAGAATTTTATTTGTTTTAATTCTGAGATCAACTTCAGTCTATTTACAGGTTTGCCACTGATTTCAAATGCTTATAACTTTGTCGTTTTAACTCCGTTTTGACCCGTTCAAGTTGCGTTAGGTTCATAACAACGTAAGCTACGCGTTAGCAGCGATGTTAACCGTGTTTTGAACTTTTCAAATTCAAAGTTTGATTTAATTTGTTTTACTAAAGGAAATCTTGTTTAATTCATAACTTTCACGTCTTAGCTCCGATTTTCGTGATCTTCGCGTCTGCGTGATCATAGTGAGACGTAGATTTGTTTTATAACCCTTTTATCTTGTTTTAATACTGTTGGTGTACTGTTCTAATATAGTTCTTTTGTTTCTTCGTGTATGATTTCTCGGATCATTGTGTGGTGATTTATGACGATGTCCAGTCGGGGTCTAGAAGAAGAAGTTGGTGATCAAGTAGACAGTGAGCAGTTCGTGGACGATCAGGAATTATTTGAAGATCAGGATCCTCAGGAGTTCTTTGAGGAATTGATTAAGAAGAAAGAATCTGAGTTTAAGGCAAGTATAGCATGGGACTATCCTTGTTACCTATACACTTTATAATCATGGTTCATGCGCATGTGTCCACCTTGACAAACTTAGAGAGATTATACCATAGTTATTGTTATCTTGTACCTTGTTGCCTATGGGGATGCTTGCATATGGGTAGTATTTTGCTAGTGCTCAACTTGTAATAAGCATGATCTGAAGATGACTATGTTATATATACACAATGAGTTATATGAGATGGTGTTTACCAACCTGACCATAGGGTGAGAGTTCATGCTTCTCTTCATGGTACTCTTGGCCCTCCATAAGGACTTATCCTTTGGCAAAAGCCGGGACTTACAAAGATGCAACCGTGGGGGTTATATGGCTCGACTTTAGTCGGTCAATGGACCTTTCCTATCTTGTCGTGGTTACCCTATTGTGGCGCAAATGGGGAAGGTCGATCGTGGGAACCCCGCTTGCGCAGTTGGATCTTCTGTATAACCATTGAATCCTAGCGGCTTTGACATTTTAGAAGAACCATTGAAAGGCTTTATATGATTCTTGATGTATTGGGCCTTGCTAACCCATGCATTTGAGAATCATGACTCACAAAGAAAGTGTACACCTCTCAAGGCAGAGTTTGATCAAACCGATATATCAGCCGTGCTCACTGGCCACGAGCGGCCCTGAAAACTCAAGGAATAGTGTTTCACCGGATGATGTTGAGACATGGATTTAAGTTGATGGTGACTACGATGATGACGTTGATGATGATGATGGAGACTTATGACGGATGTTGGTTTCAATTATGATATGGGAATATTTGGGGCTTAAGCATAACTTCTTGCTTAATTAATGCTAAAATTTGACTTATTAAAATGCATACCGCAGTTAAACCAGTGTCTATCCTTTTGAGCCTCATAACTCCATGTTATATTTGCTGAGTTCGACATGGACTCACCCTTGCACTACGTAGTTTCCGATCAATTGCAACTAGACACTTAGACAACAACACTCATTTGGGTGCAATAGGGGGGTACTATGGCACCCAACCAGTAAACTGGTAGTAATATGTGTCCATATTGCCACACAAAAATTGTGTTGCGATATTTATTTTTTTGGTTGCAAAATGATGGCGTTGTTGCACCCATTTTAAGGATTTCTGTGGCAATTGGTGGAAAGTATTGCAACAATAATTTTATGTTGCATTAGCATGTCATGTGTTGTAATAAAAATGAACTATGGCAACCATATTAGTGTTGGTTGCTTATGAAGGCCAGTATCACAACCATTTATTTGGGTTGCAATTTTGTTTGGTACCTTGTGGCAATAGATAGGTGGCTATTGCATCCTTTGTTGCCACAAGATGCAATAACATGTATGTATTGCCACCATTTTGTGTGGTTGTAATACTATCCACATGGCGTTGCAACTGTAACACACCTATTGCAACGAAGTTTTACTTGGTTGCACTTAAATCTGTCTATCGCCACGCTTTTTAGGAGCAGACCAGCTTTGGCCCAATTAACAAATAGCCCATTAAAGGAGAGTAGGGCAGACCCACACCTACGAGTTCTCCAAAGAGATGTCCATGTCATACGACTACACCAATTCAGTGTTTTGAGCAATGGTAAAAAAAAAGAAAAAATAACAATATACCTTGGAGCTAGTTGGGTTTGAAACAATGACCTCTCTAATGAGTCGTTGAAGTCATACCACTACAACACTTCGGTGTTCTTGTTATGTCATGTTCTTTAACGTTTAAATATGCCATACAGTTTTTAGCAAAAAGAGAGAAAATAGCAAAAAAAAAAAAAAAAACAAAATTGGCACAAGTTCTGGTCAAACCTACTACCTCTCTAATGAGATGCTCAAGTCATACCACTACACCACTTAATGTTTTTGCTTTGGATATTCTTTAATGTCTAAATATGTTCATACCACTACACCAATTACCACCAACATGTTTATATTTTTCGTATAGGCTAATATTTCAGCCCATTTGGCCCAATCACAAACGAGCTGTTTATTTTATATATATATACATAGGCCCTATGATATTTCAACCCATTTGCACCTGATATTTCAGTCCAAGCCCATATAAAGAATCATAATAAATAATAAACCAATATATCTTGATAACAATAGTAACTAGACATCTAAACTTATCATTACAGGAAGTTTCACAAGTCATTCATTAGCAAATCCTACCTAGATTGTTTTGTGAAAAACTAATGCACCATACAAATATTTGTAGGGAGACTACATCCAACTAGACAGTATGGCGAAGATTGTAAGGTCTCCATTTTTTTTTTCCACAATGGAAGAACCAAATTTCATTACGATTGTAATAAAATTACAGAGTTTTTAGTACTACAAAACGCACACGACTAGGACTTTGATCATGACTGTAGCAGCTCCCCACACTTCTGCTTATCCAAGAAACAAGCTGGGGGCTAAGAAGCGACGCAGCCATATTGCTGCCAAAGGAAACAAAAGTTGCCAGCAAGACAAAATAAAGCTATCCATCCACAAAACACCTGGGAGCCAACCAAAAGGATAACATCCGGCAACACCATTTCTGCATGGGGACCTGCTGCTCACTATCTTCTCTGGTGCTTCAATTTGTCATGGCTTACATCTGAGAATAAAATCCGGTCACTGCCATGGCTTACATCTGAGAACAAAATCCTGTCACTGCTGCTTACTATCTTCTCTGGTGCTTCTATTTGTGCATGACAAACACTTGAGTTAGGTACCAAAAAAGACAGAAGTAGAGTTTATTGTCAAGATCAGATAAATATTTTATCTGCCCACATCCAATAGATATCATATAGCTAATGGTTTGAAAAAAAAATCCAAAATTTGACACAAGGCAAGAGTGTTGTAAATTAGAAACAAACACCTACCACTAGGACACGATTAAGTGGCAGTTTATAATAGGCAGCAAGTGGACCAACCTGCAAGTGAAAAAAGATCGATCACTAGTAAGTCATCAAACGAACACCTACCACTTTAGACTTGCAATTTTAGTTCCATTAAAAAAACCTGAACCATGATCTGTTCAGACTTGCAATTTCAGTCCCATTAAAAAACTTGAAACAAGCCGTGTCCTAACTACTACGCACATTGCATATCTGTGTGACTGCAGCAAGCTTATACCTCTGTCTCCATTTGCTATCAATGAACGACCTGCAGGCCTGCAGCAGCCCCCGCCGACAACTAGACCAGCAAGCACTGGACCGAACAGGAATAGCACCAAAGTTGGCATCGGCATCTGCGTCGATCTAGGCACCACAACTCTGTCCTCCATGTCGATCTACCATTAGTAGCAGGCCCTGCCCATGGGCTACAGAACAGTATATCAGCACAAGCTTTATCCTACAAAAATCATAGAGTATGTTCCTGGAGTACAAGTAGCTGTTGAACAAAGACAGAAGTAATTGTAACATATCATCTATCAGCTAACTCAGAAAACATATGGCAAAATATATTTATTTTCAGTTAACAAAATATACCAACAATTGATGTTAAATTAATATCATAATAACATGTGTTGTCTGACAACATAAATTAAATCCCCATGTACATTTTTTTATGGTGTATACAGTAATAGGATCAGAAAAGAGTGTTACCTTAACTCTGTACTTTGGGAATTGTTCGACTGCTTTGCTTAGGCAGGGAATGGCCTGATCTGCAATCAAACCAGAGATATAACAAATGGTGACTCTTTACATCAAACCAGAGATATAACAAATGGTGACTCAGTCAAATTATAAACACATATATTGTGAGTAACCTTAAAAGTGAACTGTATTGTTAGCCCAATAGACATCAGGCAAGCTGCAATGGTAATATGGTGTCTATGGATGGCGATTTAAAAGCAATGATAGTATGTCTAATATGGGGAAAACAACTTGACGTGAATGATTTGAACTGTAGCATAAAACAATAATAAACAAAATTCAGTAGAAAACATGGCATAGTAGAGACAAAATGAAAAAGGATAAAACAAATAACACCAGCCTCCACGCAATATGCCCAATTTTCAAAGCAATGTATGATAAACAGGTCTGTGGAATTGAGATGCTGCTCGCCTCAAGGACTGAGGACATGATGAAAAAAGATTCAGAATACGGAGACGGTCTCATTGTAGAAACTAATAATCAGACAAAATAAAAGTGCCATTTGTATACGCGATTTGGGATGGGAGAACACTTACAGTACTAACCTAACCTGACAGTGCATATGTGAGTATGTAACCTGACAGTGCATATGTGAGTATGTGACACACGACAAATAATTAGAATTTCGCTGCGATCCGAACAGACATTAAAATCGTGTAAAACATCTAATCAGATCAAACAAGCATATAGGGGACTAAGGGCCGGGAGCAAGAAATTATCCTATTCCAGTGGTGAATTGTGAAGCTTTCCAACCTGAACGTGAGGGTGAAACTTTTCTACCTAGCCACCACACCACTTAAGAGTTTGTGGTATAGTGTCTTGTTCTTTAGGATTTTTTTTTTTTTTTTTTTGACACAAGACAACGCAGACGCCACAACACGCACGCACACTCACCCCCCCTATGAACACACGTACGCAAACCCCTACCCCCTATGAGCACCTCCGAAGGAAGGATTTAAATACGTTACTTTCGGTTTTTACTTAAAAAAAGAAAATAGCAAAAAAAAACCCACAGAATCAAGATGCATGTGCTTTTAATTTGGTGCTCTATCTTTTTTCACATATAATTTAAAAGTAATAAATTCTGTAAAATACTAGTGAAAAAAATATGTGCCTCATGGGGATTGAACCCTATACCTCTCGATCCAGAGTGTGAAATCCTACTATTAGACCATTCAAGCTTTTGTGTTAATTTCTACTTATTCGTCCAATTTAAGGTGTATTGCTCATTTTTTCAGGAGAAAGAAAATAGCAAAAAATTGGAACATGCAGGAATTGAACTAGAGACCTCCAAGTCTAAGATGTTCGGTTCTACCACTAGGCCATTCAAACTTATGTGATTGAAGGGGTTATCTTTTCCGTTTTAAAGGTTATTCATGTAGATGTTTCAAGTATGAAATCCCAGAATTGAGCATACGTAGAAAATCAAGAAAATCCCAGAAATGAGAGGGAGAAGCCATGAGAAGAGAGGGGGACCTCGACTCACCATATCCATGGACTACGGGAACCTTGCCTGCGCTCGTGCTCTGCCGCCAGCATCGAAGAGGAGAGAGAGAGAAAGGGAAGGGGAACGGTGAGATGACATGAGTGCGGGAGGTGGAAAGGATAAGGGAGGAGATTTTTTGCTGCGGCGCCCCCCACCCGCGTGCGATTGTAGTCTCCATGAGTCGAGACCGCCTAGGGCTTCAAAATCCCGTTCGAAGCTGTAAAAAATTCAAATTTCAAATTTCGAGGCCCCAAAAGTTCGAAAAATGAAAAGTTGACTCTAATACCAAATGCAGATCTTGAAGAGTTCTACAAAACTCGTATTCATGACTTTTCGATTTGAAACCATCTGAAGTTCCAAAAACTAGCGTGTCCTTTTTTAAAAATTCAAAATTAAAAATCAAATCGCAAAAACAAGCACATGAGTGCTTTGAACACAAGACCTCTAACATAGAGTGCTAATGCCTTAACCACTAAGACAAGCACTTGTTTGTGTTCTAATGGAGTGCACTATCTTTTTATATATTAATTTTAAAGTAATAAATCGTGCAAAACAAACACTATTGAAAAAAAAGTGTGGCACACAGAGTTTGAACCTAAACCCTATGGAACAAAGTGTGGCGCCTAACCACTAGGACAAACATCTATTTGTATTATAATGGAGTGTTCAGTTTTTTTATATATTAAATTAAACGTAATAAATCCTTCAAAATGTGATGAGATGTGACAAGTCGTGATGAACAGTGTGTGATTTTGTTTTTTAATCTCGAAATAAATCTTGTAATCGCTTTTCTTCCATGTTATAGCTCCAAATCGGATGATTTTTTTTTTCTAAAATTTTCTAAAATCGCAACCTATCAAGTTAACTTGTTAGTTTTGGTCATCTGATCTTGTGATAAAGTCTGAACATTTCAAACTATGAGTTTCAAAACATTGACAAATTCAAACCATATTTTGAAACCTAAAATGATTTCGGTGGAAAAAGTCATGAATACCAAAGATTCATAACTCATCAAGATCTACAAACTTTATATGGGTCATTTTTCGTTTTGAGAAAGTGTTAGTAAACACTACTCACAAAACCGAGGTTCTCACAAAGAGTTTATGAAACTCTATGAGTGAGTTGTCCATTTTGAACTACACTTTTCGAACGCTTTCTCAAACACAAAAATGACCTGAATAACAAATGTAGATCTTGATTAGTTATGAACTTTTGGTATTCGTGACTTTTCAAGGAGAGGGCCGCCTAGGGCTTCAAAACCCGTCGAGCCGAGAAAAATTAAAAATTCAAATTTCGAGGCGTCAAAAGTTCGAAAATGAAAAATTGACTCTAATACCAAATGTAGATCTTGAAGAGTTCTACAAAACTCGTATTCATGACTTTTCGAAGTTGAAACCGCCTAGGGCTTCAAAAACCCGTTCGGCCGTAAAAAATTCAAACTTCAAATTTTGAGGAGTCAAAAGTTCAAAAAATGAAAAGTTGACTCTAATACCAAATGTAGATCATGAAGAGTTCTACAAAAGTCGTATTCATGACTTTTCGATTTGAAATCAGCTAGGGTCTCGAAAAGTACTTTTAAATGATCTAAATTAGACTATAAGGGTACATATAAATATAAAAACATGTATACGAGGGGGTCAAGTGTAGTTTTCCTAGAGACATATTTTTTTAAAAAAATTACTAAATATGTAAGGTCTTATATACTCCCTCCGTTCCAAAATACTTGCAATTCTTTTGACCGATATAAACCGTATTTGACCTCTCGTCTTATTCAACTTTTTTAATAATAAATATTACCACTTTTGTTATGACTTATTACATCACTAAAGATATTGTAATGACGTTTTGTTTTTGTTTTATAATTTACATAAAAATTTGAATAAGACGAAAGCAAATCAAACATTTTATATGAGTCAAAGAATTGCAAGTATTGTGGAACGGAGGGAGTATAATTTTCCCAAATTTCGCTTTGAGGGTGAGCGCGTGGATTTCCCGCCCCACCCAAAACCAAAATTTGAATGCGAAATTACAATTTTATCCATACATATTCTGGAATCTTTTCACTTAGATGGTAGTATGATAATTTGACACCGAACCCTAGTTCAAACCTATCCATTTTCCACTGTCCCCGTCCAACCACCGCCACCTCCTACACCGCATTCGGGCCGGGGACCTCTCCCTCCTCCCGTCCCGTCCCACGCCCGGACCCAAACGCCTCCTCCACCCGCCCAAAGCACTCTTCCCCTCCCCTCCCCGTCCACGATCTCCTCGTCTCCGTCGCCATGTCATCGTTCGCCGTCTCTCGTGCGGAATCCTAGGTGCAGGCGCAGCCGGATCCGCGGTGTCCGACTCCTAGAGAGCGCCGCGCCGCATCGTCCCTCGCCACCCGCAATCGCCGCTTCCGCTTCGCTTAGATCCGCGTGAGACGGCATCTGGGCAAGTGGTCGATCTTTGTGCCGGGTGGGGGACGCGCCTGCGAGATGAGCGCCATCTCGCTCAACCCGTCATCTCCGTCCGCCTCCGCGCCGTCGCCGCCGGAGGTGGAGCGCCACACCCTGCTGGTGCTCCGCTTGTGGCCGCCCTCCGACGGAACCTACTCCACGCAGCACCGCCCGGCAATGGACGAAGAAGCGCGCGCACGCGCGACCTCCTTGCTAGCTTCTACAACACCGACCCATCCGCTGCCGCCCGGCCCCCCGTCCCCCTTGCGCGCGGTACCCTACCGCCCGCGCCCGCGACGCCCCGACTCCATCAACTCCACCTCCTTCGATCCCCCGACATCTACATGAATGTTCTGGTTTGTGCTTGTGTCTGATCCCTACTCCGTCCCTCTTCCTTGTCTCTCAGATCCAGCTCCCTGCTTCTCGGTCTGATAGTATAGTTGGGGATCTGTTGCGTAGACTTTGAATGAATGTGATGAACTGTGGTATGCAATAACCCTAATTAATCTCTTTCTGGAATTGACTTGATTAGCTCACATTCTGTTTGTCTCGAGATCAACCGAGCCAAAATGTCATATCCTATGATGCTGTTAACTTTTCAATTTAAACAACAATTTGCATCTGATGTGTGCGCAGCTCATGGAGTTGGTTTTGGGTGAAATTCGTTCCAGTATGCTGTAATTATAAATGTAATTGTGCTCAGGACATAGAATCCGCAAGAGAATATATTAGGCGGTGAGCGACATACATAACATGAATCGTAGCAAGTTTACAAAAAACAGATGCTATTGAAATTGTGCATTAGAGTACTTCTATCAGTATGTACACAGTGTGCTTGCTGGATAGTCCATAGCTTGTACACAGTATGTACTACTATCCAGTCTTGTTCCTGTATAGTAGCTTATCTTCTGCAGAAGAACTATCTTGCCCTTCTTTCTGGATCCAAGAATCATGGCTCGCTTGGTTACAAATATGAGGTCAGATCGGGAGGAGGGCCAAGGCATTACTTGATCTGAATGGAGATGTAGTTCCTTTCTTTCGGTTTGTAGATATTCTACTGATTCTTCCTACAAACATAACAGATAATTTCTTGTTGAGGCTAGAGTTAAGAAGAAATAGGCACCTCAATTTGCCTTGACAAGACCTGAACTTGGGTGGTCTGGCCGACCGACTGAGATGGGAGATTGGTTCTGTTCCTATTTATGTTTAGATTTATCTTCAGGTGACGAGGTAAGCTTGTTGAGATTTTAGTGGTACGCCAGGACCTCGTGTCCAAGTGGACGCATTATGCTGTGTATTTGGCACACCTCTATTTCTTTGGATTGGCCATAGTTTTTTTTAGTAAGTCACTAAAAGGATGTATAACATGTGTGTCTGCCTAATCTGCAACCACCAAAATATGAGCCACAGCTGCACTAAACTTTTGCTATATGTACTGAACACAAATAGGCACAAATATTCCTTTAGTGTTCGACCAGGTTTATTTTCCATATTGGACTAACTTTAATCGTATCTGTGTAGACCATTGGGGTGAGCACTGAAGCGACGATTGAAGTTCTCTTCACCTCTGCATGCTCTTCTTTTTATCATTTTTCACAAATCTGTTATGGAAGTAGGTACAATTAATTAGTTGGCCCAACTAAATATAAACTAGCTTCAATACATTCCTGTGTATTGTTTTATGATTTTTGGATGGAAATTTCATATCATTAAGAGAGGTCTCTGCTGCTTATTTTCCATACCTAACTTAGTTTTCAGTTTTATATTCTTTGTATGAATCAATTTGGATGTAGTTTCAGTTACCACTTGTATTTCTATCTAGCTTATTATATGATAGATGTGAAGCTGCATCATTCATGGGAGACGATGAATATGTCGGTCACTAAAATGATCCTCTGCTGAATCATTTTTATTAGATGTGAAGCAACAGCACGGCTCATTTTATTATGCGTTCTATTGTTGTCTACGTTAAGGCAGCAAGTAAATTTATCTGTGAAAACAACTCTTTTCTTCATGTCTGCATGCCATATGTTTGACTTTATATATTTCCTAATCAATATGGTTAAGTGTCCAGTTAACTGATTGTCTGAATCAGAGGAGGTTACTGCTGCTAGAAAGAACAAAAATCATTCTAGCTTTGTTGTGTTTTTATTGCATCAAGGTCTGCATTTGCATATTTGATCTATTCAATTTCAGCATAGATATCATTGATTTACTTAATTGATTATTGTCTGATTTTAGAAGAAAGGACAAGTATTTCTTTGTTGTAAGCTGCAAGAAATTTTCTAAACTTAAACTGCAGCGCATCTATTACTTTGCTGGCTGGAGTTCATATTGAAAGGTCATTTGCTTTGAGGGTGACAGGTATATTCTGTGGAACTTGTGGCTACACGCCTCCATCACCAATACCTGGTAGGAAAGCAAGGAGGTCGACATCAACATTCAGTACAGATGCAAAGGTTATATGCAATGACTTTATTCTTCTCATGTAGTACTTGTCTTGAGGTCGATTTGGCCATCTCTATTTGGATGCTTGATGCATTCCTTTGGAGACTAACAGATCTGTATAACTATAACACATAACACATCTGTAATCTGAATAAAAGTTTTAGGTTACACATTTCTTTTTAAAAAAATTCTATCATAGTGCAGACTTTTATGTTTTCAGTTGTAGGTACCAATTTTTTTTTTTTTTGAGGCGAACATCACAACAACTGAGAAAGCTGAGTTTAGGACCTCAGTTTAGGCAAGCACGTCAGCACCAACATTGCATCAGCCATCAGGTGAACAGCTAGCCTGTATCTTCTTTTTCAGTTACAGCAGATCGACCAATACTGATTCACATGTATACATTAGAAAATATAGTGACTAGGTGCATTTGACACCAATTTCAATGAATTCTCATGGTTCACACATGGAGATATGATTCTGAGAGTGCAGAAACTATAGCTAGAGAAGTAGAGATGATATAATGTGCCTAGGAATGAAAGTAGAAATATAACAGTATCATGGACAATTTTCATTGAATTACATGGACTGATGCTTGTACATGAGACTGCAGTTTTTTTGAAAAGAGGGTTGACTGTTTTGATCACTATAACCATATGGAGCACTGAATGTTGACTGTTCAGTGCCCTTCAGTGCTTGAATGTTTCTTGACAAGTATGCACATGTTCAGGATTCTATAGAGATTTACCACTATATACTTGCAAGTTAGTGGAAAATAGCATACCTTTCTAGGTTTCTCTAGACTATGCGTATTCTATACTGTTGTAGGAAATCGAATAGTGAGTAATGTGACTATCCATGTTTGAGTCAATATGTACGTATTTTTTTATTTCATTCATTATTCATGATGCATATTTACAGCTTATATGTACGTACATGAATGACCGATATATTCTGTGATCCTTAAAACTGGTTCCTTTGTTATTACTAAGTAAACTAAAACTCATTGCTATATGTGTGCCAATTTTCTTTTGATTCTTTTTCTAGTTTGATTGTCTATTATTCTCTAACAATCTATTTTCTTATTTCATTTGTAGGTTCTGCTGTCACCACTGAGCTGGAATGAAATGGGAGAAAGCTATAGTTGACATATAGTCTGTAGTTAGGATATGTAGTTAGGAGTTATTAGCTCCTATAAACCCAATATGGTAGTGTAATTTAGGGGCTCACAGTATGAGTTGTCATATGTTGTATTCCTAGTGTCACATATCATTGGATTAGTTTGTATAATATGTATTGTTTTGAATAAAATAATGATTGATATTCCTCCATATGTTGCAACCGAATATTCTGGTGGTAAGAGAGACGTGAAACGTTTTCGAAGCAATAGAGGCGATCACATCTAACGACCAACCAAATTGTGTGGCAATAGATTGCTCTACTTCTAGCCTCCACAACCAAATTGTGTGGCAATAGAGTGCTCTACTTCTAGCCTCCAAAACGTTTTTGGTGGTAATAGAATGTCCCACCTATAACAACCAACCCTATTGGGTGGCAATAAGCTATCCGCCTCTAACACCCAAACAAACTTGTGGCAATAGAGGGCACCACCTATAGCATCGAAACCCACTTCGTGGTGATAGATGTAACCATATATAGCACCCATGGAATTTTGGTGGCAATATTGGACGTCATGTATAGCATCCAAACCCACTTCGTAGTAATAGATGAGATCACATATAACACCCAAAGAATTTTGGTGGCAATATTGGTCGTCAAGTATAGCATCCAAACCCACTTCGTAGTAATAGATGTGATCACATATAACACCCAAATAACTTTTGTGGCAATAGAGGGGATCATCTATAGCACCCAAAGCAAGTTTGTGGCAAAAACGTGTAGCAACCACAACTAGAGCGTAGCAATACAATCCTTTGCAACGCCTCTTTTTGGAATTGCAACGCTCGGTGTTAGATGCCATTGAGACCTCTAGCATCACCTAAAATGTTGCAATAGGATACCATAGCACCAACTAGAGCGTGGCAATATAGTCTTGTTTCAACACCTCATTGGGTTGCAATACAAAAAAAATTGCAACACACAAGTGGCCATCGTGGTTGAAGGTTATTACCAGGGACTTTTGCGCATCTCAACTTTACCAAATCGTTTGGTTGCAATTTCAGCTATTGCACCCAAAAACGGCATATTACAACACAATTTGTGGGTTGCAATTGACCGGAAACTACGTAGTGTTGCAATTACCCACTCCAACCAGGATGTTGCAAGATTGCTAGAATTTTTGAAGGAGTCAGGCTTGTGATCAACCAGTCAGTGCGTCCCTGTGGCGAGGAGGCTTCATCCCAAGATCGGAGTGTCTTTCCGTTGTTAGCCCTTTGAGGTTATCTTTTTGTATTAAGTTTGTTATATATTAAGCATTATGTTTTGATATTTCTTTAATTGTAACTATATGTGAGATTTGACTTCCTAGGCTCACGTACATATGGTGTGTATCTGGTTTTGTTCTTAAAACCGGGTATGACAATTGGTATCAAAGCAATGCTGACTGTAGGACGCAAGCCTAGTTAGAAATTGGTCGTCTTAAGGTTTTAAATTGTTTCAACACCCTTGTTCAATAAACCTTGCTATTTTCCTCTATGCTATATCTCCATCCTTGATGTTTATCTCCTCCTTGGTGCTTATTTAAATGAAACTTTGTTCACACCTCCACTCCTTGCTTTGACATGCTATTAGAATGTTCTCTTGTCACCTTCTGGCATCATCTAGAGAAGAGCTTTAGGATCCTTGCCCTTTATATAAAGAGAGAACGATAGATCCAAAAGTTGAGTCAATGTTTGAGTTGTGCACTTCAATTGCCATGTTGAGTTGTCTTAATGCTTTTGCTTGATTTGGAATCTTTGAATGATTGCAATGATGTTGTAGATTCTTTCTGCAATGTCATTTAGATGTTCTAATAAGGCATAAGGATTAATGCATATAGATAGTTGGGGTGGTTTTTCCTGTCGCTTTAGTGTGTTCTTTATCTAAGCAGTTGGTGGTTATCATGCTATATCTCCATACCGGATGTCCAAAGATCACGAGGCTTTTATGGATGAAAGTAGACTTCTGTATCTTTTATGTGCTATTGGAATTTTGATGCAAGTGAGTTTCCCTTTGATATCAAAGGGTCATTATGATAGATAACTCACATATGAGATCATTCTTGCTACCATTTTGTGCCCCTAGTTGATCTTTCCTTAAGGGGGCTAGCCAAGATAAAGATGTTTGTTATCTCTATGTTTGGAACTTCCCTTGTCTCTCATCCTATGATGTCACCTCATGAAGTGGCATTTAAGAATGCTAGTGACTGATTCCTAATGCATTCATGTTGAAAACAGATGGTTGCCACCAGAAGAAGTGCTTTGCAAGGAGACCAAAAGGATGCTACCATTTCCAATCCACCACCAATAACAAATTCTTCAGCTATAGAGCAAGCTTTGACGACGCAGACTTAGCTATTGCAAACTCTTGTTCAACATGTGATGAACAACCAACAACAGGCACCAACTATTAGCAAGCGTGGTGAATTTATGATGGGACACCCACCAACATTCTCTCATGCAAGTGACCCACTAGAAGCAGATGACTGGCTTAGAGTTGTGGAGCGACATCTTGACATAGCCGAGTGTAATGACAATCAAAAGGTGCTTTATGCTGCCGGACAACTTCAAGGTGCAGCTGAGGACTGGTGGGAATCTTTCAAGTATGGACGTACCAATGATGCCTCTCAGATCACTTGGCAGGAGTTTAGAGATAATTTCAGATCTTATCACATTCCTACTGGTTTGATAGAGCTTAAGCATGAAGAGTTCATCAACTTAAAGCAAGGTTCCATGTCAGTTTGCGAGTATCGTGATCGGTTTACTCAGTTGTCACGATATGCTCCCAGAGAGGTTGATAGTGATGCTAAGAAGCAAAGGCAGTTCTTGAAAGGAATAAATGATGAGTTGCAACTACAAATGGTGACCTGTGAATATGCTGATTTCCAAACAATGGTGGACAAGGCAATAGTAGTTGAGAACAAACGTCGAGAGATGGAAGAGAAGAGAAGAAATATGGAACACCAACCTACAAGAAGCAGTGTTTATCATTCTCAACCAGAATATCAGTCACATCAATTGGATTTGCTTGAGGGTATCGAGGAAGATCAGTACCAACAACCTAATGATGTAGAGCAACACTATAACTCTCAAGAGCCCTTCTTGTCATCTTCTATCCCCATGATGGAACCCAGTATTATTGATAATGAAGAATGTTATCCTGATGGTGAGATTGGACCTGAGCAAGCTACTAAGGGTAATATGAGACAAAATCAGCAACAAAAGAAGCGAAAGCGAAAACAGAAGTCCCATAAGAAGCATGCCCAAGTAGGAGAAGTGAAACAAAACTATGTCCAAGGAAGGTTGAACCATGTGGATCCGTTTACCATTCACAGATCTAAGAAAGTGGTGCAAGGTTGGGTTCCAGTAAGCTCATCAAATGCACTTGTTTTGTTTGACCCTAGTGCTTCACATTCGTTTATCTCTACCGAGTATGTGGCAAATCAGAAGATCATGAAAGTTCCAACAAGAAGGCCGGTGATAGTTCATTCTCTAGAAGGAGACATAAGGTCAGATCATGTATGTCCGAAAGTGAGCCTTGTCATAAACGGGAATAATTTCACTGCAACACTTCTTGTTTTGGAGTTAAAGGGTACAGATGTGATTCTCGGTAGAGGGTGGCTATGTTCTCACCATGGAGTAATTCAATATGCCCAATGTTCTGTGTTTCTAACAACACCATCTGGAGAACGAATTGAGTACCAGGGTTTTCAATCTCAACCTGAGGATGATGAAAATAACCTCCTTGAGGGTGAGTGCATTGAGGATGCTATGATTAATGGTGGTACTTCAACCATTGATGTAGCAGTAAAAACATCTTTGGAAGAAATTGATATGGCAGACAATCAGACATATGCAGATTAGCCAGTCAGGATCTTAGCCACTGATCAGAGGATGTTTAATGGAGAGATGACTAATGTGTGTAAGGTTCAATGGAGTAACCACACCGAAGAAGAAGCAATGTGGGAACATGAGGAGTCTATGCGAACTGGGTTTCCTCATCTCTTTTGAGTTGTAAATCAATGGAGTTAGCAGTCAAGATAGATATGTATTTGTTAGGAATAATGAGCTTTTTCAGTGGAATCTTTGTGCACCAGTTGTAATCTTGAGGCATGAGTTGTTGATAAGATTGGATTCAAGTTCTGACGTTGGAATGTGTTATCAAGATTTTTTTTTTCCTGTTTCTCTCCTGTGATTCGAGTCTCTTCCGAATCTCGGGACGAGATTCATCTTAAGGGGGGTAGAATTGTGACACCCCAATATTTGCCCTTTTCAAAAATAGGTTAAAATGATTTAATTCTGAATTTTGTGAGCATTGGAATTTAGAAAGTAATAAATTTTGTGAAATTAAAATGAAATATAGATTCTAGCAACATTTATGAGCATTCATGCTGGTGCATATTTTACTCTATGATGGTTGGTTTTTGTTTAAAAAAAGGATTTCAAATTCCATTTGTAAAGGTATTTAAATCCTTTTGAAAAGCTCTTTGAAATGAATTCAAATAAAAAAATGAATTATCTTTTCCCTCCCTCCTGTTTTCTCCAATCTGGCCCGCTTGGCCTGTTGCTTTTTCCTTGGCCCGAAGTGGCATTTCCTTTGCTTGGCCACTTTCTTTTCTTTTGGTCCGCTCGGATTTCTTCTTGGGCCGCAGCATCTTGGCCTCGCTCGGCCCAGTCCAGCTGAAACCGCAGCCCAACTCGGCCTCATCCCGAGCCCACGTGCAACGCACGCGCGGGCGTCGTCCCCTCCGCGTTCGATTTGGACGCCGGTGCCGCTACTGCCGCGCGCCTTCCAAAGCCGCTGCTCCTTTCCTTCCGGTGCCCGTGCCGTCTTCTTAAGCCGAGCCGAGAGCACCACGTCGCCCGTTTCCATCCCTCGCGCTCGCCCCGTCCTGAAACCGAGAAGCAGCCGCGGTGAAACTCTAGGCGGAACCAGCCGCCGTGTTCTTCATCGATTTCATCGATTCCGTCGCGCCATCCTCGTCGTAAGACCCGTGCCGAGCTCCGTGACGTCCCCGCGAGCTCGCAGGTTCCTTTCCCCCTCTTTTCTTGGAGTTTGCCGCTCACAGCTTGTCGCCGTCGGTTGCAGGTATCCGCCGTCCGCCTCGCCGTGCGGTGCGTCGTCCTCGATCTGCGCCGGAGATCCCGTTGCCCTAGGTGAGAAGCCCTTGAGCTCCTCGTCATTTTGGTACCGGCCGCGTCGAAAACCGTGGTCGGAATCACCGTATTCATCATCGCCGGCGAGCTACCTCGCCGCCGGCCATGTCTGCCGCCGCAGTCGGCATCATCTCCGGCAGTAGCGCCGCCCACCCTTGAAACGATCAAATCCGGACCGTTGATCCCAGATCCAGTGGCTCCAAATCGCCGATACCCCTTCGGGTGGCGTTTTTATTAAAGAGTCCCTGGAATCTACGCATAATTACGGCCCGGTCCCCGATCCGATTTATAAAAAGAATTTTATTTGTTTTAATTCTGAGATCAACTTCAGTCTATTTACAGGTTTGCCACTGATTTCAAATGCTTATAACTTTGTCGCTTTAACTCCGTTTTGACCCGTTCAAGTTGCGTTAGGTTCATAACAACGTAAGCTACGCGTTAGCAGCGATGTTAACCGTGTTTTGAACTTTTCAAATTCAAAGTTTGATTTAATTTGTTTTACTAAAGGAAATCTTGTTTAATTCATAACTTTCACGTCTTAGCTCCGATTTTTGTGATCTTCACGTCTGCGTGATCGTAGTGAGACGTAGATTTGTTTTATAACCCTTTTATCTTGTTTTCATACTGTTGGTGTACTGTTCTAATATAGTTCTTTTGTTTCTTCGTGTATGATTTCTCGGATCATTGTGTGGTGATTTATGACGATGTCCAGTCGGGGTCTAGAAGAAGAAGTTGGTGATCAAATAGACAAAGGAGCAGTTCGTGGACGATCGGAATTATTTGAAGATCGGGATCCTCGGGAGTTCTTTGAGGAATTGATTAAGAAGAAAGAATCTGAGTTTTAAGGCAAGTATAGCATGGGACTATCCTTGTTACTTATACACTTTATAATCATGGTTCATGTGCATGTGTCCACCTTGACAAACTTAGAGATTATACCATAGTTATTGTTATCTTGTACCTTGTTGCCTATGGGGATGCTTGCATATGGGTAGTGTAACACCCGTGTTTTTGCATCATTTTAAAATTCACTAAAAATTTGAACTTTTTGAAATAAACTAAAACTTGATATACTTTCCGCAAAACCAAACCCCTGTTTTCGAAAACCCTGCATTCAAAATCTCACCATATAGAAATTAGACTCCCTTTTGTTTGTTGCTTGTCGAGCTTATGGTGGCCAAGGTATGTATTCTCGATCTAGACTTTAAATTTTCCCCTGAATAAATCCAAACCCTAGAAACACATGAGGGAGCCATCTATGTATTCCTAGTGTGAACCTAGGGAATATATGTGCTCTTGACAATGTGTAAGCCCTAGGAAATAAAAGGGAAATAGAGAGGGCTTGTATACTAATATACACATGAGCATGTGTGTCCTCCCAAACAAGCCTATATATATATATATATATATATATATATATATATATATATATATATATATATATATATATATTATATATAAATCCTAAAAATATATATATATATGTTGGAATGAATGGAAGGTACTCACACACACACATGCCATCATAAGAAGTATACATGAAAGTAGAGAATAAAAAAAGGGGAATTATAAAAACATGTATACACAAATGCATCCTTCCAAACAAGTGTATATATTCTTAGTGCTCAATAAAGAGTCCTAAGAATATATACTTACTCAAATAAATATAATGGGAGAGAAATACCACAAGTATACATGAGGAATAGAAGGGAAGGAAAATGGAGAAAGAGAAGAGAAGAGGGAGGATAGCTCGTGGGCTCAATTAACACGCCGGCCCAAAGAAAATCACATCCTTCTCTCCCATGCACACCCGAAAGGGGCCGGCCCGAAGAAATCGAGCCCAAACGAGGCCGCAAGCCGTACCGGCCCGTTCCTCCCTCCGCCGAGGACGAGCACGGGACGACGGAATTTCCCTCCTTCGACCCGCACCCGGACGCCATGGCGTATGGGGATTTTACGTGCCAATCGCACAAAAGAGTCCTAAGAATCATATTCCGCACTTATCGTGGCCGGCAAATAAATATAATGGGCAGGCCCGACGAGAAATACCACAAGTATCCGCCGCGCACATGGCGGACTTCAATCCCCACGGACGCCATCGAAAACCGATACGGGCGAACATCTCGGAAAATGGAGCTGGAGAAGAAGAAAGACATTAAACCCGATGGCGCCGTTCGGATAGAGCCACGAGCACGAAGCGCCAACGCCGACCGGTGGGCGCCGAGCGCCGTGCCGCGCTGGCTTGCCAACGCCGTGGCCGCAAACACGCCCGTGCTCGAGACCCGGCGATGGGCTAGCTCCCGGAGACCGAGGTGTCTTGCTCGCCATTGTTCGAGTCGCCGTGCACAAGGAAGTCGCCGGAAAATATCGTCGCGCCGGGACCCGGGCGGCGAGGCTATAAATACCGCCCTCCCCGCCTTGATCGACCTCGCCCCTTCCACCACGAGGTCCGCCCAGTCGGGAACACACCGTGCTCGCCCTCGACCTCCCTCTCCCTCCCTCCTATCTCCCCCTAGTTCCGATTGCCCCCAAATCGGGCACCGCCGCCACCGCCGACTAGGTCAAGTCGTCCCCCGCCGAGTTCGTCAGTCCTAGGACCAAATTGGTGAGTCCACAACGACGCCTAGTCCCCATGATCTCGAGCGCGTTTCCTTTCCCTTCCGATCACTACAAGAAATATGTCTTTTTATGACAAATTCCCTCGTGACGGGGCCTATTTTCGTCATATAATGTACCCTAATATGACGATTTTTTTGGGTCGTCATAAAATAGCAGGGTGCCAGTAACTATTTGTGACGATACATATTTTGTGTCACAAAAAGGTAAAAAATTTGTCACAAAAAGCAATGCCCGGGACGAAAGATGCTTTGCCGACATTTTATGACCATTTTACATGTTTTTTGTGGCGATGTCGGGCGTCACAAAATGAATTGGATTTAAAAATGGCAAAAAAGACCGCAGGGGAGGGGATGGACTCGAATCGAACCCAAGACCTGCAGTAGAGTAGGGTTGGGTCTTAACCATTGTGCTAGAGTAGTACATTTGTCAAAACAAAGGTATATACGCAAGAAATGCTTTGTTATTACCTAGCAAAAAAGTGGTAAATCAAACTAAATTGCAAAAAGTTGCCCACTCGGGGGATTTGAACGTGAGACCTTTGGCACAAAAATTGAAGTACACTAACCAGTAGGACAAGCATCTATTCATGTCAAATTGGGTCTTTTATTTCTTTTTAGTAATTAGACCCTATAAAAAACTTGGAAAAACATGAGGCACATAGGATTCGAACTTGAGAGAGCTTCACGAAGGAAAATGCTAAGTCAAACCACCACGCCATGCCTTCTTTTGTGCTACAAGTGGCTATTTTTTTTTCCTTATCAATGATATACACGCAGATGTCCCAAGTACAAAAGAGAAATCAGTCTTGTTCGTCCTTGTTCGTCCCGTGTTCTTCATGAAGGACCGATTTTTCTTTTTTTCCTCGGATTAAAACTTGTAACTAGTCGTTCTCCCTCATACGAACCCCAAATGAGGTGATTCTTTTTTCTAAAATTTTCAAAAATCATGCTTCATCACGTTATGGTGTTGGATTCACTTCTCTCTTCATGAACCAAAATTTGAGCAATTCAAGTTTTGAATTCGAACTTCGCACTAGGTCAAAACTTCAGTCAAACGGAACACAAACTGAACTCGGATGAAAATCTTTTGAACATGAAAGTTTCATAACTCATCGAGACCAACAAAGTTTATGTAGATCAAATTTCCATTTGAGGAAGTGATAATAACATGTAGTTCAAATGTAACAAGTCTCTCACATAGTGTTTCTATGTGAGAGACTTGTTACATTTGAACTACATGTTATTATCACTTCCTCAAATGGAAATTTGATCTACATAAACTTTGTTGGTCTCGATGAGTTATGAAACTTTCATGTTCAAAAGATTTTCATCCGAAGTTCATTTCTCGTGTTCCGTTTGACCGAGATTTGACCGAGTCAAAGTTCGAATTCAAAAAACTTGAATTGCTCAAATTTTGGTGCATGAAGAGGTGATCGAATCCAACACCATAACGTGATGCAGATGATTTTTAGAAATTTTAGGAAAAAGAATCACTTTTGATTTTTTGTATGAGGGAGAACGACTCAGTTACAAGTTTTAATCCGGAAAAAAGAGAAATCGCTGTTCATCATGAACATGTGACGAACAAGAACGATTTTTCTTTTAACTGTCGTCAAAACTTGTAACTAGTTTTTCTCCCTCATACGAACTCCGAATTTGATGATTTTTTTTCCCTAAAATTTTCTAAAATCGTACCCCTACCAATTTACGGTGTTGACTTTCTCATTTAAATTCATTTTGTAGTCAATATATTTATATAATTTATCTATTCGAAATAGAAAGCAAAAAAAAAAAAAAGAACTTGGGCCAAGATTTCTCACAAGCCCAACAACCTCATCGCTTACCATCAGCCATCCATCTCTAGATCGAACGGTTAGAATCTATGTCTACCTCTCAAACCCTACACCCTCGTGTTCCCGAGATTCCACCACACGCGCGGCCACCTTGCTTCAACTCCCGCCGCGCTCTCCGAAAAATTTGACCTCCGCGCTCTTCTCCCCAAATCCCGCCGCCCCTCCCCAAAGAAATTTAGCAAGCCGGATCAATCCCCCGCTCCTAAGTCCGGTCCTCGCGGTGGCACCCGCCCTCCCCTTACCGCCGCGGCGGGACCCGCCCGTCCCGCTCACCGGGCGACGGCGCGCGCTGCCCCGGCCTCCTGACCGGGCGCCGGCGAATCCACGCCCTCCCTACGCAGCTCGGCCTCGCCCCTCCCCTACCGCCCGCCGTGAGCCCCGCTCGGCCCCAACCGACGATGATGATGTCCCCCACGCGTGGCTCCCCGGCCCCGACCCCACGGCGGCGGGCGTGTCCGCCCTCTCCTCGCCGGGCGGGGCACAACTCCTCCCCATCGAAAAGCGGGCGGAGCACCACGCCCCCACCTGCGACGGCGCCTCGAACTAGAAAACGGCGTCCGCATCGGCACCTTGGGAGCTTCGAAAGATGATGAAGAGCGAGCGCCTACAAGGTGGTCCCCGACTCCCGATTGATTCATTGTGATTCCTTCTTGTTTCTCTTTGCCCCATAATGCCGAAGCACAAGGCCTTCATACGAAATCGGGGAGGTGTCTCGAATAAATGCGAGGTGTCGACCACTAGTTAGCGAACACCGCAAAGACATTTGTTTGTAACGGCCCCGCAAAGACAATCCAAATATGCGCCCTTGACTAGTGTGCTCTTCTATGTGCTACCTCTACTACGGCTATTGCAAACACGTATGCTTCTATGTTCTCTACCGATTTGGGCTTTTGCAAGTGTGCTCTACCTCCTCAATGCAACATTGCAAGGAGTGCTCGTTGATAGTAATTTGTTTACTTCATACCCCATTTTTTGTTCTCAAGTTAGACTGAATTTTGTTTATTAGGCTACCGGTGGTGCTGCGCCTCTGCCACAATGAAGGGAATCCTGAGATAGTGGGACAACCAATAGGATAGGTAACTATCTCGAAACTTGGTAAAAAAAAAATCAATTGATGTGCATTTTGAATGAGAAGAATAAGGAGTTTCCTATTTTTTTGTTGCAATCATGATTAGTTTGGCCGGGCCTTATCACGAGGACCATGGAGTTTGCTTTAAGTAGCACTTTGAATTATCTTCTGATTCTTTTGCTACTACATGTGATCTCAGAAACCAAGTGCCCAGATTTTAGGTAAATTGTTCCTTTTAATAAAACATAATGTTTTCCCAATCTTGATATCATTTTGCTCTTGCTTAATCTAGTTATATCCATTTTAGTACTGAATATTCTCTCTCAAAGAAGCGCCGTATTGCTCCACTAATAAATTCCCAATCGTAGGTACTCACCCCCTGCTCGAGAAAGCAGCAAGGCCTTGTCCAACGAGCAACAAGGCATCAAGTTCAAGCACCGCCTGGGCCAGCCACACCATTGTTCTCTCAAGTCTCATATTTTGTTGAACTCATGTATATGTTGTGATAAAGAAGTTAGTATATCTCAAATTTGGTGCCTTGCGGTCACTCTTTTTTTTTTTTTTTCTAATTATACCTTTGTTTCTTTTGTTTTTTGTTCGCTTAAAAGTTACAAAGCAATAGGGAAGTCGTGACATGAGAGCTACATGTTCTTGCGAGGTGCACGTGTTTCTACATTGTGATGAGAGACATGAGAGCTATTGTATTGTTTGGATCTACATACTTAGTCTTGTTAGAAACTACATACATGAGCTTATTGGCATATATAAACGACCTACTTATGTGATGTATTTGAACCTATTTGCACTATATAATATATTATATGATCCGGGTTCTATGTAAATGATGGTGTGATGTCAATGTTACATGATGGCTTAGATGCATGACCTCGACGACCTTTTAACCATGGTTAACTACCTATACATGACAACCCTTTTGGGTCACAAAACACCATCCAAACGCCTTCCCTAGACACATAATATGACGCGTTGACTAACTAATGTATGACGTAAGTAGCGTCATAAAAGATAACAATATGTGACAGAAGAAAGGCGGTTTGCGTCACAAAAAGCGTTGACTTTTGTGACCAACTTACAAAAAACCGTCACGAGGTACATAATGTGACGGTCGTTTTGTGACCACCTTATGACGATGGGTTTTTCGTCATAACGTAGTTTTTATGACTAAATTCTTACCTTATGTGACACTTTTGGCTTGTCATGAAAGCCAAATTTCTTGCAATGGATTTAGCGTATTGCCTCCACCGCGAAGTCCACCGCCGCTCGCCGCCCGCCCGACGCGACGCCGCCGCCCAACCTCTCCCGCGGTTCTCAAGCCCACCACCGTCGATCCACCCTAGCGATGTAGGCCTCAACCCAAGATGGCCAGCACCGGCTGAACGCCGCCGTCCCGAACGGACAAGACGAGTCCGTCAACGCCGCCGTGGCGCTAAAGACGACCGGTAGGGTGACGACATCGCACTCTTTTCCGGCCCATTCCGGACCTCCCCTCCCGTTAGGTGCCACCCAAGATGGCCCACGACCCACGGCGCCAACGCAGGCCACAGTCCCTTGGGACCCACGTGTCACACACACCCATGGAGGATAGTCCGGGTACACTAGAGTAAACGCTAGGTACACCCGAACGGTGTACACCATGTGTTAGAAACCCTATTTCCCCATCGAAAAATTCCCGGAAAAATTTGTAAATTCATTATTCGATTTATGGAATTTTATCATGTAATTAGATTCAAATTTATTACGTGATAAAATTATATTATAATATTACCCTAATTAATAAATTGGGGATTAATATTATAAATTCCATAACTCATGCATTTTACCCCTCCGTTTCGCGTGAAACGACTTCCATAATTTATCAAAAATCTAGCTCTATGCATCTAACCCATGATCACCATAATGTTCTATGTTTGTTTTGCATGTCATAGTTCAAGCTAGGTTATCGCCGATCGCGGAGTAGTTTTTCGACGACCCGGATTAGGAGTTTCGTCCGGATCAAGGCGAGAGACGTTCAACGCCGGTGCCGATTCGTAAGAACCTCCCGTGCAAGTCCTTACCCCCCCTTAATCATGACCATAATATGATGATAAATGATAATATAATATGGATAAGTAAGATCGATGGAACTTAAGTAGTAGAATGTGAACCCTCCAACAAAAAGGTGAGTGGTGATTGTCTACATGGAGGTGGACTAATCACAATCGGGGATGAATCCCGCGGAGAGATGCTCGCCTCCCTAAGGACCGGTTCATAGACCTTCTACCTAGTGAGATATTTCGTACAGCCACACGTCGTATATGGGACGGCTTGATTCACACCCCGTTGGGTTGAGGTATAATTGGGATCCAAGGTGGCCGGAGCAGGCAAACGATCTATTAGGAGCGCACTGGGAGAGTGGCCCTGTGGTCCGGTTGGCGTGGATGCTGAGTGGTCTTCCACGGAAGTGTTTTGGGCGCGGTGGCGCAGTGCTAGAGGCACGTATTGATGATCTGAGATTGAGTGTGGTGTTGACAGTATAGGTTGGGTAATTAGGTATTACCTGTAAAGCCGTGGGTGATTTGGTATCACCATATTGTCTAGGGTGATGCGTCACCCTTGTGGTGGCGTGTTATCCTTCCAACCCCTGAGAAGTCGTGGTGAAGATTATACCAACATACCTAGAGTAGCCCTCAAGCGGGTACGGATCTCGTTAGGTCCGGCCGGAAGCCACGGCGGTGGCGAGGCAACACCTATCGTGTGGGGAAATTTGTACAACCTCTGCAGAGTTAATTAAACCTATTCGAATAGCCACGTCCTTGGAATGGGCGAATGCTAGGAAAGAACATCTATGATTAGCTATAACTAACCTTTTGTGATATGTGAAGGTGATGGTAAGATGAGATCACCCCGGGAACTAGTAAGAGCAGTTTTAGAGACTCTGCTAGGGCCCAACCCTTAATTTACCGAACCACCCTTGGTTTGGACTTGCTGAGTACGTTTGTACTCACCCCTCTGTTTTTACAGATATCGGCACATCCAAAGGTAAGATCGTTGTCAAGGTAGACGATCGACGTTCATAGGAGTTCGTGAGGCGTTTGCTTAGGAAGAAGATGTAGTTGCCAAGGGTTTCCGTCCGTGCTCAAGTTGCCTGTGGAGTATGAGGCAACAAATCATAGTTAATCCACTTTGCTTTTCGGTTGGCTAACTCGATAAAATATTCGCCGGCCAGTAAGACTTTCTAATCCTATATTATTAAAGCTCGGATTTCTATTACATCTGCGTACCATTATCTAACACTAATGACCGTATTTGTGCGTGATCCTGGCGCAAATACGAGAGGTTAACGACCCATTAAAAGTGGGGCGTGACAGGTAGTATTTTGCTAGTGCTCAACTTGTAATAAGCATGATCTGAAGATGACTACGTTATATATACACAATGAGTTATATGAGATGGTGTTTACCAACCTGGACCATAGGGTGAGAGTTCATGCTTCTTCATGGTACTCTTGGCCCTCCATAAGGACTTATCCTTTGGCAAAAGCTGGGACTTACAAGCAACCGTGGGGGTTATATGGATCGACTTTAGTCGGTCAATGGACCTTTCCTATCTTGTCGTGGTTACCCCTGTTGTGGCGCAAATGGGGAAGGTCGATCGTGGGAACCCTCTTGCCCGCAGTTGGATCTTCAGAATAACCATTGAATCCTAGCGGCTTTGACATTTTAGAAGAACCATTGAAAGGCTTTATATGATTCTTGATGTATTGGGCCTTGCTAACCCATGCATTTGAGAATCATGACTCACAATGAAAGTGTACACCTCTGCGCAGAGTTTGGTCAAACTGATATATCAGCCGTGCTCACGGTCACGAGCGGCCCGGAAAACTCAAGGAATAGTGTTTCACTGGATGATGTTGAGACATGGATTTAAGTTGATGGTGACTACGATGATGACGTTGATGATGATGATGGAGACTTATGACAGATGTTGGTTTCAATTATGATATGGGAATTTTTGGGGCTTAAGCATAACTTCTTGCTTAATTAATGCTAAAATTTGACTTATTAAAATGCATACCGCAGTTAAACCAGTGTCTATCCTTTTGAGCCTCATAACTCCATGTTATATTTGCCGAAGTTCGACATGGACTCACCCTTGCAATTACCCACTCAAACCAGGATGTTGCAAGATTGCTAGAATTTTGAAGGAGTCAGGCTTGTGATCAACCAGTCAGTGCGTCCCTGTGGCGAGGAGGCTTCATCCCAAGATCGGAGTGTCTTTCCGTTGTTAGCCCTTTGAGGTTATCTTTTTGTATTAAGTTTGTTATATATTAAGCATTATGTTTTGATATTTCTTTAATTGTAACTATATGTGAGATTTGACTTCCTGGGCTCACATATGGTGTGTATCTGGTTTTGTTCTTAAAACCGGGTATGACATGGCATCATGTTTCGCCACTATTCTCCACACACCCAATATTCTCGACAAGGTAGAGTGGTGCTCTAGCATCCCATGCTAATGATATTAATTTAGGACTTATCCTTAGCAACAACTTCCGACTGCAAATAATGCATGCAACGTACAAATTCCTTGTATATCGTGGATTGATGCAAATATTAATTGGAAGCAGGGATGCACGTAGGCGGTGTACTGGCACTCTCTAGATCATATGAAGTATTTCACCAACCAATATTGATGTAAACATGGTGGGTTTTTAAGCTTTTCATGCATTCTCATATGCATCCTCGAACTAAAAAAAACTGACAGTCTAGGTCTTGATCTATGTCTCCCGTGCACCAATATAATGTTCAATACACGCCAACCAAAGCGGCAAGTAGTAGCCCCGCAGTCTTGACAACTATATGCATGCAATTTCATAGCTCTAGATATTTTGCCTCCAAGCACATGTTGGATTTGATTACGCTTGTCAAATTTATTCGGCAATTGAATCAAAGAAACTTCCATGAACAAAGTTAATGCTAGGTATAGATATTTGGGTGCTTTATGCAGTGTAACTGACGGTTTGATTAGTATTATGTGCACGATGACCATTGTACATGTGATAGTGCTTCATGATGTAAATGGCATTGGTGGTCTTTGGTTATTTATACTAAATTACACGAATGATTGTAAAATCTCAGATAAGTCTAGCTTGGATTTCATGTTGCCTTTGGTTTTGTCGGCTATGTGAGGCAAAGCATGTATTCAAAACTGCTTGAGCTACATCCGGGCAGACAGACTGTCCAAGCATTCAAATCATGACCAAGCATTCAGATCAGCGACGCTTAATGGGGAAGATATTGCGACGACATGGCCAAGCCAATGGGCTAGGTGGGCAGCAATGGCGACAAAACTTCACGAGGTGTAGGGAGTCAATATTAAAGGCCGCAAACCGGACAAGGATGCCACAACAGCAATGCCATGGATGAGTTTCTCTGAAGCTCAACACACCATTGGCTACTTCATCGACTGCTGCTCTGCGCGGCCCCCCGCAACCGCGCCGCGCGCTCTCACTTGCATGCGGATCACTGCTGTGTTGTTCTTCTACACGAACAAGCCGTGTTGAAGCTCTACATTCTCATGGGCATATGCGGCTCAAAGTAGCACAAAGGTTTCGTGGTTTGGTCGTGACCGCTTGCTTCCTTAGACACTACCGACGGCTGCCGCTAACATGTTCTGTCTCAGGCCTAGTCATTGGCACAATGGTGAAGATACAACTCCAGATGTGTCTCATTCCTATCACACAATGGCTGATCTGGACGACTATGTGCATGTAATTTTGTAGCTGTAGAAATTATGCTTCGGTACTGGTCGATGCACTGGAACTATTCTTCCTAGGTATTACAACCAAAAGCATCCTAAAGTCCAAGAATTATGCAAGTTGGCGAAGGAAGTAGCTCACTTATATATTGTGCCTGCCACTACGATAGTGGCATTCATCAAAAGTTATTACGAGCTAGAAAGCACTGAAGAAACAAACAAATAATGGAGCAAAGAGCCGGATGGTACAAGATAATCAACAAAAATTTGTACAAAATCAGGAGTGTGTGTACCATTATCTGAATGTGTACATATATATATATCCACAAGGGGAACGTGTGCAGTATCTCCACCGAGAATTATTTCCCCTCTGACTTGCTTTAGTTTGGCATCATGTTCCCCCTACTACTCGCCAGTCGCCACACCTCAAATTTATTCTGTCGACCGGCTGTTGTCATGCTGGAGCTGGAACTTCTGGTGCATCCCATGCCTGTTCCTGCTAGATTCATAAGCTGCGTGTTTGTTTCAGCAGTCATGCTGTTTCATACGCTGTTGTCTATCTGTTTCAGTGTTCAGTTATGTAGTTTTGTATGTTGCCTTATGTTCCTTGCTTTTACGAATAGCATGTCTTACCTTATTGATCAAATGTTCTATATTATCATGAATATGGTTGATGCCATGATCTCAACATTTAATAATATTTTATATGTCATCATCATAATGTTAATTTATGGAATTAAAATTACGTGAAAATTGCCTAATTATGTAACAATATAATACAATAGGAAAAGTTGAAACTTTTATCATGTGAAATTAAAAATATTATGATCGAGTTAGCTCTGTTCCACAAATTATGACATTATAAGATTTAAATTTTGTCTAAAATAAAGACATCCTAGCCGTATTAAACACTATATCTGTAATATGCAATATTGTTTGGCCCTGATCTAGTCTTTTTGTTAATATCCAAATCATTTTGAGTCAGCACTAATGTATCCTAGAAATACAATTTTCTCTTTGTCTGTGTCACTACGGAGAGTATCCTCGACAAGGTGGGCATGTCCGTGCAGTGCAGCACAAACAAACAAAAAAGGACCCTTATGTCGAATTAAGCATGACGTAATGGTACCAAACTTTTTAAATCTTTGGACATGCCCGATCATGGCGGTGCACGGCATGGGAATCCAGCGCGTCCATCGCCACGCCTCCGCGGCGTCACTCGAGGACCAAAGAACCCAGGCTCTTAGCTGGGTTATTCTCACCGCAGCCCGGGAAAGGAAAACAAACATTCATATGTAAACTAAATATAGCAATCTCCATGCAACACTTTATCTAACAAGATGGAATGCAAAATGTAAACTAAGGAAGAAGGGGTTTAAGCAAAAAAAGAATTAACTCTCAGTGCTTGTTTCACACATTGCTACCGCATCAAGCTACGCCACTACTACAAAAACTTACTGTAAGAACGCCCCCCTTTTGCATTAGGGGCGGTTCGTTTTACGAGCCGCCCCTACAAATAAATAAATACCAAATGAGCCGCCCTATAGTGATTACATTAAGGGCGGCTGGTGTTACGAGCCGCCCCTACTATTATTAGGGGCGGTTCAATCACCAACCGCCCCCTAATGTAGTCCGCAGAGGGGCGGCTCTATATTGAGGCGCCCCTACGGTGAGATGCCGAATTTTGAAACTTGACACTAAAAATTAAAATTTCGTAAAACGACATCGGATGGAAAAACTTTGTACATATGAAATGTAGATCTCGAAAAGTTATGAGACTTTGTAGTTGACGACTTTTTTATTTTGAAATCATCTAGTCATGTTCAAATGTCTCAAATTTGAAATTCGAAATTCGAAATTAAGTAAACGACCTCGGATGGAAAAACTTTGTACATATGAAATGTAGATCTCGAAAAGTTATGAAATTTTGTAGTTGACGACTTTTTATTTTGAAATCATCTAGGCATTCAAAAGTTGTGTTGAAATGTCTCAAATTTGAAATTAAAATTTCGTAAACGACCTCGGATGAAAAAACTTTGTACATATGAAATGTAGATCTCAAAAAGTTATGAAACTTTGTAGTTGACGACTTTTTAGTTTGAATCCATTTAGGGCCTCAAATAGTCAATTTACACTCGGATTTGTATAATATGTGGGGACGCGGAATGGATATGGACACATGTGAGTGTGTAGTGTAGTAGTAGGGGGTCGCGCGGGGTCGCGTGAGTTCGAATCCCGCCGCCGACTCACGAAATCGGTGGAGTGCTCCCCCTTCAAAAAAATGTTTTTGGTATTTTTTTTTTCGAATTTTGAAATCCCGATTTCATACCGCCCATACGGGGCGGGTTTATCACCAAAAAATGCGCGACTTGAAATTAGAGGCGGTTACGAAAACCGCCCCTAAACCTTATGAGCCGCCCCTATTGAAGCTTTTTGTAGTAGTGCGCTACATGCTCATGCCCTACGCTGATGGAGTGCTCCCGGTTCAAAAAAAAAATGTTTTTGGTATTTTTTGCATGTAATTTTGAAATCGTTTGTAACAAGATTTCATACGTACCCATAGTTTTTGTTAATTTTCAAAGGGTTATTGATTGATTCACTCAAATAGCAATTTTAGAAAAGGCCGATTAAGATTTTTACGTGCAAAATTGAATTTAGGAGGCGTGAGCTTGCATCACCAACAAATTGGTAATGCAGAGCGCCATCACGAGGAAAACCGACGCAACGCCGTAGGGGCGGAACGGAAGGTTAGGGCCCGCCGCCCCCATGGGACCAAGCCGATGGTGGAGCGGTTTTTCCAACCGCCCCGTAACGTGCAAAACCGCGTGAAGGGTCGTAGGAACGGAAGGTTAGAGGCGGTTACTTAAAACCGCCCCCTCCCGAAGAAGGGATCCATCGGGGAACTTCCATGGGCTTATGAGCCGCCCCTATTGAAGCTTTTTGTAGTAGTGCGCTACATGCTCATGCCCATGCTACACGTTGCAGTATTTAGACTAGTCACAGCCTTCCGTATTGGCAGTCCAACATACAGTATCCGGGATGTTTGAACTACCACAGCAGCCGAGCGACTTTATAGATACCAAGCAACATGAGAAACTGCACTAACCTCCAGATGACTCCCATCCTCAGTGCACAATACAGAGTATTGACCAGCGAACGTCCGTGATGCAAACCACCTGCACGCTTCTAGCATACTACATGTTGCATACCCACAACCCGCCGCAATACATCTTAGTTAATGGGTGAGCAGCATGGTCAAATAGGAATGACGGTGACAAATCATGGAGCAAACTAGCATGGTCAAATAGGACATGGTAGTATACTAGTATGTGTTTGGCAAGGATCTATATATATAGAAGAGATGTGAAGAGTATTCCAGTCGGCGCTTAATATAGATAGACTATGGGCCCGTTTGGTACCGCTTCAAACGCAGCTTCAAGAGCGGCTTCACAGCTTCACTGGCCAAACGGCCCGCTCTGTGATCAGCTCCTTGCTCAACTTCCCTGAAATCACGCTGAGACAAGCCCGTGCCCACGGTGAAGCTGCAAAATAGCAGCTTATTGCAGCTCTCACCTCTCTTTTTGTGGGCCCCACCATGTGCAAAAGACCGGATGTGCTCTGCTGCACCTGCGTGTGAGAACGGAAGCCAGCCGCCGAGCGCCGCCGCGGCCGGAGATTGAACGGCCAAGCTCGCGCAGCCGTCGGAGCCGAGCACCTCCGCCGGGACCACACGCCGTGCTCGAGGAACCTGCTGCTATCGGACGGCCGGAGGCACGCGCGGCAGCAAGGATACGCATGGAGAAGGACTGAAGCAAGAAAACGGGCGGAGGACTCAATCTGTGGGCTCGCCGCCAGGCACGCCGAGATGCGCCGCCGAGCCTCGCCGCCACCTGGGGCTCGCGGAGATGCACTACCGGGCTTCGCTGCCGCGGGCTCAGACCGCAAGAGGAGCGGTCGCCAGAGGGCGTGGCTGCCGCGAGCATGCCGTCGGCGCGGCCGTCGAGGATGCGCAGCCTGCTTGGGGCGACGCGGCTACCGTGGACGCGGCTTGCCGCGCATGGCCGCTTCTAGCACCTCTAGCACTCGCCGTGGAGAATATTGTGGTACGCCGACGCGGCCGTCCCGAAGATGAAGCCCTCCGGGAACGCGCTGCGGCTCAGCCCGCCGGCGTCGTAGATCTCCGGGTTGAGCCAGTAGTATATCGCTGTCGGCAGCGGCAGTAGACCGTGCTGAGCTGCTGCCGCTAGCAGTAGAGCTAGCACCGCGAGCTTCACGAAGCTCTGCATGGCTAGACTTCCGCCATGGCCTGTCGGTGTGTGGTAGCTGTGTGCACGAAGGAGATTGGGGCAAGGGAAGGGCAGTTTGGTAATTTTGTTCTTTTCCAATCATATGAAGCTGTTTGCCAAATAAGATGCATAAAACAGCTCAGCTTCAGCATTAGAGTTGTTCATGAAGCTAAAAACTAAAAAAATAGCTTTGGTGATGAAGCTGAGCTGTGCCAAACAGGGCCTATATAGTTGGTTGCTTCAATTAATATAGAAATTAGCTCATAATAGAAAAAAATGTCATTTGAGGCTTTGTTTAATCCAATTTTGTTGCTACATAGAAGAAGATTAGGTGTATATACACAAAAATCATATTAGGAGAAGATTAAGTTAGCTTCGTCCTTGCGGGCGGTCGTGTGTGGGAGAGTCACGCTCGAGCCTGACAGTCTGCCATTGCGAAACCCTACATATGGCTGGCACTCGACCCCGCAAGTGTGCTGGGTCCGCCGGTCAGATGGGGGAGTCCTCTACCCCACGTGTCAGCAGGAGGACGATGAGTCGGGAGGAGTTGAAGATCTTCGGGAAGGACATAGATCTAAAACCCCGGTGGAAGACGTGGTGGAGGAATTTTTGGCCAAGCTTGGGCAATTGATTCCCCATCACACCGCTACGAGAACCTAGCTCTTCGCTGCCGGCGCCACCAACTTCCCCGGGCAACAACCTCGCCCGGATCCACCGGAAGCCGGTGGAGGCAAGGAATTTTTTGCCGGCAGATTCGACACCCTTGACAAGCCGCCCATCGAGATCGGTTTCTTAATGGACATTTGGGGAAAGGAAGGGAAGAGGGAGTCGCTCGTGATGGTGCTGCGTAGGCCGAAGATGGCGGAGGGAAGATCGGTATGGCAGCCGGGCCGAGGTACCAACCTCAGCGCCAAGCCTTCCCATCACCACCGCCCGCCAAAAAGAGGGCAAGCACCACCGCCGCTGCGACCTCCACTAAAATAGCACTATGTTTTATGCTCCCATCGAGATAGCACTAACACAATTTCTAGGACAGATATATAGTGTCATGTATATTTTGTTTAATCACGATCTAGAGATATAAAACCTTTCATAAAGAGATTTCAAAATATCAATGCATGAGAGGATATGAATGCTAAATGATAATCAACCAGTTTTAAACCGCGAATTTAGTCGTGCCTCTATATAAAGCAACAAATAAGTTTTGTGACATGGTATCATGTGCAGTTTAATCGAGTCATCCAATTCGATTCAATATATTTCATGGAAGTAATTGACTAGGTGACTTCTATGAAGAACCATGAACTAGCAAGTACAACCACACCCAAGTCAAACAACCCACACGACAAACAAGCTACGGAACAAAAAAAAAAAAAATCCAGAAGGAGAACTTGCAATTTTCTTTCTCAAAAGTTAATAAAAAATATGCTTCAATCTGTGATATATATTGTATAATGGCGCACACACAACATATTATTATTATTATCTTTGACGTCGTGTTTCTGTCTAAAACAATCCCATTTCATGTACTTGCTTGTTGATTTATGTACTATTATTCTCATACATTGGACTAATTGGCTTTGGTAAAATTCATGCTTGTCGTTTTCAACCGTCTTGGTGCATTCCATTTCTGTTCACATGAACTAGTGTTACCAGGGTGCTGACACATGTTTACGCTGTGCTCTTTTGCGGAATATAATAGTATCATCACAGGGCAGCCACGACCTCAGAGGTGTATGTGTGTGTGGGGCTGGGGTGATGGGAAGGGTAATTGGTAACAAAACAGGGTGGCAAAGAATCATAGCGAGTGGGCTTTGTATCATGCTCCTTTTGGTGGATGTTAGCTAGTTCGTAGATGGAACATATATGGAGTGTAACGGGATATGATGGAAATCGGAGGCAGTTAGATTTACGACATCTCCAGATGTGATGCATCCATAGCCATCTCTAAAAATAGGCCCAGTGAAATTCATAACTTTTTAACATATTGTACAAACTTTGTTCTTGACAATATTTTAATTTGTAATCATTTATTTCCATAATTTTTGTTTGAAGTTCTCGCATTTTAAATTCATTTTCTAGTTTTCCAAACGATGTCGAATAGAAAAAGGGTCAAAACCAATGTTAAAGATATCAAAATGACATAAAACATCGCAATTCAGAGAAAGCCCACTTTTATTAATAGTCCTTTTCAAAGGTGGCATCTTAAGAAACCAGTCACTATTTGTTGGTTGAAAATGTGTCCCAATATTAATCATGGAATAAGAACGGCGACAACATTGGATGCTCGTGTCTAAAAATGATTAACAGAATCAAGCTTCTAACTAGATCTGGCCATCTAACCATTACACTGTTAATTGTCAAGAAGATGTCTGCTAACATCTTTTATGTGTAGTTCAAAAAAAAAAAAAAAAACTTTATGTGTAGTATGGAGTTTATGAACATTTAAATTTGTATAGATTTCAGGAGGTTGGCTGGCTTAGGCCATGGAGAAATTAATATATGTGGTCTATATGTGTACTGTGTGTACTAGATGCATGTTTGCATCTAATGTCAATGCAGTAGTGCTAGTTAGGTCGTTGGCCTCCCTCTATATATCTGCCATGTGTTTTGGAACCAAAAAGAGCAGGCGACATAGTTTGGTGACTGTTTGTGTGGAGAGAGAGAGAGAGAGAGTGAATGTTGTTGTTTCTTGCTACTTCTTGTTTTGAAATTCCATGTAGCTCTCCCGATGATTTTCGCCCTCCCAAACAATTTTTCTATGGGTATGGAAAGCATCTGGATGATATGGGATACCTCAGGTTGGCGACCCACTTAGTGGGAAGATGGGGGGTGCTTGTTTTTGTTCCCATCATCATCGGCTAGGAGACAGCCTAGCAGTACATGGGTCATCCCGGACAGCTTGTGATAGCCATACCGGGTTGTTGTGGTCCGTGCCATGCATGCAGTAGTGATTAGTGAATGTATTTCTGGTCTCCATTCTCACGTGTCAGAAATTCATAGACTGGTTAAGAAAAAAAACGAACAAAAAAAACACTTGCTTCAAACCAGGACTTTAGCCTATCTAATAATGTAGTTATGAGACATCAGTGATGAAGTGAGTATAGTCCGTCTGATTGAGTTCCTTCTGATGAATTATGATTTCCGCCTGTATTTAAATTCTGATGTCGATGTATCCATTTTGAAGAAGCGCATGATTACTGAATTGGCATTTTCCTGTGTTATATATTGCTAGCTTTTATGTTAATTCATCTCATTAGTAACTCAGTGTCCAGTACTGCGCATAGTGCAGTCGACAACCATATGGGATATACAATGCTTTAGGCACACCTGATCACCCTCTCAAACACTCACCTATTGTGCTGCTGCTGAATTACGTTGTTTGCATCCTTCCACAAATAAAACGTCACACACGTACATCTACATCTACATGTAGTCATCTTCCTGTCTTCATGAGCCCCATTATTTCTTTCCGATGACAGCAGGTAAAAGTAAAACCATTAATAGAGATAATTTATTTATTGTTACTTGTATATACAACCGTTTTGAAATACCCAAGTAATACTATTTTTATATGGTGCCAATATTCCTGTAGCATTGACAAGCCACAAATAGGGTGCGAAAGGAAAGGAATTATTCTGCCTTTGTGGGAAAGTAGAGTCTTTTCGTCATATATAAATTCTGTGCGACCTAGTACATATGGTGCCACATGATATATACACACTACTAGTCAGTAGTATCTCAATACAAACCCTTATGAACACCTTCTCCTGCCAGATCCCTAGCCTCATATCCATGCATGTACCATAGAACACCTTCTCCAAACCATTACAGAGCTCGATCTCCCTCTCGTTTCTCAATCTCTCATCCATACCCTGACCACTGATGACTTGACGGGTGTGTACATGTGTGCCTCAAGTGTAGTAGTGCGCCTGCCTGACATGGGCGCCTTGTGTGAATGGGTGGCATCCAGGAATAAAAGGTGGCATCGTATCCTTGTTCACTGACCACTTAAGTGTTCTTAGCATGTGGCTCATCGATAATCCGTGCAGAATGAAGGCTGCTTAGAGATTGGTGCAGATTCTTTTGGAAGGACGATCGTAGCTGGACTAGATAGATCCTTTGATTTAGCCCGATTGTTCATTATATATAGTGCTTAATTCATTAATCTAGTGCTTGGAATTATTAATTTCCTTTACCCAAGACCAACAACATCCTTCTTGGATCTCTTTTACTTTTCAACCGATTAAACGGAGCCTGAGGGTGAGCATAAAACTGAACGCCCTCAGCTTGCTCATTTCACCTCTTCTAGTTAGCACTCTCCACATTCCAAACAGTTAAATAGCACTTGTCACAACGTGCATATATACTTGAGCAGTACAGGACATCCCGTGTCATGGCTTGAAGACAGGTTTTTTCAACCTGGTTTTCCTCGCTTTGGTATGCTCAAAGCGAACAAAACATCCAAGTTCAAAGCGTATAGGTGTGCTTGCCAAAGCATAAAGACCAAAAGGTCGTTCACGTTACAATTCAGCACCCTGCCTGAATTGTGGAGCTTACCAGGGCATGGTTCACAGAAGAAGGAAGGAGAATGCTGTAGGAGCAGGATCTTGTTAGCTAGGAACAAGTAAAAAATATCCGTACTTTCCATACTTTGTCTGGTCCAATCCTGTTGCGCCACACGTACAACACATATATATATGGATTATAAATATTTCGTAGTATCGCTTTCTGTATACATATTGTGAGCTAAGTCTAATGTGTTCCAAATATGTAATCCAATTGAATCAACAACTAATTAGACATTCATTTTTACATAGTCCTGTATTGGCAGGTGAGTTCTGGGTCGGTTCATCGTGCAGTCCCATCTTCCTCTCCATTAGTATTAGTTGCCACTAACCAAGGGCCCGTGCACAAATCACCAAGTATCCATGCGGAGCCTTGGAGAATATATATAACAAAGTGTCCTCATCCTCCTATCCAAGTTTTTGCCCTACTACTACTAGCTAGCTAGTCATTCCAATCTGGTACATAACTCTCGTGCTGTCTTCTGCATCTCCCATCGCAACCGCTGCTTTGGACTACACTGTACTGGCTATCCGCATCTCCCATCGGGATCACTCTGGCGTCCAGCCAGGTTGTTGTTCACGGCATTGAAAAGCTATGATGAGTCTGATTATGCGTTGTGGTGGAATGGAATCAACTATCCTGATGCCTCTCACTCCCAATAAACTGAATTATTACTGCTGCCATGCATTGCTTGTTCGAGGACCATACTTACTAGCTAGACTACTTGTGTGTAATGCAAGCAGCACACATGTGTATCCATATACAGAAGAAGACGAAGGAAGCAAAGTGTCGTGCACTGTTATTCCCCATATATAGGACATTAGGACCCGGGAACAGAATAGATACAATACAATGTGTATTGGCAAATTTAAGAAGGCAAGAGTGAAATAATTTAAGGAGGCAAGAGTGAAATAATGTCTGATGTACTCCAAATCAAGTATGATCAAGTATCATCATTGGCATTGAGTCTTGTGGAACAATATAACGGCCATGTGTTCCTATTGATAGATCTTATATACTCCAAATCAATTGTGATCGAGTATCAACAAACTGCTAACTCTTGCGGTCCAGTCATAGAACAGGAAACGAAAGACAATGTTTTTTTTAACAAATTTGGTTATTCTTCTGTCCCTGACGTCGAATGCTACACATAGAAAATACAGAAACATAGATAAGCATGAAATGGATTCTTGGAGGAAATGGCCACAACTACAAGCACCGGCTGCACAGTCAAAATGCTTTGGTGATCGAACAGGATCAGATCGTCCTCCATGCTTTGAGGTACATCATCATCATGCAGCTGAAAGAGGTAGGGGAAGATGTTTTAGGCGAGCAGTTCTAGCAGAAGAGGCATGAACATTAGTTTTCATATAAGAGGATCCACCAATAGTAACCTATAGATGGTATCTTAGTAATTAAGCATAATAATCTTTGTTTAGTACAAAGTAATCTCGAATCTTACAGCTGGGATCAAAGCCACCATTAGCACTAACTTTCTCCTCGAGTCAATGTTGATCATTGTTGAGTGCGTATTGTGTAAATTATTCCTCGTGAACTTGCTTCTACTGTTTGACTACTCTTCACTGTTACAGTGCTGTTCCTGGAGCTTGGTGTGTGTCTGGGATCATGTGGTTGCACCATTCTCGTATCAGCAGTTCCCATTGATGGAACTTCGACGCAATCTGTATAATGATTGGTGTGACTACAATAGTCCTCACATAGTCAGATCCATCATATGCGTCCTGATGATATGTTCTGTGCCTTGCATATCAATGGAGCATGCGTCCTGTAATTAAAAGTCTATAGTGGTCGAACGACAAAAGCATCACAAAAAATCCATGAAAAGTGTAAACAATGTGTTTTAATTCATGTCGTCTGGTCCATGTATACCTTTCAAAGTCACCTAAAAACTAGATATATTGGTCGTTCTGAACTTCTGATAGATGTATCATGACTTGAAGTGAAATGTAATCGACTATAAACATGGCCTACCCTACACTGGCAAGGTAATCCTTGGAGATGCACATGCAAGGAACTCTATGGCTCAGAGTGCTGGAGGACAGGGAGGGATTCTACATCCTTGAGGGCAGTTACAATCAGGACAAGAGGACGTGGTTACCAGCACTGCTCGCTTCCCAATTCAAAGTCACATCCCCTGCCAGTGCTTATTTGTTTGTCAAAGTAATCGCAACAGCCCAAACACTCTCTATAGAGAGGTCTTGCCCAAGACAATGTTGCCTCTCTCATTCTCAAGACCTCTCAGCCCTAAAAATTGAACTGCGTGGTCTTTTTATCAACTCTCGCTCTCTTGATCTCTCCTTTTCAGTCTCTTTCTACCTAGTCACTACCACAATTTCATAAGCGAGTAATTGTCTCGTCATATATTTTTGCATTTCCATGTTCTCTTTGAGCAGAGGTGTGCACCTGCTGAGTCCATGTGGAACCAGAGTACCAGACTCGGGCTACGAGCTTGCTTTTGTTTGTTCCATTATTGACATAGCATGCTGTATAAGCCCGTCCAAATTGAGCCCAGAAATTCTCTGTAGTAGTAGAAATAAAACTTGATGGCACTGTAGTGGGCAAGAGAAATAAATAAGTGAACAATATTTGATTCTCAGTTGGGGTGAAGTTTAAATAGAGAGATCAATCCGAGTTCCACTCTGCAACAACTATAAATAGCTACTTCTACAGTCCATGCCTAACAAACAAACAATATATTGCATCCTTTTATCAAATTCTGTGACCCTTGCATCCACGAGAGACTTGGTATGCTATACTCTGATATATGTGAAAATACCATGGCGTCAATGGGCTTGAAGATGTTATGAATTAATACCATGCCCTCTATGCCTCGAGTGCCGGAGGGACAGGCCGGGGTTCTACATCCTTGAGTTCAGTTACAATCAGGAGAAAAGGTCGTAATGATCGCCACTGCTTGCTTTCCAGCTGAGAGTCACATGTCATCATCTGTGCCGGTGCCGATGAGTTTGTTATAGTAATCACATGCCCAAACACTCTTTGTAAACGCCTTCCAGAGGTGTTGCCTCTCTCATTCTCGAGACCTCCCAGCTCTAAAAAAATTGTATTACATGATCTTTTCATCTATCCTTTTCTGTCTCTCCCAAGCTAGTCACTACCACAATTTTATAAGCGAGTAAGTGACTCACCATAGATTTATTTATTTGCATGTTCTTTGAGCAGAGGTGCACTTGCTGATTCCATGTAGAACCAGAATAATCAATACAAGATTAAATATAAAAATCAATTTTGGATTCTATGCTGGGCTGAAGGTTTGAGACCCAACCTTTAGCTTGAAGCGGCCAAGGTCCAAAACCAATCTTTCACATCCGTCAAGCTTTTTCAAAAATGAGAATCTATTGGTTTTTAACACAACTTCCTATTGTCTTGTCTTTAATATATTTGTTTCTTAGCAACTCCTGCCATATGCATTTAGCATTTTAAAAAAAGCCACTTGCTTAACAAGCATTTATTTTGAATATCTTCATTATGAATTCCTAAACCTCCTTGGTCTTTTTGGTTGGCATAAAACCTCCCACCTAGCTAGCCTGTATTTGTTTTTGTGTTGATCATTTTGCCAGTAGAAACTTGATCTAAACCAGTCAATTTTTTTAGCACAGCACGTGGCAGCTCAAAAAGACATCATAAACATCGGTAAACTAGAAAGCACCGAGTTTATTAAAAAACCAACCTTCCTCCTATTGTCAAAAGTTTCCCTTTCCAACCACTTACTTTTTTTTTTATTTTGTCTTCAATTATCTTTATATCTTTAAAATTTAATTTTCTAAAGTTCATAGGCAGTCCTATGTTCCGAAAAGGATATGACCCAATCGCACAATTAAATAGTTGCGAATAAAAGTCTTCCTGTTCTTTAGCTTTACCGAAGCAGAAAAACTTCGATCTTATGGAAGTCAATCTTCAATCTCGATAGTTGCTCAAAGGTGCTTAACAAAAGTTTCATGTTTACTACCTTTGCAACATCGTGGCTCATAAAAAGGTTCTTGTATCATCCGCATACTGGAGGATGGACAATCCATCCTAGATTAAATTTGGGATTACTCCCTCCACCTGCCCTACTTGTTTGGCTCTACCAATAAGTATTGCCAACATGTAGACTACTACATTAAATAGTATGGGAGACATAGGGTCACCTTGCCTTAAGCCCTTTTTAGTTTGGAAAAACGAACCTAATTGATCATTGACTTTCACATTCACATTACCACCCTCCGTAAAACTTGAACCCAATGACATTATTTTTTCCGAAAACCTTTTATTCTCAACGTTTGTTGTAAAAATATCCAATTAACTTTATCTATCTTAAAAAATAACTTTATCTATCTTAAAAATTCCAATTAACTTTAAAAATAATTTCATCTTTCTTTTTTTTGAGTGAAGTTCATGTATCGTTTCATAAAGAATTACTACACCCTCCATAATGTTTCTTCCTGGTAAAAGGACCGTTTGAGTTGGGCTAATTATTTTCTGTGTGCTATGGTAGAGAGTCTGTTGGTTGTGACATTAACAAAGGTTTTGAAAGATACATTCAGTAAACAGATGGGTCTATATTGCTGAATCACTTTCGCATCCTTCTTTTTAGGTAAAAGAATAATATTTCCAAATTTAAGGCGATTAAGTGCTAAAATTTCCCTAATAAAATTCCATAAAAAGAACCATCAGGTCATCTTTTAGCAAATTTCAAAAGACCTGATTAAACTCTGGAGGGAAACCATCCGATCTTGTCGTCTTATTATGTTCCATTTAAAAAATCGCAACCCTCACTTCCTCTTGTGAGAAAGGTTCTTTTAACAGCTCATTTTCCAACGGGGTTACCTGTAGAATATCATTGGTTCTTGTCTCTTCCAAAATAAATTGGGAGACATCCGAGGGCCCAAACATGTTCTTATAATAATTGGTAATATGTTCTTTTAAGTGAGCATGACCAGATATTATATTGTTATCATCCTCTATGTGGAAAATACGAGTTTTGTGGTGCCTCCCATTAGCAAGTAGATGATAATATTTTGTATTTGAGTCTCCTTCTAAGAGGTGTTTAACTTTGGCTCTTTGGTACCATTTTAATTCTTCCTCCCTTAGAAACTCAGATAATCTTGTATTTAACACATGTTTTAAATCCAACTCGGCTAGATTAAGTGTAACATATTCAACTGTTTTGTCTAGTTCAATCAATTTATTTAATAGGGCTGTCTTTTCTTTCTTATATGCACCACTTGTATTTTTTGCCCAGCCACAAAGGTGCTGGCAAAGCCTTCTAATATTAGCTTGCCACCTTTCTATACGTGAGCCAAAGACTAGACTATTCTGCCACACGTCGCTCACCGTCTCAGAAAATCCGTCTCTCAGCAACCATCCCGGTTCAAATTTAAACTGAGGTTGGTAAGTTGAAGATGGATGAGGTGGTTGTACTAAAAATTGACATGCTTGTGCAACAGTATCAACTAACCAACCACAATGAATTCTAGATGTCTCTCATCTTTATAACGTTTGTGGAGGGCGCGTGCATGGTGGAGTAAGAATGAGAACCAGACTTGTTTGTGCGCTTCCCTTGCTTCTATATTTCTCAATAGCGATTGTATACAATAAAATATTTCCTGTTGTAAACTCAGCATTCCTTAATTCAGTATCAGTGAATGTAAAAAAGGACATACCACATACACAGTCCAATATATCCTGGTCACAACATGACTAGATAGAATTTCTCAAATATTCTACCAACTCTTTGTGAACCTCTACCTTGAACATGGAAAAGGGGACTGAGATGAACGATAAACCAGTAGTAACAAGATATAATTCTGATGTATACAATCATTGTTGAGAAATATAGAAGCCATTGACTGAATTTGTGGAAATTGTATAATATTATTGCAGTTTTGTTTCTCATATACCGATACAATCCACAAAGATGCAAGACATATATGGTATTACGTCACGCTACCAGCCTAAACCTTGACAAATCCCCGTGTTCATCTTGCGTAACCATCTAGTTCATGTCTCGCGCACCTCCACCCCTCTTGTTTTCCTTGACCATGGACAGCGCCAGCGCATAAGCCATATGTCACTGGAACTAATGGTACATGAATACACCATGACGCATCACGGTCTATGCATGCTAGGATAAGTGTGGTTCCTCGTGCCTCCTATTTCAATCCACTGCCTATTTCAATCCACTGCATTTTTGCTGTATTGTTGTATGAGAATGATCCATGATGCATGAATCTCTGTTTTCTGAAAGAGGAAACCACCCCAAATACTTCTCTTCTATTCTGTTATATGCTACCGGCCCTTTCACTGGCCACGTTCTTTATTATTAAATTGAAAATAAGGACACCAGTAATTTATGTGTCCCATGCTTCACTTCTATAAAAACGGCAAACTTACATGCCCACATATTTTCTACTCATTCTATTATTTAATAATAGACTTCAACTCATCACTTGTCCAATCTACGCCTCCGCTGCATATATGTGCCCAATCTGAGCATTTTACTGCTGCTGGTTATGCTTCCTCCATCCTCCACTCCAAGAGCCACCATCCGCTCCTGTCCATTCACTCGAGATTCATGACCCTATCTATATAGCTTTGAGAAGAATGAGGAGGCATCGAAGAAAGCACAAGGCCATGGCTGATGTCTACCTCTGCTGCCCTTCCTGGTTTTCCCTCACACTATCATGCCAGGCAGGCTTCGAGAAATGGACATGGATGGCTCGACAAAATTGTGCACCAGTTGCATTAACATGTAGCAGCTTGGAGAAGATGAGCAACAACAATAGGAGGCAGTGCAGTAGAGGTGTGATGGTCTTCCTATGCAAGGAAGTCTTCCTCCTCACCGTGCTGTCCAAGAGTTCGGGGATTGAATTGATTGTTCATGTTTATTAGGACCAAGCCTTAAGCTAGCTTGGTGTCGGCCTTACGATTTGTCTTGCTCAGGTCCTGATTTGGTGTGTATGAGGCGAACCATAGTGGTGCCAGCTAGCTGGGCCTTAATTAAAACCGTACCCTCTATTTTGTCACAGGGTAGAGGCTCGAAATTTATTCCCTTATCTAAAAGGTATTTATTCATTTATACAGGTGCTTTCATTTTCCTTCATTTATTCTAAGAATTTGCAGTGCCTTTGTGCCAATGATAGAAAATGTGTTTATTGACAACAATAGGCTGACTTTATCAATCTCACGATTTCTTGGTTCAACTAAATCATTCGGAGATGCTCGTAGCGATAGGGTGTCCGCCCATACGTTCATAAAGGTGACTGTGTGCTCATGTATATGAGTGTCTATGTGTATGTTGAGCTCACAAAAAACTGAGGATCATATCCATGGCCATACACCAAAATAACAAGGATGAGAATTACATAATATCAATTTCGTGTAGCAGCTGAATGGGTGGAATTAAGTTAGATCGATCAAATTAATCCGCTAGCTACATAATGTTCTAGTGCATTGGTCAGCTCACTTGTTGGTAAGATGACAACAGGAGGACAAGTACGAGGTGAAGCAGCAGTCTTTTCAACGAGAACTAAGTACATACTCCAGACACGACTGGAATTCTTGTGCCTCTTAGTTACCGACATCTCCCATTCCAACCAAAGCAATGCCACATCACAATCTCACGCACCCTTCAACTCTAGTCTGGTTAGCTAGGTTATATATACACACACAGATACAGACTAACACGTATAATATATATTGTTTATTTATTTATTTTAAGGATCTATGGAAAGCAAATTGAACATCGAAGCATGGATTTAAATTGCATGCCTGAATTAAGTTGGCTAAGTGACAGAATTAAAAGCAATCAACTACACTAATTGATAGATTTAAAAGTAGGCATGCTCCCTTAAAGTGCTTACCCATGTGTTTTCAGGACATTAGGATTAGCACATAGTTAATAGCACTACTAACCCATTTGTTTTCAGGACATTATGATTAGCACATTGTTAATAGCGGTATTAACCAATTTAAAAAATGAATATATAAGGCCAATATGAGATGATTATTGGTCCAGTTTTTTGGTAGCCTCATTGAAACTGCCGTGCTAATGTCTGTAAAAGATGCTAACATAACAGCACCAAGCGGTCTTCTTGCGCTCGTTTGCTTGAGGTGAACAATGACGTTCTGAATCAATCCGGATGTCTTGCGAGGTGAACAATTTTAAAAAATTTAAAAAGAAAGGATTCTTTTTTCCCGATGCCACCCAATCACATAAGATGACTAATATCAAGACTGGTGATGAAGTCATCAGTCCCAGCTTGGAGAGACATGCAACGAGTTTGTTGTTGTCACTAGCTAGTTTCAGATGAGTATATTGGAAAATGGGAGAGGTGGAAGAGCAAGGGAGCACCACTTATTTATGCTCCTCATGCAATGGCATATTTGGTTGGGGACAAGTCTGTGATACGCTGGTTAGCATGTGCCAAGGCCCAGCTTTGTTGTATTTGGTGGAATAGTAAACGGAAGAAGGAGGCACGAATCAGCTCTGTGAGACCTTCCTGCCTGCAGGTTGTGAACAATCCAATTACCATAATGCTCCAACCGTCACGGGGTGCCAACATCAACCGGCCTGCAGCCTCTTGAAGCATTCGCTGGCCCAATCTACCTTGCCCACCAGTACCCCATCCCATGTCTCACCTACCCCATGCTGCGTCTCACCCACCCCAATCCCGCACCTGTACCGGCATGTTTCTGCAGTAGAAAACTTTCTTCCCCACCTTGTGGTGGACTGTGGTACCAATGACGAATATCTAGTATTTCAGACCTTGTATTTCAAGTGTTTTATGTGAATGTTGCAAAAGTCGAGCTGATTTTGCATCCGTTGCAACAAAAATTTACGCATGTTGCAAGCCCATGTTTCAAGTCCTTCATATGTTCAATTCAATGTTCAGTTTGGATGTTTTAAAAGTTGATCTAGTATATTGCACATGTTCAAAATGGCTATACACTCAAGTTTTAGGTGTTTCATTTGTTTATATATATGTTGCAAATATTATTTATAGATGCTTTAAAAGTATATCTTGTGTTTGCACATGTTGCAAAGGTGCATGTAGCTGGCGGACGAGGCCACCGTGGGACTTGTGCAGACATCGACCAAGGAGTAGCTATCATTCTCTCTCTCTCTGGAACATAGGTCAGAAATTTTGTGAAACAATAATACCTGCCAAAACACTTAAATTTGTTAACTCAAATGAATTATTAGTAGAGAATTAAATACATATAGGGCCCGTAATAATATATGCAATACATTTAATAATACTATAATATTTGACAGTAGAAAAGTGTACCAGGATGCAAGAAAAAAGCAATATATGTCGAAAAATTATTAATTTGCAGTCTGTCACCCTTTGGGGATGCCTGCAGGCAGGGGATCGGAGGACGACATAACAGATAATTGCATCACACCGGTCCGTGCTTGCCGCCAGGTTTGCTGTCATTCCTGTACTAATCCATGAAGGAACTTACGAAAACTGGAAGATAATAATAGACCAAAAAAATGTGAAATGAATTTTGTTACAATCATAACTTTGTCCTTTGCATGTGAAAAATATAGTTGTGTATCTTAATAGTTCCTTCATTTTTAATGATTTATGTGCTTTAGTTTTCTTATGTTGACAAAAATACTAGATTTGTGTGTATGATAGAAGCATTTGAATATGTTACTCTAACCAAAATTTCTTCATTTTATAATGACCTATGTTGTTTACTTTCCTTATGTTGATGAAAAATATTAGTGTAGAATCGATAGTTGCCACTGCTTTTCGATGAGCACCTACAATTTTTTATTATTCAGTATACAAAAAACTGATTACGGCTTTTTGTCAGTTCAGCTGAGCCCCAATGCTGAAGTGAACCGTAGAGAGGGCTCCCTTGTTTAATGTTGTGGAAGTTGATTGTAAATCAGAGTAATGCTCTATTGTTTCAAAGCATTCTCAGTTGTATAGATGCCGTGATTTCCCAATTTGGTACTGTAACCGAGTACAGGAATTTTCGAATTGAAAAAGGCAAAATTTTGTAGTTCCTCATTTATGAATAAGTTTTCTGTAATTTAACTTACAGAACATGGAGGCAAAATAGGGCACGACCTGCTGCTCGAATCCGCCTCCAACCCACCTGATATCAGGCACCTCTCCATCCCACCAGCGAGAGCCACACGATATGGTGGCCTGTTAGAATCCAGAGTTACTGGTTTCTCTAACAATTCACAGGGATTAATGGCCATGAAGCAGCATATTACAAGTACATGACTTGAATGTACATTAAAATTCATAATATTTTTTATGTGGAACAATTAAAAATATTCAGTCCCAATAAATATTTTAAGGATCTATGGAAAGCAAATTGAACATCGAAACGTGGATTTAAATTGCATGCCTGAATTAAGTTGGCTAAGTGACAGAATTTAAAGCAATGAACTAGACTAATTGATAGATTTAAAAGTAGGCATGCTCCCGTAAAGTGCTTACCCATGTGTTTGCAGGACATTATGATTAGCACATAGTTAATAGCACTACTAACCCATTTGTTGTCAGCACCACGGTCTTCCTGCGCTCGTTTGCTTGAGGTGAACGATGACGTTGTGATTCAATCTGGGTGTCTTGCAAGTTGTTATTCCACGGTGCCACTCATTCACATTTAATATGATGACTAAGGCCACCGGTGATGGTGAAGTCATCAGTAACGGGTATGAGAAGAGGAAAACAGAGGAAGATGTGGTGGCTACAGTGAAAACTGGGAGGAGGAAGGTGAGGGCACTGCGTTTTATTTTGTGTTTGTGATGTGGTGGCTCTTTCAGCATATATGAACCCCGCAATGTCTATCTGTTCAGACATTTAAGAGAGATACCTGCCTGTGGCCTGTGCTGTGCACAATATAAAGTGGGTAACAATAAAGTAAACGCTGTATTAATTTTTTTAGAATAAAAACGGTAGATTAGTTTGAACCCAATGGTTATTTATATTAATTGAAAATATAGGGCCCACGATACATATAAAGTATGACTACTATTTTACATGACACATTGATATTGCATGATGATGGTTATTGATCCTTCCTAAGGGCCGCACTAGCCGTTTTTATAGGCCAGATGCCGTGGTACGGACTAATCACGGCCGGTTTCAACCCTAAACCCCGACAGTGATATGAGAGTTCACTGCCGGACAATTGGCACCGGCATAAACCAAGCACCGTGGGCGTGGTACGGAGAACGAGGCAACAGTGCTCCTTCCTGCAATGGTGCAGGGTCAGGCCGTCAGGGCGTACTGTTCGACCGTTGACAATGCAAAATACTGTCGGTTCTTAATTTAAACCCGGCAGTGATACTCCATAACACTACCGCGTTGTGGTACACCGGCAGTAATATGTGTGATCACTGCCGGTGCTGAAAGTGCACCCGGCAGTGTTATTACTGACATTGATATAACCCGTCGACGCAGCAGCCAGGGTGCTCACCCTTTTCTCATGGGAAGCGGAGACACCGTTGGTTTAATTAAGCCGAACCGTAGTGAAGACTAGAGCAACACGATTCTCAAGGCTGCAGCCGTGGACGTATCACGTGGCCATGACCTACTCGGCAGCCTATATACGTACTATTAAAATAAAAATTTATAATACGGAGTGTACGTGGCAGGCGAACAGGGTTGGTTAAAATTAATGATTTCAATAAATCGATTTTTTACAGATATAACTATTTGTTTCACCGATTTGTTAATCACCGCCGGTTCGTGTGTGGGCCCGACAAAGTGATCAATGAAGGTGGAGACTGTTGTCGCCCGTCGCCATTTGAAACGCAGCCCAGAATTCGCAACAACACCGTACGGAAACGCTTCGCCGCCGCAGTAGAGAGATCGTGCGAATTCCAACCGGCGATCGTGTGAATTCCATGCGGTTCCTTTGACGCAGCGTTCGATCGTGGGGAAGTGGAGCAGCCGCCTGACTCACTATTTAAGCACATCCTCTGATCATGGCGATCATCGATCCATTCCAGTTCATCCCTGCCACATTCTCTTTGCATTCTTCAGTGCCATGGCTGCCTCAGGCTCAGGATCCAACAAGCGCACCAGGGAGGAGATGGAGGCGGAGGACAAGGGCAAGGAACCGATGGTGGAGGCGCCGGCGGCCGACCCCGGCTCCGACTCCGACTCCGACTACGTCCCGCCCTCTCCTAAGCGGGACCGCCGCATGGACCTTCTAGCCACCCGGCTAGAGGCGGCGGCCGATGACCTTGTTGCTCGGAGCCGCATTAAGGAGGTGATCGAGAGGGTTTTTCACCCTCGATCGTCTCCGCCCGCCTTCGATGCCGGAAGGAGCCGGGCGGATGGCCATCGTCTTCTTCCAAGGGTGGAACCACCCCCGGAAGGAAAGATGAACCACTACGCCCCCAAGGTGGAGCAGCGGTGGCCGGGATCGTCCCTCAAGGCCTTGGCCAAGAAGGACGACGACGCCAAATAAGGAGGAGGACGAGGACTAGGCCGGCGGCCTTCCTCTTTTTTTGGTTTTTTATCATTTTTATTATATGTTCTGTTTTTTTTTTTTTTATATATTAATATATAAAAATTATATATATTATTGCTGTGTGTTGCTCCCTTTGTCTCTGAATCTGTTTCGTTTGCAGTTCAAAGAGCGATTAAAATTAAAATTTGATTTGAATCTTAACTTGTTCTTTGGAAATATAATTAACTGTCAGTTGTGCTTTGGAAAACACAGTCGGCGTTGAGTGCCGAGGAGACGGCCATTGGGCGCAGCGATCGCCGGTTACGTTTTTCCGAGGAACCGTGTTTTGGAAATGCCACATTTATACCCCCCGCCCCCGCCCCCTCCCATTATCCAACACTAACTTCTCTTTGGTGCCCCTCACACAGGAAAGCCGGACTCGCCGCCGCCCACGATCGTCGACATGGCCGCCACCCGGGAGGAGATGAAGTTCGCTGTGGAGCGCCTCCGCGCCGCCCTCACCAAGCTGAACGGCCTGGCCGATGACGTTGGCCTGCCAAAGGTGAACCTGCCCCTCGAGGAGAGGGCCAACTTCTACGCCCTCCAGATCGACTCTCTGGCCGATACCCTCGCCGGGGATACCGCCAAACCGAGGAGGCGGCCAAGAAGGCGGCCACGCCAGCGAGGCCGGGAAGGGGCGGCCAACCGCGCGCCAAGCAAGCTGCCAAGAAGGCCAAGAAGGCGGCCTAGGTTCTCTTCTTTTATTTGTTTATGTTAATTTCTGTTGTCTGATCTGTGTGGATGTGTAAGATATAATGATCTGTGTGGTTAATTTGCTATGGTTCAGTTGTTGGTTAATCTGTTGCATGGCAATCTCTTTATCTTTCGTTAATTTGGGTACTACTATTTCCTTGAATCGGTTTATTATTTATTATGATGCGTGTCAATGTTAATTTTCTATCATTTGTGTTCAACTGTTCCCTCGTGAAACCGCGGCTGAGTCCTATTTATACGTACATAACCCCCTGTCTCCGGTCCGCTCTCCAACACTCCACTCTCCAAACACACTCCCCTCTCTACCCCGTTTTCACAGTAAGCCAGCCGGGTCGGTGACGCCGCCGACGACCGACATGGATTCCGACCGGGCGGAGAAGTTCATCCTGCATCGCCTCAGCGCCGCCCGCAACAAGCTCAACAGCCAGGCCGACCAAGTTGGCCTGCCAATGGTGAATCACCGCTTGGAGAAGTCCATCGACAAGGCTGCCGACCGGGCGGAGAAGATCATCCTGCATCGTCTCAGCGCCGCCCGCAACAAGCTCAACAGCCTGGCCGACCAAGTTGGCCTGCCAACGGTGAATCAACACTTGGAGGAGAAGTCTGTCATCGCCCTCCAGATCGAGTACTTGGTCGATAACCTCGCTGAGGGGATACCTGCGGCCAAACTGGAGGAGATGGCGGCCAAGAAGGCCAGGAAGAAGGTCAGGCGGGCGGCCAAGAAGGCCAAGAAGGCGGCTTAATTAGGCCAACCGCTTTCTTTTTATGTTAATGTATTGTATCAGTTGTTTCTATGACAGTTTAATTTGGTTTGTGTCGTTTGTTAATCTGATGAGAAATAATCTTCAGTTTCTGATTTTTGTTTTACCGTTCCTTTGCTTCCCCTCCCAAATCGCTATCGGTTCCAATCAACCCGGTTGTGTCAATCGTCGAATCGCTATCGGTTCTAATTCAAACCCGCCAGTGATCTGTGTCCATCAAGACCACTGCCGGGGAATGATTCAAACCGGTAGAGATATAAATCTTCACCGCCGGTATTGGTCGAGTCCGTGGAGATTCTGGTTTGTCCCGATGCACGACGGTTCATCACTGCCGGGCGCGGTTCATCGCTGCCGGTGGACTAAATTTCGGCAGTGATACCGGCGGTAGTGATGAGCGAATCTGTAGTAGTGTTGCTTATACCCAAGTTCAATAGAGTTATTACAAGGGTCAAGCAAGTGTGGTCTGGCCATGGTCACTTTGCAAGCCAGTTCGTGGAGCTTAAGCATATACTGTAGTCATGCTAGGCGTCAGAGGGAGATCCAAAGTGCTACATACAAGTTGGCACCAGGTCGTTCTCTGATCCATGCACTATATGAATTCCCAACTGAGCCGCAACAATCTCAAACGCCACCCATTCTCAAAGACCATGCTCCAAGGATACAAAACTGCACACACTTCCACAGATACACCATCCATTCTCAAAGTGTATTTGAATACCTCCCATGACAAGAGCAAGAACTCATATTTAGCAACTCATAAACTACCATTATGTGTAGCTAGCTATATATACTGCAACGAAAGCCCTCTCTTTCTCTTGCTTTTGGTGGCAAAATTTGTATGGCAACTAGTGTCACTGGTTGCTGGATGCAGGGAACTACAGTATGGATCGTGCTAGCTATTATATAGAGAAGGGTTGTTCGTGCAGCCTAAGGAGTGCTTATTGTTGAAATAAATCTTAGATTAACAAGATCTTATCTTAGCCTAATCATGATCACAACTTAACTTTATGCGGAAACTGATCTGAGATACTAACCAGAGTCTGTAGATGCCATCTGCGTCGTTGGATGTTGATGTAGATGAAGTAGGTGATCTAAGTTCATCAACTGAGGACTTGGATGCCCTTTGTTGATGAACACGTGTTCTTGATGCCGCGGATTACCTGCACATGGGTGACAGCCTTCTCGAACCCTCCAAATTTAGTGATCGGTTTAGTGTTTCTCACGTAGAGAAGGAATGGATGAAATAAGCCACCAAAGGGTGACTCCACTTATATAATGCGTTGTGGGCCGGGGGGCCGAACCCTAGTAACTATTTTAGGATTGCCGCCGATCGAGGCAAGTCTTATGTGTTGAATAGATGACAAGGTGGACCAATTCTTTAACCACTAATTTAATCTCATCAGGTAGACTAATTCCTCAACCACAAATCTATTTTTGTCATCATCTCAGTATTAGCCGAGAGCATATCCAGCATTCTCCCACTTGATCGAATGGCTAATACACTTAGCAACTAATGTTTATCTTATTCTTATGTTCACACTTAGCACTACAGCAAGACTAGACCAATGCGTCGTCAGCAGCAATAATAACCACTGGGACACCATTACCCATAGTTCACTGTAATACCTCGATAGAACACTTACTTATTTGGGAGTACATGGCCCTTATTACCAGGAATCAAAATAGAGACTGCACAAAAAAACCCAAAATGATTTGCGCGCTCATAATTGGGATAAGTGGAAAGTCTCAAACAAGCAGATGTGTGCTAACATAAACTTAGTTCTTATTTTCTATAACTTAATAATTTGATCCTGGGTTCTTTGTTTCACAACATTTAATCAATGTGCTTGGCATCAATAATTTGATCCGTTGTTACTCGAAATAATAACGCAATTGATCCGAGGCCTATAACAAAGATATCAATGCTTAATTTGGGATAATAAATCTTAAGCCACATGGCCTGTCATATTCAATCTCAAAACATGCCACTAATTGAGCTCAACTTAATACTAATTATATTTGGAGCTTTCAATCAAATTTGCCCATTTCTACAAGAGTAGGTATAATCTAAGTGTGCACATTCTTATGCAAACTCAAGAGAATTGGCAATAAAATAATTCATAATTCTTATAAGTGACATGATGATTCTTATGGTGCCTCATCAATGACTTAAAAATTCTTTAGCACCTTCCAAAGGGACCTATTCGGGTTAAACTTACATTATGCCAAGTATCCCATTGCCAATTCTAAACTAGTATTGACTTGAGCATTCATAAGGTTAATGACAACCGAAGCATATGGAACGTCTTCCGCTTCAACTGTTACTAACTTATTCTTAAATTTGGGATGATTGAACTTATTGCACTTTGTGCAAACACACTATGTCAATCGACGTGGCATGGCGATACTTATTCAAATTCTATCATTTATGCATTCATTCGATATGCCTTTTGTGATAATCCTAATACTCATTTGGTCCTATATTGGTGTATCTTAATAGCCAAAACTTAGAGGCTTCACCAAAACATAATAAAATTTTGGGTGTACTTCTTATGTGACAATTTGCCACGTATTAAATCAACTTCACCCACGTAGAGTATTAGGACGATAAAATTTTCCACCTTTTTCTTATAAACATAATTGTCCACTTAATGAAATTCCAAACCATAGTAGGATTTAAGCTTTAGTTTAAATCTTGCAAAATCCCTTTGAAGCCACGCTTAAAATTTGTAGACCGTCATAGCCTACCGGTATGACTTCATTAGGAAACTTCAGTAACACCCACACTTTATACTTATGGACTCACTAAACTCATAGAATTGCTTAGTTTAGAATAACATATCTCCTCATAGTTTAATAACAATAGAGGTTTACTTATGTGCCTAATTATCAACTAATGTTGGTACATATAACTGTTGTGGCGTGTACTAATTGAATCTTCAAAATCCACAACAGAAATTGTAGTAATGGAGGCATACATAATGACTTATGGCACAAACTGAGATACTTATGTCTTCTTGAGTCATTGGTACATAAATCTTACTTTGTACCTATCCAAGATTTAATCTTCCTCCTTTGTGAGCTCCCACTAGCTCCCACTGATTTTTGCATTCTCTAGGAACATACTCATCTTATCTTAACTTACTGAATATCATGACAGTAGAAAATGCAGTCCTTTGGACATTGCTCCCACTGATGTCTGTGTTCTCTAGGAACATAATCAGAGTGCCAAGTGGGGACAACTCATTTGCTTAGAAACTTATTTCTTATCCTTAGCTTGACTATAGTTATGTCTTGCAAAGGTTTTGCCCAAGAAAGACTACTATGCTCAAATATCCATCAATCAAAGATTGGCCGAATAAAAATATAAGGCATATAAGTCTCCAAAAAAACAAGCTCCATGAACTAGTTTAATCAGCGTTGGCCAGAATAAACTAGAACAAGAACTTGATGAACATGCAAACACTAATCAGCCCTGGCTAGAAATAGTGAAAACAAGTCATGCATTAATTAGAGACTAATGTTGGGCTAAGGGACAAGGTATGATTTATTATTATTATTATATTTTATTATTTATATCAAGTCCCATGCTTTATAAAACTTATTTGAACAGTATCCCTTTCTGATGAGACATTCCATTCTCCCCTTCGAAATGTGGCTTAATAATAGTGACACAATTTCGACAAGGTCTCATCATCCGACTAATGATTAACTTAAACATCATCTAAATTATTAACTTAAAATAAAATATACATAAGGAAACTCATCATAATAATAAATCTCTTTGCCAATGAGATAATTCATCATGGAATAAATGTGAAGTAATCTTAAACTCCAAATTCAAGAACATTTGTTCAAAATACAAGGAGTATCTCAAACTAAGAAGACTTAAGCAACATTGAGGACTAAATTTAGAACTGATCTAAATGTGAAGCTCCAAGGCTTGACTTCATATTTATTCCATCGGTGGCTCCTTAGACTTTGTTCCCCTTTTCTCCCCTTATTTCTTAGGTTTGGCAAGACCTGAGGAGAAAATTAAAATGTGCATCATTGCACCTTAGTTAATCCACCATATATTGGGGAAATATCTTAACTGAAACTTATGAGACAACTTAAGTTACCCGTCATTCGAATCCATTCTTACTTGGTAACATGCAAAATTGCGACTCACTTTTGGAACTTACCATTTTGAGCATGTTTGGTGTGGTTTTCGGGCATAGAGCCCATAAGGCACTTTACCATAAACTCATTAGACACACATAATCCAAGTGCCTTTAACTCATAAGCCACATCAAACAAGCTTTTAACGTGGTTGCCCAGACCACTAATCCATCATAACGTGAATTTATTAACTCACCATAAAAAAAATCTTTCTGAAGTGTGCTCTTATGGAGTTGTAAAGCTCCTTAGCACTTAAGTTCCTATTGTTTTCATTACAAAGGAACCTTCTCATCATGTTAAGTGAGAGCGACCATTGTATGATCACTTTGGCAATCCAATCGGTTTTCGCCATTTTTCTAACTTTGGGATGTACTCCTTCATCCTCTCTCGCATAATACACGTAAATAGGAGAAGGAGCACATGGTTTTTCCTCATAAAGCACATAATCAAGGTCCAAATCCTTGAGAATGGCAAGCACCTGATTATTCCAAATAGGAAAATTAGTGCAACTTAGGGATTCTATTTTACTTAAATAGTCTGCATAATTTACTGAAAATTTTAAAACAAAATAATGTCTCCATTAGTAAGTCAGATATAAGATGTACTTAAAAGCATGAAGTTAAAACAACGTTGGTCAGTATTAACAACATACTTAAGGACCTTAGTTTGCATCACCGTTGGGCGAAACGAAATAAAATCCGTCTTAATAACTCACAATTAAAATCAACGTTGGTCGAAAAATTAATTATGAGTAATCTCCAATTAAACTTCTCGTTGGTTCCATTTAACCAGAGACCATCTTATTATACAGTGGTGGATACAATTTGTATATATGAAAACTTATGATTGAATGTAAATTCATGCAAAAAATCTTAATCTTAGGGCATCAAATAAAACATAAAATGCTCATATGTGCATAATATTTAATGCTGGAACTAATATTAAAACCCAAATGTAGAGCTTGTTTAAATAGTGCATAAAAATTAACTGAGTAAATTGCACAATAGAAAAGTTTCTTAAATATTCTCGGCAACATATTCCCAAAACATTCTTAAGATAAAATAAATATTACTAAATAATAATAATAATAAACTTAAACTTACATGAAATGGGAATATACCATTACAAGTGCATTAAACTTACGTACTTAAAACAATAAATAAGTTGCTGATAATAACCTTAGCTGAAACTAAACATAATTAGAGAATTAAAAAAAAATGCAACTAAAACTTTAAAATAATGCACTCAAATTTAAATAGCCGAGAAACTTATATTCTAAAATTAATCTTAGTTTGCCCTTCTAGAATAGGCTCAATGCTCAAAAGTTGGCCTGCTTATGGTCGAGTCGGCCAAACCAACTCTCCCCTTAATAGCTGATAAATGGCACACGTAGGAAATATTCCAATGGCTAAAAATTCTCAACTATAAATTTCAGCGGATAAATAAGATTTAGCCAAAACAACTTATATGGTATAAATACCAGGCTAAAACTTAATTTTCAATTACTCATTCCTTTTCTGCTCCTCAACGTAATGCCCACACATGGGAATACATAAAAATTAGGGAGCAAAATTATATGAGCCGGAATTAAGCATTAATCCATTTAAAACATAATTGAAATTTGAAATAGCCTAGAAGAGTTCATGCGTGGTCTGCTACTGGCTCACGCGGTCTCCACGGGGTGGCTTTCTCGAGGCCCAAATTGCTCACGTTGGCCCAGTAACGGCCCACCCAGCCGAAACCCTAATGACCACCGATGGCAGCCGTTGATCTAAATGGATGGCGAAGATTCATCTGAATCACATAAGCCTTCTCCCCAACTTGTTCACGCACGCAGCCGCCAGCAACTCAATCTCCACTCAATTATTCTCCTCCCTTCTTCAGTCATAACGCAACAAACAGAGAGAGTATGAGGAAGCATTCCACGGCGTAGCCAGCACCGGCCGGGTTCGCTAGGCGGCGCACGCGCGCGGCAGTAGCCGACGCGCGGCTCCATCTAGCCGGCCTCGCCGGGTGCAGTAGCCTGTGGCGGGTGGCCCTGATAGCGTGACGGCGGCGGAGGATAGCCGGCCCTGAGCGTGGCGCGCAGTTGCTCTGAAAACATGGCGCGGCTCACGGGAGCAGCAGCTGCAACGACGACGGCGCGGTGGCACTCGGTGCGCTAGCACGGCCGGCAGCACATGGCTGCCCTGAATCGAGCCTAGCGCAACGGTGACCCGGCCAAAACCAGGTACAATCCAAGTAGGCCATAGCGCGCAGCAGCAGCGGCCATGCCCTGTACGGCGCGACCCACACAGATGCGGTGGCGACACGGCCTCAACGCCGGTACGAGCCACGCGCTCCCACTGGTGGGTGCGGCCAGCCATGGTGACCCAAACTCGATTCGGGTACGAACCACACAGGGCAGCGGTGACCCGGTCAAGATCCGGATACGAACCGCATATGGTGAGCCCCTTACTCTTAATCTGATCTGAATCTTAGAGTTCCTGATTTGGGGATTTTTGAGTCTGGATTTGCCCAGTCACCTCCTTCTAAATTCTTACTGAGTCAATAAATCATGGAAAAAGTTTCTAATTTCTGAAAATTTGCATAAACCGAGACTAACTGCGATTAATCAGAAAACCCTAACCATTTATCTTAATCATGAGATCAACATTAAATCATAACTAATTTATATCTAATTACTCACTGATTGCTTTAATTCAGCACTTACAGTAGCATAAACATGCATCATTAAATTTAGATAAACATCAGACGCTAAACATGCATGTAGCAGATCGGAATTAATCTTAATAAAACTGATATGCATCAAATCTGACTTAGCCAAAAATAATCTTACATGACAGAGGCATAAACTAATCTGACTCTGGCCTAGGATCATGTTAGAACTAAGCAGGCTCGATCGTGATACCGATTGTTGAAATAAATCTTAGATTAACAAGATCTTATCTTAGCCTAATCATGATCACTAACTTAACTTTATGCGGAAACTGATCTGAGATACTAACCAGAGTCTGTAGATGCCATCTGCGTCGTTGGATGTTGATGTAGATGAAGTAGGTGATCTAAGTTCATCAACTGAGGACTTGGATGCCCTTTGTTGATGAACACGTGTTCTTGACGCCGCGGATTACCTGCACATGGGTGACAGCCTTCTCGAACCCTCCAGCGCCTTAGTGATCGGTTTAGTGTTTCTCACGTAGAGAAGGAATGGATGAAATAAGCCACCAAAGGGTGACTCCACTTATATAATGCGCTGTGGGCCGGGGGGCCGAACCCTCCTAACTATTTTAGGATTGCCGCCGATCGAGGCAAGTCTTATGTGTTGAATAGATGACAAGGTGGACCAATTCTTTAACCACTAATTTAATCTCATCAGGTAGGCTAATTCCTCAACCACTAATCTATTTTTGTCATCATCTCAGTATTAGCCGAGAGCATATCCAACACTTATAGCTGCAAAAAAAAAAAGTGTCATTTGACTTTATTAGCTAGATTCATGCTCTAAAGCGACCTCACGTGCCTGATCTATACCTGCCTCCTCCTGCACTGTGTGCGCCTTATCTGTTACTGTGCAACATTGACGGTGAATACAAAGGAAGGTGCTGCTTTGTTGGTGGCAACAGTGACATCGCCGGTTCAGTGCTTGGTGTTTTATTAATATTGTTAAAATAGTTTCTCGGGCTTCAAATGTAGCCACATCATTATCATGCACGAAATCCAGTCCCAGCAATTTGTTTTTGAAAGAAACTGAAGGGACTGCACGCCCCTACAGTGATTTATTTTAAACAAAAGTTAAAACCGTGCAAGTACAAACCAGCCTGAGAAGTTCAGTCCAGTCCCAACAATTGAGGGGCCCACTAATGGTTGTATTTATATCGCGTTCAAGCATCTGTGAGGTAGTCACAATTACTTGGCTTTAGTACTGATAAGTAATTTCCCTTAGCAACCAACGGGGTATCATCTAGTTTACCAGAGAGAGACAAATGTCGAGGTAGCGGGGGGCTCGGATCTGGGACTGGGAGGTGTGGATTTGGAGTTGGTGGCTTGATCAATCGAGGCGAGGGAGTGGAGTCGCCGGCGCCGGCAGGGGCAGGTCGGGAGGGAGGGCGACTCTCATCTGCCCGTTAGATGGATGAAGGTTGAGCACTGTTTTCACGAAATTATTTGAAGAAGTCATCCTACATACACCTTTAAACCTGGTGAACGGGTGAACAGTATACCCGTTATCATCTTAGACACATATCACTGTTGAATCTACAGTACGACCCGTTAAGAAACAGTAACGGGTTGTATAAACAGTAACGGATCGGGTTCTATGATTAGTAAAATCCATCATCGGTAAATACAGTAAACCCGTCAATGAACAGTAAACCCGTTACCCATAAAATGCTACGGACACCCGATAAACGTACACGGACAGGTGAAACTCTAATTTGCATGCACCGAAAAATTCCAAAACGACCAAAGCTCTTACATTCAGTTTAATTAATCTAATTTCAATAATTAATACCTAACTAATAATCCCCATAATAAATCCCTACTAACTCCAAATTACATATTAGTCTTCAAGTTTTTACCTCATCCTCCAACACAACCAAATATTGTTTCCATAATAGATGACTTAAATCGCTGCATATCTTATACATTATCAACCTCCTAGCTTACATCCCAGTAGAAATGTTAAGTGTGGACATTTACCATCTTCTACAATATCAATAGTTAAAGATATATAAGCATCCAACAATATACTACTCATGCCAATTTTCATTAATGTCACTAATGTACTCGGACTGTCCGAATCTTCTTGCTATCCTCAGTTTCCTTTACCACAACTCCTCCAATCTATTAGTATCTAAATCAAGTCTTACTATTTCAGGTCCCTCCATAGTCCCTGTTGTCATCATTACTAATTACACAGCCTCTCAGTTACCTCAACATTATATAAAATTATCCTTCTCAAATAGCCCTATGATATGCTGACACTATCTTACAAAAGGTTCAAATACTAAAATTAGACTCATCTCCAAGTAATGTCATTTTTTCTCCAGCACGTAGACTTGCTACCCCGTGCGAAGCACGGGGGCACCTACTATTGATGTAGAAAGGTAACTTACATCCCTTGTTTCACAATGCACAAATAAAGTAAGTTGCAGACATACTGTCAAGAACATCGTTGTAATCAAAGTACTCTAGAACATATACACATCCTTCAGTATCCTGTCCGCTTCTATCATCATTCCGGAATGTTTAGAAGGTATGTGACATGACATAACCAATCCACTCAGTACCTAAAACTAGCAATAACTGTCACATTCAAATCAGCTTTATCTAATGGTTTGAAATTTTGTATGCAGTAGGAGAAACGTACATCTATACATATTCATGCATAGAAACCGATGATGAACAACTTGACGTTACTAACACATTATGACACTCCATGGAAGTATCAATCGTTGGTCTTGGGATCATCATTTTCTTTTTCATGATGTATCGACGATTGGAAAATGGCTGAAACACCAGTTTCTTGTGGTGATTTTCCTGAAACACCAGTTCATTGAGGTGATTTTCCTCCTGCAACTAAAGTGCACATACAAGAGGCATATTAAACGGGTAGTATTACAATCGTTTGCTTCGATAGAGACCACATACCCAACCGAGACGATGCCAAGGTTACTGTTTCTTCCATGTTAACATCTGCGCAACCAGATATAGGTTCGACATCACATGGATCTGTGTGTATAAAATCCAAGCTGTTACTCATTTCAATGCATAATAAACAAAGAAGAAGAGTAATATTATACATGATTTGATTGCGTACTTTGTGCGAAGCGTACAACGCTTCTTGTTTCGTTCTTCTCTCGCTCGTTGGTTTCCTCTGCTTTTTTCCGTGCGTGATATTAATGTTGTTTTCTATTCCTCTCTTCCCTCTTTTCTCTCAATTCATCATCTTCAGGTAATTCTGGACAAGGCCAGGTGATTTCGGACAAGGCCGAGTGAATAATCCTTCGAGCACAACTTGAGAAGGAGCGTAAGTGCCCGCACGCTTTTTTTGGCTCTACCGCTTCCCTTACTGAAACTAGTCTTTTGCGCCTGCCAACCCATGTTATGGCCCAAAGGCATTCGCAGCGGGGGAATCTGCAGCACAATATTGTAGAGGTGGCCATCCGGAGTAGTAGACCGATAAAGATCTATATTTAAACGGCAGCATAGCTATTTGACACGTGGTAGGAGTCCTGCATAGGACACGGCATTAGGACATACAAACATCGATGTTCATCTAATCACTAAACACCCTCCGTCACATCCGCTTAAAAAAGCATTCGACCCAAAATGGATATGCTAACTAATGTATCTTTAGAATAATAGGTCGACAATTGACCAAGATGTCTAAACGCTATCAACCAATAGTGCAATAGGAATAGCTTGATAGCATTAATCGAATTCTGAATTTTCTAACAAGCTTCTTGCTGTCCCCAATCGTAAATCAAAAAAATGCACTACAATCGTAAAGTAGAACACTGAGCAAACATCAATGCATAAGCCATGAAACAGAATCACATTTTTTCTATTGAAAACAAGCTCACAATCAAATGGAGAGAAACGTAAAGGGTAAAAACAAAACAAAAGGTAGCAGATATCCTTAAATCCCCCTCAAATCCTGCTCCAACCTTTTCCTGCCGGTGCCTCCCTCTAAATCTCTAATCTCTTCCGGTCTTTTGGGGCTGCCTGGCAGAGACGGCCACCAGCTCAGCCAAACGGAGCCAAGAAGTGGGATGTGTCTATGGCTGTGTGCGCTCCTGGCTTCAACTGTTGTCCTCCTTCACATGCTCCATCCATCGCTGCATTTTGGATTGGGCATGGTCCATTCGCTCACAGCAACACAACAATCTAAATGAAGAAAATAAACGCAGAAAATAAACGCACAAAGGAGGGCACAGATAGATGCATCGTGGTACATCGGCTTCGGACGCCGGATCCAGCTGGTGAGAGGGGCCACCAGGTCGCCGCTGCAGTCCGCGCCCTCGACCTGGTCGTCGCTGCATCGGACGGAAGCCGCCCGCGGTGTCCCTCCGGGCCTGCCGCGCCCTCGGTCGGGCTACCACCGGGGACCCGCTGCCGCGCTTGCCTCTACCCCTTCCTGTTCGGTCGGGCACGCGTGGGACTCGCAGGACTGCAAGGGCGGAGGGAGAGCAGGGCGGCAGGACAATTAAATAGAAAAACAATCACCAAAATGTCAGTAGTGTCTATGGAACGACCAATGCGATAGCGGCACTATCCAATAACCATACCAACGCAAGAGGACGAGGATGAGACGCAGCTCCCGATTCAGGCATCGCGAAGTTCCTCCAAGGTCCCTCTGGCTCCACCAGCCGCGCACCACAGGCAAACCACACGCACCGCCGGCGGACGCGCGCTGTTGCCAAGAAGCACAAGGTGAGCCGCGACGGGTGGGATGGCGAGAGGAACACGAAGGAAAGATTGGGAGAGCCGGAGCTGCATACCTCGCGGAGAGCGCGAAAGACGAGGTGGGGGCGTACGCGGGCTCTTTATTCGTGCCACTCCCAACGACGTGAGGCACATCAGGCGGCGGCCACCAGTCGACGCTGGTCAGAGGACCCCGCATGCAGTGCAAATATCATGGGCCCATACACAGCGTCACATGGCTGAGCTCCGCACGCGCCTCGAGCACGGCCCAACAGCACCCGAGAAGTCGCCGGCTGCTCAGCGTTAACCGTAGCAACTGACAAATGGGCCCAACTAACCCCATCCAATGATCAAACGACACCGAAACGAGCCGGCCAATGGACATACGACAGCGGCACCCACGCGGTACGCCCATGCGCTGACTCCGTGAGGCAGATATTTTTAGTCACCATAGTACTACCACCCGAACTCCTGTTCATTCGCCGAAGGTCAGCTCTTCACAGCGCTAGATCCAAATCACAACGGCCAAGATCTTTTACTAACGGCCATGCGGGCGCGGCGTGGCCTCACGTTGTTCTACTATTTTTAAATGTAGAGGCTGGGCGCTCCACTGTGCAACGGTAATTCCCGATGCCTACCAGTCCTATGTACAATGCATGTAAATTGGATGAACTGGGATGTCCCTTAGGGGAAATACCAGCTAGCAGATCATCTGTTCATCTCGCAATTGGTTTGCTCTTGGCTCCCATTTTATTTGGAGTTGTATGTAAATGAGTGGTCCCACCAAACAATGAAAATGGTACAAGTTCTAGCTCAATCAGTCAAGTCATGTCTACAAACAACATATTGCTGACCCCACTGTTACTTAATGAACACTTTCCTTTTATAAAATTCTCATATAGCAAGTCAGGTTATTTTTTTGTTCTTTTTTGCCCGTGTGGCACCTTTCTCCCACTCCCTCCTTCCTCTCTCTAAGATGAGCTTAGGTAAGCTGTTTTCTTACTTAGTTATGACCCAACTAACTGTTTTTGTAAAGTGAACTTCTTTATAGTTGTTTTAATACATTCTACACTGGGGAGTGTATCTTCTTAAAAAAAAAAGACTTGCCAGGTTATCCTTCAATCAGCTTAGTGTACCAATATATCTAGCAAGAAGGCTTCTGCTAACTATACATTACGAGAGTTCACGATGAGAGTGCTGATAGTGAAGAAAAATTAGGTTCAGTGACCAAAATGTCAACTGGACATTTGAAATTGAACGATCGATTGCTTTCATCATTTTTTTTAATATGACTCATCTTAACTGATCACTAAAGAGGATCGTTAATATTATTATTTAGGAGACACATTTTTTTTTTTAGATAAAGGATATAAAATCCGTCATCTAAGGATAGAATCGCACCAATTATTATTTATGAAGTTTTGGTTGTAAACAAATTAAACCCCACACATGAAAGCAAACGGAAATAGTTCTTGACTAAACATAGCCAATATGTCTTTTGAAAGCCATCCATTGGCACCGAAGAAATCGAGAGCCGACGTCTCAAGGTATGAGGCCACAAAGGTCATTTGTTCTTGCATATCTTCATGCCTTTGCAGCTTTGCCCATTTAGCCATTGTTCTCGAATAGTACTAAAAAGAGATTTAGGTCTACATTTGTCAAAAACCACCTCGTTTCTTGTTAACCAAATTGCCCAAATAAGAGCTGCAGCTGCTGTTAATAACAATGTATTATATTTTTATTGCCCAATTTTGACCAATTGTGAAACAAGTCATCAATACTCAAAGGTGGGGCAATTCCAAAAAAAGTATATGAATGGAGCGCCAGAGAAATTTAGGAGACACATAAACCTGTATTTATGCTCAGGCTTGAATCTTAGGAGACACATTAGAAGCCTGCAAGTAAATATTTTTGTTTGCGTTACTACTGTCAATGGTGATCAGAATCGTACAACCATAATGTCATATGTTTTCGCTATTTTTGATGACTAGCTATGCATTCAAACAGAGAACGTGTGTAACACCCGGCTTGAATTATCATGGAATGTTACCAATGAATAGCTAAACCTACCAAGAGTTCAATTCAATAAAAGTTTTGATAGTGCCTTCCTAGTAAACTGGGCATCTAAACACACAAAATCAATAACAACATCAAAGCACTGACAATGAAATACACACCACATATCATTTCATTCCAATATTAGCTATGATCACACTGATCTCTGATTTGTCGAGATCAGTGCTTGTTTGTGATGGGAGTACACAATAATTCAAGCTATTCCAGACTAAGCTATAGGAAACCCTTCAAGCATATATTTTTAAAAGGTCGCAGAAGTGTGCACCTTTTTGGGGGTCTACGTACCACAAGCTGTATATTTCAAGACACCTGTGCTCTGTGGCCCATTGGCCATTGCTGATGCCTATACCAGTCCTATTTTTTTAGATAATGGATAATAAAATCCGGTCTCTACATCCGGGGATGTACACAGCCAATTATTAGAGAGTTTGGAAGGAAAAATGAAACGCAAGTTTATCGTATGAAACATAGACATAGGCATTACAAAGAACGGAAAAAATGCTTCCACCCTCTATTAGAGGTTTCTAAAGCAACCATCTCCAGTTTCTTGCTCAACAAAACTAGAGTGTCCTTTGCTTGCTCGTCACGCTGCAACTGGGCCTAGAAGCGTAGCCAATAAGCTCCCCTGAAGATAACCTGAATAATAGAATTAGTTTTCAATTTTTTAAAAACCGTGTCATTGTGACATCTCCAGATTGCCCAGCATAAGGCAGCCAAACCAACCCAAATCAGTGGCTTAATCTGTTTAGATTGATTATTAAGCCAAGTACCAAACATATGGTCAATAGATCTAGGTTGGGTGAGCTTGGTAGCATAGAAAATAATCCTCCAAATCACCTTGGCAAAAGGGCAATCAAAAAAAGAGGTGTTGGATAGTTTCATTCATGTTACAACACTCGAATTTTTTGACTCCCTTTCCAGTTTTTCTAGCAAGGTTGTCTTTTGTCAAAATGACACCCTTGTAGAAACCAGAGAAAGGTTTTAATTTTTAGGGGTATTTTCCATCTCCGGATCCTCCTATGATGGAAGGGTGGATTTGTATCTATAGCATCAAGATACATTGATGAATCACTTTGTAATTATCCTAATTATCATTAGAAATATCACTTCTTATCTGTCTGCTGCAAAGTTGGCCGGGCTGGTACGTACAAAACAAGCACTAGATATTACTAAGCTACATACTCATCACAAGAATCACATTTACGACGAACACTAGAGAGCACTATTTTGAGAAGAAAGTGTGGGCTGAACTCTAAATCTTTTATGTAATCTTTTGCACATAATTGAGAATATGTTTTTGATTAATTATGTTTATTACGTAACTATACAATAATCCACAATAAGAACGTCTCATTTTTTTAGTAGGGGCCGCTCTATCTAAAAGCGCCCCTACAAAGGGTCCATTTTCCTCCCACTAGACCAGCCGCCCCTACTAATCTAGTAGTAGCTAGGGCGGTTTTTGTTTTAGGGCGCCCCTACAAACAGCATGGACGTCTCAATATAGAGGGGGCCCTACTAGTTGAATAGCAGGGGCGGCAATATTTAGGCGCCGCTATAGTTAGAAGCCGAATTTTAAAATGAGACCAGGTAAAAATAATAGTGCCAATGGCCAGTAGGATGGAGCCACCGTGCCAATAGGCAAGCTAGAATGGACACCAGTGTGGAGTGCATGTCTGTCTAACAATGTTTTATATGGCAAAAAGATTTGGAGTAGATCTTGAGTTACAATGAAGTTGAAGGAGAAGATAGCATGGTACAAATTAAAATATAGTGATCACGACATTAGTGTAGCCAGTCATTAATAACCCATTTGCCATATCAATTTCAGTCTATTGGAATAATTTTGTACTAGAGCGCAAAAAAAAAATTCACACTTTCATCCATGGGAACCAAACCATAATGATGCGAAAATCAAAACTGAGAACCTGATTTCGGGGTGATAGTGGCGTGCCCTATAACAAAGCTGTATGGAGTGTACGTCCCTACTTGGTTGATGATGGCCTGTCGGGCCACTGGCCAGCGGGGCCTACAACATGGGCCCTCACCAAAGAAAAGCTCAGCAAGCAATAAAAACGAGATTGAAAAGTTTTATGAGTCGCATGTGGGTTTGGACCAGATACCTTTAGTTCAATCCTAAGCAACGTAGCTCAACTCTCAACTGAAGCATCCTTATATATCTAGGTTCATCTTTATTTGAGCGTCCAAGATACCCAAAGCTCTGCCCTTTTCTAAAAAACCCTAAAGCTCTACTCCTCCATGCATGTGTACCCTTGCGACACGCACAAGCTGGTTCTCCTAGGCCGCCAACACCCCATGCACATTTAATGTGGCAGTGAACAACAGATCAGGGTCGATCGTCCAACACGTAGTGTATTAGAGTGTGGGGCCTTGCAGCAGTGCACCATTCCAGAAGTGTAGATCTTTGGTCATGCACCATGTGGTTTTCTAAGGATGAGAGGCATCAGGAATTTGTTGTGCTCAGTGCAGTTCTCCACTCGCATCGCCATGTTTGATACACCAAAATGAAACCTATGTTGTGGGTTAGCGCATCAGCGTGAACTGTATCCCCCAGAATGTCAAACTCTTACATGCTTTCTTAAAAGCTGAGGTAATCTCCTTTTAAAAATATAATAAAAAAGTTATATATGTTGTGGGGGGTCATAGCGGAGGAGCTATACATGTTGCTGTACCGCTCTTCATCCCCCCCACCCTCCCCCGCAAAAAAAAAAAAATCTAGATCTGCCCACTATAGGAAGCTGGTTCTTCGCCGAGAGGTTGCGCCCAAAAGAGTGAAATCCTCTCGGGAAGCCTTCGCCGAGAGGAAAATGTCCTCGCCGTCCAGCGAAGGCCCCACAGGGAAATTTACGTTGGCGAAGACGATTCGCCGAGAACCGGGGATACATCCGCTTGGCGAAGACTTCGCCGACGGCGGCGTTTCCCTCTCGGTGAAGTAAAGTAGTCGTTAACAGCAGTTGGAGAAAACAACGGTTTGTGGAAAATGGCAGTTCCTTTGTTCCACTCTCGAGCAAGAAGCTCATTGTTTTTTTTCGAAAAATCCTGTGCCGACAGCCCAACCATGGAGTCCTCGGTGAAGTTATTTTAATTTTTTTTTTTTGCAAAATACTTTGCCGACGGTCGTTACGCAGAGCCCTCGGCGAATTTATAAAAAAAGTTTTTTGCAAAATACTTTGCCGACGGCCGACCTTAGGTGCTCTCGGCAAACCACTTTTGGCTTTGCCGGCGTTTGTGCCATTGCCCTCGGCAAAGCTGGGAACGTGGGGTTCTGCCTTCCCATTTTTTCCCAGCTTTGCCGAGCGGAGTGTCTTTGGTGCTCGGCAAAGGAAGCTGCATTGAATGGTGCAAGGTGGCCATTGGTTCGGCAGCCTCAGTACTCTGCTTGTCTGCATACTCCGAAGCCGCCGTGGAGCTGTTGTGATTTTCAGAAGCACTGCCAACCATTAGGAGAAAACAAGCATGCAAATAGGAAACAACAACGGTCTTCCTGATGATATAGGCTTGAAGCAGGATGCGATGACTTTATTGATTGACACTACCAATGTTTACAGTCTTGTTAATACGCAAAGCAATTGGACACTCTGTAGCTTAATGTTCTCACAGATTTACCTGGTGTATTTTTCTTCTAACATCATTTTTACTGCATGCGGGTGCTTCTCCATTGCATCGTCTAAACTAATTATGTTGCAGATACACACAAAACTTAAGCGAGACTCTGCTTCCCTGTTGCATTCGGACATTCACAGCTGAAGCTCCATTCGGCACTGTTGCCTTCGGACATCCACAGCTCAAGTGTTTTCTGCCCTGCCGGCAGTATGGTGGTCTGGTTAACACATCAATGATGCCTTGAACATCTTCTAGATATGCATGGGGACCTCTGGAACTTCCGAACTACAGCTCAAGAGATCAGAAAAGTCTGCTTGACATTCCCTATGCCTCGCATTTCTATTCTACAGAGAAAACACTGCCACAGATAACATTATATCTTTGTTGTTGAAAATGCTGGAGCTTCAGTATATATAAACGTTCAGATCGAGCAGCCAATTTATAGCCAGGAAATAACATGACGACATCTTAAAGTTGCATTGCATTATATTGTCGTAGTAAAGGCTGCCACATGTACGTGTCCACGTTTTCATCTTTAAGGACAAAAACGTGCACCATTGAATTGAATCATCTATATAACCAGTAGGTCACTATGCTAAAATCATGGCATGGCGTCAATCGCACCTTCCTGGTCGATACATCAATATGGGGTGAAAACCCACATATCTTCAGTCTAAAGCTACTAGAAATTTCATCTTCAGTCTTTTTTATTTATCAACTGCAGGACCCACTATAGCAGCCCGAGTTATCCATTACCAGAATGCCGACCAGATCGAGAGTATGACGAGACTACGGCGCGGCGCATTGCCGTAGTCTAAACTAGTAATAGCCACCAGACGTATTTTACTTTTTTTATAAAAAATAATCATCCACCTCTACAGTTTTTAGAAAGACATAAATAATCCCCTCAAATTGCATCTAAGCTACCTAAATTACGACAACTGTAAGTTTCAATCTGAAGTGTCTAGCCTGGAATTAGGACAAGTATGTTGAAATAATCACCAAAATTTTGGTATATATTATGTACAAATTTTATTATGAAGGTCACACACAGACATAAGCGACACCAGTAGAACCTGGAACACCTGTCGCTGCTGATCGCGCATCATTGCTTGAAGGAAGTACAGCCTTCGTCAGTAGACACCACGCTTCCAATCGCGCGCACGTATACCCAACGACAATATGCACACATCCTAAGAATATGTTCTCAGATGACACTGGCCCGCACGACTGAGAATACGCAGAAGGATCTAGGCCCAAACATGGTGACTGGAAATGTGGGATATGCAAGATTCCGCGTGCCTCCAGTATATTTCTAACTGCTGTATTTTTTCTGCCACTCATCTTGCTGAAAGATGCACCTACAGTCCTACACATACTACATCTTCTGTTTTTCCCTATCGTCTCTATAAGGGGCTCTTTTATAGCCAAGCCTCAATCCCAATCCAATAATGATGCATGGTTTTCTCCCAGGTTTTAGAATATAACGTGCATCGTGGAATGAAGTAGGTGTGTGCTTGGTCGCCATTATTATTAAATTCGATGACGGGAATCTCCCAAGGGTGCACACTAATGATGTCCATCCTATGAATGAATGGAAAGTAAGAAGATCATGACAATTTCAGATACCTCTCACATACTTATACGTAGACTAAACAGTGAACAATACCACACAGCAGCACATCACTGCTGGTTCTAAAACCCTCCTTCACTATCAGAATATGAACTAGCAGAACTAAACCGGTAGTGATGTCGAGTTCAAATCACCGCAGGTACAACAAACCGACAGTGATTTGAAGCAATACTACCGCGGCTCTGTAGTCCAACCGGCTGCACGACATGAATAACACTGCCAAGTTGTTTGCTCACCGGCAGTGTTGAGGAATCAAACATTATTGTCGGTGTCATTTACAAACCGACAGTATGAGCGGAAACAACACTATCAGTTTACTTTCAAGCCTGCATTGTTATTGCTCTTAACACTCTCGGTTCGATAGCAAAATCTATCGTGTTGTTTCTACCTACACTGCCGGTTTTGGTATGAAACTGACAGTGAAACCATGATTATTGAATCAGGCTTTATCCCATTTAATATCATGCTTAGCACATTCAACTATCCCGTGGCATATAGTGGTGTGTAACAGACTATTTACTGTTAGATATTTAGAAAAATAGGTGTTGTGGGTTGGTCAGAGTTGCATCCAATTAAAATGGCTCGAGTTGAATCTTTTTGACTTGACTAAAGTTGTCTTTCTTGTATTTTTATTACCTTGCCACATGGATTATCTGCTGGTTGAGAATGAGGTATGCTGGTTGGGGGTTCATCATTCTCTAGTAGCAGATGTTTTGCTCGCCTTGCCTTCCGGCGGCTGCTACCTTGCCACATATAGGCCATAATGTAAGACAAAACAAAAAAGGACAGATGGTAATTAACGTCTTCTCTGTCGTCATTTATACGTGTCCTGGAGTCTATGGCTGGCCTTACATAATGTCCATACGTACCATAAATTAGCATGATTTCATTGTCGGACAACGGTGGCAAAAACACAGAGCCAATTAGGGCATGCAAACTGAACATTGGGCCGTTATGCCTTTCATCCTTGAGGCAGCCCTGTCCGGTACCACCAAGCTTTGTAGGCTTATCAGCATGTCACAAACCGGTTAGATTGGGCCGGCTGTGACACGTCGACGACGGGCTTGACGGCAGCGACAGCGGCGGTAGGGGGCGGCGGCGGCGTTGCAGCCCTAGGGCAGCGCATCCGCGAGGGAGAGGGCGTGTGTGCGGGGTAGGGGCAGGAGGCGGCGGGGCGGCGTTGGAGACGTGACCTGCGGCGTGATGGCGCAGTGGCGTAGGGCTGGCGATGAACGGCGAGGTAGGAAGCGGCGATGATGACGCATAAACAGCTCCTCGGCGGCGACGAGGGAACGGGCGGCAGCACGGCACGCGGCGCAGGCGCTGGGCGTCAGCGGCCGCCCTTGGGCGGGCGTGGACGGGCGGCGTGGCAGTAGGCGTCTTGGCGGCGCGCGTCGCCGGTGGAGAGGGAGAGAGCCTATGGCTGAAGTTGTTGGGTGTTACCCATTTATTTTTTCTTGATCCAACTAATTACATCCCCTTATATTTATTATTTATAGTCCTGGGAAGACTTGCATTAGAAGTAGATCTCCTTTATTTTCTAATCTATTCCTATTTTATTTATAAATAATATTACATAATGAGGAAGCAGACGACGCGATGATGGCACGTGGCGGCGAACGGCGGCGCCACGGGGGCGTCGCGTAGCCCCCCCCCCGGGCTGCTGGGCCGGCAACATTATTAGTATCTGCTTCACCTCTTCCGCATAAGCAGAGATATTGACATGGATCTTCTAGCGTGTCATCAATTATTTGCTCTCCTTTATATATACTACTGTATCATAATGAAGCTATGAGACTGGAACTCATCCGCTTACTTGTTACCATGTAGAGTCCAGCTAACCTGTGAGAGAAGCACAACCAACAAGAGACACAACGGGCCGGTCCATGTGTTTCTATTGTTGGATGGGACGCGTAGGCGTAGCTTAGTAAAATTAGTAGAAACCGAGAGAAGCACATAATTCTCTAAGAGGCCAACATCCAACTATTTTATTATCCAACTCTAGACTATTTAAGACTGTGTTTTGTTTTGGCACCAGTTTTAGGTTTGCATTGGGTTGAACCCATCTTACGTTTGGTCAAGTGGACGTGGTTATCCCATGTTTTGTGTTTGGTTGGAGACAAATTGGATTGAATGTGGGTTCAGATTCAAGACACGTAGGTCCTGGATGTCACTCACCCAATCACCACTATCTCTCATATGTGAACATTGAGACAACAAATGCACTAAAACATCTAGGAAGCTCTTTTTTCTCAGTGCCACCTATTCACATGCATGCAGTAGAGTCCAATGGAGGACCGTAATTAACAAACTATTGTACACTACCACTACAGTGGAAGTGTGGCTGGGAGATCGATTGGGAGAGATGGACAGAGGATAAAGGAAGAGATATGCAGTGGTTGGTTACAATGTGGAGACTATTTGTACTGACGGCTAAATAGACAGGCACTACTATAGTTCAAAATTTTAAGACACCCGACAAGGGCCCACAACTGTATTTCTTTCATCCAATCCCGTTGACGAACATTTTTTAATTTATATTTACTAGAATTTTCCCCTAGATGTCCTGCCCTCTATTCTCCTCCCCCTCCGGCACCTCTGAGTAGACCCAAGTGAGCCCCTCCAGTGTGGTGTGCAGCCAGGCACGGCGATCCCACTGGGCAATGGTCACGGATCGATCCGGCTGGTGTCCCAAGGTGTTTATATTTTCTTAATTGCTTTTTTTTGGTGGTGTCTAAACATAGAGATCGTTGTTGGCTGAGCAGGCAATTGTGAAAGACCAAGGCAATCACTGCCAATTATCTATTGCCTAAATCTCAAAAAAAAAAAAATTATCTATTGCCTAATAAACATACGCTAGCAATAACCAGTTTGCATCTGTGATTGTTAGTTATGACATAATTATCAATTGTGGAGTACACTGAATTATAGAGAAACTATTAAAAGAAAAGGTAAGACGACACATAATTTTTTTGGAAAAAACCAGACCAGATACAAACTGTGAGATGAAATCTACTCAACGAACAACTTAAAACTGTCAGGAAATGTCCATTGATCAGCCAGGATCGCCCACAATGGGGTCCTGCAGGCAATGAATCCAATGCGTGCATCTCACTCACTCTGCTGCTGCACCCCTCGCTAGCTTGGGTATTCAATTTTTTTTTTTAGATAATGGATAATAAAATCCGGACTCTATGTACATAGGACTGCTTCTGTACATGTAAATATATAAATGCTTTCTGATCAACAAAAGAAGTTGTTGGCTCCACTTCGATTAACAAACAGCATAAAGTAAGCTGGACACGATCCTACCATAAATTAAGAGCATACATAAGAGCAATATGAGCATTGAGCAGCAGGTAGCTAGCATCCAACCCAAACCACACAGGCTTACTGTTCTTTGGTCCTTTTGTTGCAACAATAATTACACTACAAAAAAAAACTCAGGTTGCATACCATGCGACATGCATTAGTGCAGATTGTAGGCATGGGAGGCTCCAGAAGCTCTCGGACAAGCAACAGAAGAAGACCTACGTGGAGCCTACAGTGTACGTGTTCCAATGAGCTGTCTGCGAGTCACTGAATGAGGTTGAAATCTCTGCGTTGAGGTTATCAGTACCTGTGATGCACTTTAAATCTCCATGTCGAGGTTTCTTAAAAAAATATCTGTTGAGCCCCTAACTTTGCTATGTAGATGGTTCAATTATCAAATGTTCAAATAATTAGATGACTAGTTGTCTGTTATATCGGCAAAGACGAATGTCATCTGTTACTGTCCATAAGGATGCATATGTGTAATCATGGAGGTGTTTATGACTAGATTGCTATAATAACACTTGAAAATGGTGTTCTTTTGTTAGAGCGAGGTTGCTGGCTAATAGATAGGACTCCGTCATAGCTTGAAGCCATGTCCTGGTATGTGAGTGGTGAGTAATTGCTAACGTTTGTACGATGCCCACTAACTAGGTTCAATCTGGAATACTTCTTTCTTTGAATGACACCACAAACTGTATCGGATCACCAATAAACCTGCAATCTGACTAAAAAATATAGATGATATGTTGAAATATAGATGGAGCACAATAGGATTTTTTTTATTAATTTATTATTGTATTGTACAGGTATAAGAAAAATATGTGTAGAAATATAAAAAAAATAATTCACCATGTTTTCTGGGGTAAACAACCGTTTCTCGTCTGTTGAATAAAATTTCTTAATTTTCCATACTTTGGATGATTTTGAGATACTTTCTTACTGCAAGTCAATACCATTTCCACTGGGTGCGATTTTGTAAACTAAAATAGTTAACACTTCAAAATGTCAATATCGATTTGGAGTGTGCGATTTTCCAAAATTATTTGCAGGCAGGATGATATTCCAAAATCTTTTGAAACTCGCAAACTGAACCGTTAGGTTACTTGGAGCGGGACATGCCCACCCAAGTTCATGTCATTCACTTAGCAAGGGGAGGTTATTCTGGGGTGTCTGTGTGCGGGATAGGAGTCCACAAATATAGTATTGGCAGGGTGTAAGCATATCTGCTTTCTCCCACAGCCACTGCTTTCACCTGATCACGTTTGCGAAGGACTACAGTACAAAGCCCTGGCCCCCATTATCATGCTGCCATTTGGGAAAGGGCTAGGACAACCACATAAAAAGGGATCCTGCAGCACCTGCTGTATTTTTTTTTTCGAGATCACGCCCTTCAGCGCGTTTTTCATTAAGCAGTGGAAACACAAATCAAAGAGTTTTTCGAATACAACGAAACATGAAAGGTAACCAAGGTTACCTCCCACAACTTACCGACTACTGGATCTACAGGGATGGGATTACATTGTAACAAACTTGCGACACAGCACCTGCTGCATCAAAAAGAATCCCAAGTATGCATTAGTTCTCCGTGTTCAAGTGCAGTCCCTCTCATGCGGCTTCTCTTGCAGCACCTTGCATATCCTTGTTCTATGCATACACAAACTATATGTCAGCACCAAGTGTTAGTCAGCTTGTTTGGGAACTCGGTAGCTTGTTTATACTGAACAGCCTTGTTTATACTGAACAGCTAGGAGTGCGAAACATCAGGAGCTCGTGGAGAACAACTTTTGGGAACTTGGCAACTTGTTTATACTGAACAGCTTTGTAATTGTCCCTCTTGTTCAGATTGATCGTGTTAGTCAGCTAGGAGTCCAGTTTGTCTCGGAGCCCTTATGATCCAGCAGAGGGCAGACTGGATTTGGGTGCTGCAACACCTTGGAGATGCTGATAGATGGAATAACAACGTCCTCTTCAAATTTAGCAAGGTCAGAGCATGGAGATGGTTCTCGAAGGCTCGGCAGTGGGATCATGAGGTGGATGTGGATCCGGGCAGTCTCGGCAGTGACTCACGATGAAAACCCTGTAGGGTCGTAATGGCTTGACCGCAGCTGCGCTCAGAGAGTGGGCTCAACCATCACCTATATTTTTTTTCTTATTTACAGATGCAGTCGTGACTCGTCAGACCCCGCCTCTATTGATCCTCATTAATATTGACCTTAATGTAAAGCAGGGCCGTCCCGACGGTTTGAACGACCCCGAACAAAAACGCGAGATGTGGCTCTTAAATTCAAAAGTAATTTGAGATTCCATCATAGTATATCTATCAAGAGTATCTCTTTGAGTTTGAGCTGCAACTTCTTACACCTTCTATGGCCAAAATCACACCCCTATTTTTAGAAGATATGGTGAAGATCAATGAAATAAAAAAAAATCAGGTCTCCAAATCTCGGATTATAATCCAAATTTTCAGAATATGTAATCCATTAATCTGCTATACAAAGATATGAGATATAACAATAGACAGTTGGGATGAAGGTCCTTATGTGTACGACGATAGGCATCTGGCTCAGTTGTGGACTGCCGGCGTCGATCGAGAAGCCGAAGAAGCGCAGCACAGCCCTAACAGTGGCATGAGAACGCCTGCTTTGCGGCAGGTTGTTGCTGGCCAATTTCTCTATACACATAGGATACCAAAGCAGCTGGTGGGGCATTACAGTAAAGGTAGGTAATGTATCCTCTAGTAGTAGGATTATGGACAGATGATGACGCCATGTAGGTTTGGTGTTTTAATCTATGCTACTTGACAGTCGTATGAGTTGAATAACTAAGATACAAATTTACAGATGCAGCACCGGAATGTATATACAAAACCTCATAGTCAATGTCAGATTAGCATTGCAGAAATGAAAACACGCTGAAACACTAATATAATTGAATCCCATGCGTGCTTTGGTGCATTACAAATAGCATAAGGGGAACCTTAAAATACAATTACTGCCTTGCCACGATGATTCATGTTTGGTGTACTTCGTAATTTTTCCAAATTGCTCGTTCGTCGTCATCTTCTAGGACACTTAAAGACGATGAGCTGGCAATTTGGACAATGGTGAGTGCACCTTAGAATGTTGTTAACACTGTCTTCCTGGTGCCACCCATTCACACGGGACAACCATTATTGTACTAGAGGACCAGATCATCAGTACATAGTTGCGAGATAGACACAACACACCTGGCATCCTGGTCACCAGTTTGGAGTGACAGGATAGTAATGGAGAGGAGAAGGGAAGGCGTGATGGGTTGAGGCCTTGACGCCACTGTGTTATTATATATATATGCTCCTCGGCATCGGGACAATGATGTGCTGGGACCTATTGATTGTGCCTTGGGTGTAATATTGCCCGTTGTAGGGTGGGTGTGCACATTGAATAAAACATGAGTGGTTTGCTGATATGTATGCATGTCATGATATATCCAATATATTTGACTGAAAGAGCAAACTGAAGATCTCTTTGGACAAAGGAGACTTTGAGTGGTTCTGATCAATGAGGGAGTTCAACACCAATAGAGTCTATCACGTACATTATTCATTCGGGGAAACTTCAAAAGGCTGTGGAAAACTTCTTGTCAAGGAACATATAAAATCTTCTTATGGCTAATTCTGACAGATAAGCTAAGTACTACAAACATGATTAGAAGAAGAGGAATGCAGTTGGATGACTATCAATGTGCCCTATGCCAGCAATCAATAGAGGAAATGCTGATGCACCTTTTCTTTTACTGTTTTTTTTTTCTCTAAGCATTGCTGGCAGATTCCTTAACTTTCATTTCGATGATCATCTGTCCATCTCTCAAAAACTTCAACCATCAGAATCCTTCCTAAATGTTCAGTTTGCCCTTGACATTTTCATTCTTTTTCTGCCGGGGTATATGGTTGCGGAGGAATGCTGTTATCTTCAGAAACAAAAATCCTCAAGATCCAGAATGCAAAAGATATATCACAGTGGAATCTCTGCTCCGGCTGCACAGGATCGAACTGTGTAATAATAATCTGAGATCGAACTGTGCTTACTGCCTGTAGTTCATTTTTTATGCGTAATTAGTACTTCTCTTCTAACTATAAATGATTGCTTCTTTGAAGACATAATGTTTTCCACATGGCTGCAAATGTTCCGATGCAGAATTCAATATAATGGCAAGCACTACAAACATGAAATCCAAGCAGACTTGAGTCGTCTTTACGGACTCAGTAAAGAAGTGCAGCATGATTCAACTACATGACACTTCTAGCATCGAGAGTACCCAGTACTTGGATCATTAGAAATAGAGAACTCTTGCCTTCTGGATGAGGGTAAAAATATGAAGGCATGCAACAATGGCAAGGTGATGAAACCTTTCACCTCATCATTTAAGCAGTGGCGGAGCCACCACTCTGGCAAGCCATGGCGGCCGCCAGAGGTGCCGACGGCACAGCAATTTTCTTTTTTTAGTAAACGATGGCAGAGCAAGTACTAGTAGGAAGCATACATGCACGATGAGTCAACTAGTAGAGGCAAGTGGGCAGCCCGTACGACGAGATGAGACGACGGATAGATGTACTAGTGGGCCGGCCCAGTGGACTAGTCAGTACGATAGGAGATGGAACGACACAGTAGTACGATAGGAGATGGAACGACGGATAGACCAGTACTGCAAGTCTGCAATCAACGATTAGTTCCTGCGTGTGCCGTGTGCGTTCGTTCCTATTCCAGCAACTTGGCCGCCTCCCTCCTGCCCTTCGTCACCGCTGGCCAGAATTGAGTATGAGTATGGCGACAGATGGAGATCAGGGTAATCAGCAAGATCGTCGTCGAGGCTCCGATGAGGTGGAAATTGAGCCGCAGGCGCCCGATCGATCTTCGTCCAATCCTCCTCCCCAAGACCATGCTGTAAACCGTCGACGACGGTCTACTACAGATGCAAGTGGAGTTGGGAAAAAATAAAAGGTGAGAAATTGAGAAAATTTGTTCAAATAATGAGTAATTAGTTCGCCATAGCTAAATTTTTATCCTGGCTCCGCCACTGCATTTAAGCCTGTATTTGGAATTAGAGAAAACAGGGGAATCGAAATATTTTAAATTCTATAGGAATATTACTGCCCTTTGAAACAAGATAAATTTTACATATCTTGGAAATAATTACGACTATTCCTCCATATAGATCGAATCTAATGGAATATAGTTGTGCGCCAGAACTTAAGTTTAGTTGGTTTGGAGCTACTCCCCCATTTGACACTTCTTGCTTTTGTAGATAAATGGAGTTACTATATGTTGCAAAATTATTTTGAAGGGTGTAATGGTATATAAAGTATTATTGGTTCGGAGTGGTGTTGAGCTTTGTAGAAGCAATCGAAAGCATTGAACTGCTGGACCGATCCATGTCATGCACTGGGATAAGCGACATTGCCTCACACGTATTTAGTTGAATGCTTTCAAAAATCAAAATAGAAAAACACATACTCAGTTTCAAATATATGTGCAGCTATTTGAACTCCTTGAATGGTTCCTTAAGGGTTCTCAAATCTAGAAAAGACACGGATGTTCAACAAGTGACAAGGATATGACCAGTTTTATAGATAAGAGAATGTATGTTATCTGCAACAAACTTGTTGAATTAAGTAGAAGTGGTAATTGCTCACTGCGGGAGCTCGGTGCTTTGCCGAGCATCACAGGCTTTGCCGAGCGCCACACTCGGCAACAGGGTCTCGGCGAATTTTTGGCCGGCAAAGAGATCTTTGCCGAGTGAATGGCGAGACACTCGGCAAAGTATTTTCTTTTTTTATTTTTTTTAAAAAACACTTTGCCGAGTGCTTGGGAGCCGACTCTTGACAAGGCGATGTCTCTCGACTCCCGCTTTGCCGAGCGTCAGGGCGCCGGCTCTTGACAAAAAGCCTAATCCTTTGACGAGTGGGGCAACACTCCATCTCAGGAGCAGCAAATTTATAACATAAAAATTTATTACGAAGGTTATATTCTTTGTGGATTATAACATATAAAAAGTTGAAACAGCATTGCTAATTAAATTGGACTTGTCGCTTTGTTTTCTATTTTGCTTGTATGTCTGGTTGGGGAGTATGAGTGCTTTACCTACAGTTTGTATTTGTTAAATGATCTCTCTCTCTCTAATGTTGTACTACTTATTAAGCAGGTGGTAGTGCTTTATATCGGACATAGAGTGATCATCACTTCATTCGCGGCAAGTAAATGTAGCAGTGGTTGCTATGAGCTTTAACTTGATATGTATTCTACCTCCATCTTTAAAATGAATCCAGAACGCAATCCGACATAATATTACATCTCAACCAAGTTATGGAATTTTCATATGCTCTGTGCTCTGAATACCTATGCTTCTATACATGGTTTGATGATGTAATAACATTATTAGAATTGGAGCTTTTATGCTTATGGTTCTTGTTGGGTTGTGTCCTGTGGTCTGTTGTTGACGCTTGTCTGCTCATTAGGAGGCTATATCTTGTTGGTTAAGCTTCTTATATTCTCTCTTTATTTTGTTGCTTACCCGTTACTCTTAGTATAATGGGAGATGCTGGCAAATCATCTAAGAAAGTTTTGGTGTGTTACATGTCGCTTCATGATTTTAAATTGAAATAAGATAAAACTACAAAACCTCTAATTCCATATCTAAGGAAATAGGTTTGTGTGCTTGATTTATAGCATCTACAAAAAATACATAATTTTCAAAAAGACTAGGTATTTCTTTTTGGTATGGGCAAATTTGAAATTAAGAGAACTTGCTTCTTGGTTCTCAGCGTTAGATCAAGTTTTGTATTGACCTTTACCTGGTAGCCGCACTCCTCGATTCTAATCAGATCATGCATGTAACAAACTAGTTATGAAATCTAAACGCATTCTCTAAATCAGCTAGCAATACTATCATACAACACAAGTTGTTGAAGCTGGCAGCTAAAGCAGCTCATCAAGATATGATGATGAGGTTCATTTGCCTTTGACTGGATTTGTCTTTACTTGCTGTTTAGAGAGACCGGACACTAGTACAGAATCCACTTTTATTCCCGGTTCACCAGGGCCTTTAGTGGATACAACCGGGAACACGCATAAAGGTATTGAAACCGGGACTAGAGGGGGATGATTTCAACCGGGAGTAAAGCAACGTGTGTTGGTACCCCCCAACCGAGTAAAGGTCTTTTTTTTTCACTACCGTGTTCATTTTTTATTCCTAATATAATACATTTGAATAGTGCTTATTAATTTGTAATATATATATATATATACATATATAAAAGCGCACATATATATATATATTAAAGCACACACTTATATTTATATATTAAAGCACACACATATATATTACACATTAGTAATTGTTCAAGCATAAATATATATAAATTGTTCATACATGTCTCGATTACATATTAAGATAATACTACATGTCCCGATTACACAGGGAGAGGATCCTTTGGCAGCCATCTGTCATTGGTGTCGTTGTAGAACTTCGCCGGAAGGCTCTAGGATCCACTTAATAAATCCGCAATAGACTCTTGCATGGCTTCAAGATGCTTTTCTTCTAATGTTTTCTCCATTAACCTCCTCGACCTGCAATTAGAGTAAAATAAAAAGTATTAGTATATATAAGATATGATTAGTTATATAAATAACGACGTCAATAACAAGCCGACTTTGATGTACATACGCACCCGTTCATGCTCGAAGTGTAATTGGTGGAATTTATCCTCGATATTCTCGCAACAATATAATCCACAATGACTGCTCCCCGTGGTTGTTGTAGACCCCACTTTAAGATAAAAAAAAGAGTCATTTGTCATATATATGAAGCAATATAGGGACTTGAATTAATGTAACCATATATACAAGTACATACCGAATAGTTGAACATTCGATTGCGGTGCACGATCGGTCATGTTATGTTCATGTTTTTCTCTCTGCCCAAACCCTGCACAATAGAACAAAAAAAACTAGACTATTAATTAACACATAAGCAAAGGGTTTGAAAATCTTGAGTATATATAAAAATTGACGAGGTTTATGCAATTACCCCTCAATTATTTCGATCATATCTTCGTACCACTCTGCCATCTCAACGAGTCAAAGATTGTGAGGTGACTTTTTGGTTGCACGATGTGAAACAATATCCGTGTCCACTACATGTGTAAACGGGCGGTTGAGCTAGCTAGATAGAAAGGTTATTATGAAGAACATGATCGTCAAAGTCACGAACACTCACTTGAATCCGTATGGGAACATTACTACCCTCTTGTCGGTGCGGTGTTGCTCGAGGAACATCTTTATATTTTTCTGTGTGTCTACTTTCAAACCATGTATTGATTTTGGGTTTTTGTGCACGATATAAGGATCAATGTATCCAATATCGATGCGCTCCTTGATTCGAAAATGTTGAATCCAAGATCTACATATATGGTCGAAAAGAGCATATGGTATTAGACACATACATATATTATCGGGACATATTGACGTATTAGTAAAAGAGAAAGAATCACTTACAAACAATAAATGCCGACGATGCTTTTGTCGAGGGAGCTCCGGTGGAATAGTTGGTGCAATTCACAAAAATCAACCCACATCACGTCATCGCCCGTTCCCCCACCGGTTTCTTAGTCCGACACCAAATTTGTCTTGTCCTTTTGCACACAAGTCTAGGTACTTCTGCTTAGCTCATACATTTGAGTACCCAGGCTAGAACATCTATCGGGATCCCATAGACTCGCCCAATTGAAAGGTTCTATACTTGGTCATCATCTATCAAGGCACTCAAAGATCACTGCTCATGTCGATACCACTAGCAATATAGTACTCTAAAAGCTCACCGGTATTAATCGATGCACCAGCAGGAAACTTTATGTACTGCGAACCGTATTGATCGAACACTTCACCTGAAAGTGGTCCCGACGTATCTCCAAGTTGTGGAACAGTTTGACTCTTCTTTCTTTTCTTTGGGTCAATTTCCTTGAATAGAGTGCGGTCAAAGTCCGAAAGTGGCGAGGGCTTGCTTGAATCCTTATCTTTCTTTTTCCTACCTGCTATTTTCTGTCTAAGCACGTTTTGAGGTAGGAAGTAGGTCTTGAGCTCCGCCGCCGCCGCCTCCGCCGCCTTCTTCGCACACCGACTTGAAGAATTTTTTGTTTATTTCTTTGACATCAGCGTCCAATTCCTCCTTACTCATTTCACCGTGCAATTTCTTGGGAATGAGCTTTCGTTTACTAGTCAATATTTTCTTCGATCGCTGCTCCGAAGATCTGCGTTGCCTTTGTTGCATTTGTCACGGGAGGAGGCATTGCATCATGCGTTGGCGGCGGTGATCGCACCTTTGCCGCGGTGGCGGCCCCGGAGGTGGTGGTGGTGGTGGTGGCGGCGGTGATCGCACCTTTTGCCGGCGCCGGTGGCGGCCCCGGAGGTGGTGGTGGTGGTGGTGGCGGCGGTGACTGCACCTTTGCCGGCGCCGGTGGCGGCCCTGGAGGTGGTGGTGGTGGAGGCCGTGGCGACGCTTTGGAGATGCGGCCGGGGATGCCGTCGTGTCTTCTCTTGGGCCATCGTAGCACCGCCAGGACTACTACGATCCTCCGGGGGAGCCATCCTTTCCACCGGGTTCGGTAACTCGGAGGCAGCCGCGCATCGGCATCCCAGAATAACAATGTACCGTTTCGCCATGCAATAAATTGCTTCTCAACATCTCCTAGTTTTGTATCCCCGTCACCTCCCGCAATTTCAAGATCCACGTCGGCGTAACCTTCAACCACTTTATCCACCGAGACGGCAGCAAATCCCGGTGGTATTATCGCGTCGTGAAGTCTTGGTGTCTTGGTACGGTCAATCGGACTAACAACCGCAATGGCCACCTTCACCGCATCGCCACCCTCCTTTGGGATGTGCAGCTCGCATGGTGTCAACTTCTCGGTGATGTCATCCACGAGGGGAAGCGCAGTCCGTGTCAACAAGACTTGGTATGTTGTGTGGAAGCACACCTGCTTGTCACTTGACCGTAGTGGCTACACAGCTGCAGGTTTGGTGCACCGTAAAGCAGCTCATTCAATTGTAGCCGGACTTGCCTTTTGATTTCTTCTTGCATTTTTGCTTGCATTTCTTCTTCCTTTTCCTTCACTGCGTTAACGATATTGCTCCAACATGCGCATGTGCTCTAACTCAAGCTCCTTCCTTCTCTCGGTGGGTTCTATAGGTACCGATGTCATCCGGGAAACCAAACTTCCACGGAACGCCCCTTTGCCTCTTGTTCGACCGGTGTGCTCAGCGGTCCCAATGGCATATGTAAGTTCATCTCTCTCTCTATTGGGCCCGAACAAGCCAACATTTTTCGCTTGAAGAATGTCCATCAATCTTCTTGTTGCCTCCTCAAGTTTTTGGCCATGAATTACCTTGCGGTCTCTCGGGCACAATTGTCCCCCCATGACCCGAAAACCACCGCTAGTGCGTTCAGGCCGCTTGAGTGTTTACGGTGTGATCCCCTTGCTGAGAAGCTCCTCTTCTTTTGTCTCCACTTAGGAATGGAACTTGCATATCCACCGAACCTAAGCGGTGGTGGTACTCCTTTTTTCTCGCATTTTGTTGGTTCTTTCTCGAAAGTTCCATTGCCTCCTCCCTCAAGTCTTGTACTCCACAAATTCGTCCCAATACGGTCTCGCTTGGCAATCGGAGCTGGAACTAACCAATTTGGAGTCGGGTTCTTCTTGACATATTTGGTGTACAAATCCTTCTTCCGTGACACGAATTGTTTGGCCATTTGCTGCATACTCCAGTTCTTAACTCTAGCCACCAAATCTTCATGGGTGATGACATGGTGGTAATTATCTCGTGTCAAACGAGAATTTCAATTCAACCTCTTGCCGATTATATCTTTGTCGACATCGAGACGTAACTAATATGAGGTGCACTCTTCCTCATCTTCCATAGCCGACATGTGATCGGGATCCTTTCCCTTACAAGGTACCCACAAGTGGTATATATATTTTTGGCATGTTCTCCTAGCACTTGTCCTCTTCCCACATGGAACTCGAGATGATATATCGGCCGTCCACTTTGCAGCAATTCTAGTGTGGTACCCAACTTTTTTTCGCCCGAATCACGCCTTGGGTACAACAACTTCTTGTGGTCCTCTAGCATGCGCTCAAACTTCTTCTTCTCCTTTTCTTTTTCGCATTCATTCTGTGCTTCACGAATAGCCCGATCAAGCCCATCGGAGGCTCATCTCCTGGCCGGCACCGGTGCCTCCTCCGCATCTTCCTCCATTGCAATATTTTCTATGACATCACCAAATTCAGCATATTCAGCAATAACATTGTCGTCATCCCCTCCTTCGTCTTCACCTTCTTCCATTGGGACACCGGTCTCTCCGTGCTTGGTCCAACAAACATAGTTGGGCATGAATCCCGACTTATATACAGTGTAAATGAAGGATATGTGCTTTGGAAAACTCTCTCTTATTCCTGCACAAGGCACATGGGCAAGCACATAAAACCGTTTCGCTTGTTTGCTTGGGCCGCACATAGGAACTCATGCACCCCACGTACTCATCGTCGCGTCGATCTACGTTGTACATCCAATTTCGCTTCATCCGTAATTTTTTAACATAATCATCGTATGAAAAAAAGTACACACCCGATACATTTGAGTAAATACACAACATGCATGAATAGTACATTTTATTATTTTACGACGTAGCCTACAACTTTTGTTTGCCTCGCATACAACGAACTCCACTAAAGCAAAGAAAGAAGAAATAGACATCAATTAAAAGCGAGAACATCCTTCGTAGGGCACGAAGCAATGAACCTAAGAAACTAATATTTTCGCCTGGTATCTCCCGAATCTCCATTGCTACACCTTGGTCATTGTTATTTGGAATATTTGCACCATGATAGGCCGCCAAAGCTTCAGCCTTCGTGTTGTATTTTTGTAACAATTTCCTTTGTAGCGATGGACCCGAGCATGGCAATCCGCCAGGTTCGATAGATCCCCTGATACGCGCCCAACATGCACTACGTACCATGCCATGTTTCCTACACATTTAATTAAATTAAATTGATTTCTAATTTAGACTACAAATTATTGAATTACACAATTTGGTAAATGAAGTTAATTTCCTCATTTCTCTAATCAAAAGAAAATTACATAAACAACCATATTTAAATAAAGTGCAAAAACATGAAATAGAGGATGAAAAGGAGGGGGAGTGCGGCCAAACCTTTATTCCCGGTTTGGTTGGGAAACCCGGAGTAAAAGGGGGTTGTGCTGTTTTTTTGGAAGGAAATGCGTTGAAAAATTCAGGGGGCGGGAGTATTTATAGGGGAATATTAATCCCGGTTGGGGGCTTGAACCGGGAGTAAAGCTCGAGCTTTACTCCCGGCCGGTATTACCAACCGGGAATAGATCTTTATTCCCGGTTGGTTATCGAGCCGAGTAAAGCTCGATCTTTACTCGGTTCAAGCCCCCAACCGGGATTAGATCTCCCGGGGGGGAGGGGCACGCGGCGCAGGGACCCTTTTACTCCCGGCTGGGAGCTACAACCGGGAGTAAAGATATATTTACTCCGGGTAAATTTCAAACCTCGATTTTGGCCTCGAGACTAAAAGTCACTTCGTAGTAGTGAGAGGACCGTGGGCAAAGAAAGCATGGTTGGTCGTCAAAGCAGTGTCGCATGGAAAGTTTGTTATGGCACTGCGGCAGAGAATTTTCTTGCACATTCCCTTGCTTTGCTATCATGCTCCACTGCTGGTCATCACCACATCAAATTTCTTCCGTCCCTCGACCATTACATTTCTTGCCGTAGCTGGAATTCCAGATACATCCCATGCCCAGTCAATGAGAGCTTAATTTCTGTTCTTCAAGGGTAATACAATAGTTCAAGAGCCAGTTTGCAATCTCACTTCAGTACCAGTTTGCAACCTTCAAAGTTATAGCTATAACAAGATTGGAAATGGATATATGATGATTTGCGAGGAAAAATTCTCATTCCAAGAGGAGGCCTATTGAAGGTAAGTGAAATAAGCATACCAGTTTAATCAAATTTGAGGGCGCGCCAGCGCAACAAGGAGCTCCCACCGCCGAGCACCCCGCAGACTTTGAACTCCACCGACGCCAAGACCAGCTTTGACTTGTGCGATCGGCGGCCGCGGACAGGTCCAACCAGGCGCATGTCGACGTCACCGGCGCGACTCGCCGGATGGCGCCATGGCACGAGGGAAGTCCTCGCCGCCGAGCGGCGCGGCAGTAGTGAAATAAGCTCATAATAGAAAAACTGACATTTGAGGCATGGTTTAATCAAATTCTGTTGCTACATAGAAGAAGATTAGGTATATATACACAAAAATCATATCAGGAGAAGATTACGTCAGCTTCGTCCTTACGGGCGGTCGCGTGTGGCAGAGTCACGCTCGAGCCCGATGATCTGCCATGGCGAAACCCTCCATGGCTGGCACGCGACCCCGCAAGCGTGCTTGGTCCGTCCGGTTAGATTGGGAGTCCTCTACCCCACACGTCAGCAGGAGGACGACGAGTCGGGAGGAGTTGAAGATTTTTGGGAAGGACATAGACCTGAAAACATAGGAGGAAGACGTGGTGGAGGATTTTTTTGGCCAAGTTTGGGCAATTGATTCCCCATCACACCGCTACCTAGAACCTAGCTCTTCGCTGCCAGCTGCCACCAACTTCGTGGGCAATAACCTCATCTGGATCCACCGGAAGCTGGTGGAGGGAAGAATTTTTCGCCGGCGGATTCGACACCCTTGACAAGCCGCCCATCGAGATCAGTTTATGGACATTTGGGGGAAGGGAGGGAAGAGGGAGTCGTTCCTGATGGTGCTGCAGAAGCTGAAGATGGCGGAGGGAAGATGGGTATGGCAGCTGGAGCCGAGGTACCAACCTCAGCGCCAAGCCTTCCCATCACCACCGCCCCTGCCAGCAAGAGGGCAAGCACCACTGCCGCTGCGACCTCCACTAAAATAGCACTCTGTTTTATGCTCCCATCGAGATAGCACTAACACAATTTCTAGGACAGATACACAGTGTCATGTATATTTTGTTTAATCACGATCTAGAGATACAAAACCTTTCATAAAGAGATTTCAAAATATCAATGCAGGAGAGGATATGAATGCTAAATGATAATCAACCAGTTTTAAACCGACGAATTTAGTCCTGCCTCTATATAAAGCAACAAATAAGTTTTGTGACATGGTATCATGTGCAGTTTAATCGGAGTCATCCAATTCGATTCAATATATTTCATGGAAGTAATTGACTAGGTGACTTCTATGAAGAACCATGAACTAGCAAGTACAACCACACCCAAGTCAAACAACCCTGACGACAAACAAGGTATGGAACAAAAAAAATTCCAGAAGGAGAACTTCCAATTTTCTTTCTCGAAAGTTAATAAAAAATATGCTTCCATCTATGATATATATTGTACAATGGCGCACACACAACATATTATTATTATTTTCTTTGACGTCGTGTTTCTGTCTAAAACAATCCCATTTCATGTACTTGGTTGTTGATTTATGTACTATTATTCTCCTACAATGGACTAATTGGCTTTGCTAAAATTCATGCTTGTGGTTTTCAATCATCTGGTGCATTCCATTTTTGTTCACATGAACTAGTGTTCCCAGGGTGCTGACACATGTTTACGCTGTGCTCTTTTGCGGACTATAATAGTATCACATGGCAGCCACGACCTCAGAGGTGTATGTGTGTGTGGTGGCGGGGGGATGGGAAGGGTAATTGGAAACAAAACAGGGAGGCAAAGAACCATAGCGAGTGGGCTTTGTATCATGCGCCTTTGTGTGGATGCTAGCTAGTTCGTAGATGTAACATATTTGGAGTGTAACGGGATATGATGAAAAAATCGTTAACTGGAAGCTTATAATCCAAGCTTCCACCATTCCAATCGCCCTGATTGCGGTCAGTGCATGCCACTTACTTCTAACAGGTGACCGGAGTGGAACATACGGTGAATTCATTTTTCTCGGTACCACACATTTACATGAGACGAAAATAGACAGAGCTCAGGTAACGGGTTTCAACTGCGGGAGATGGAGAGCTCGATGCAAGGGAGCTTTGTTTGATGCTCAGTCAGACTTGGGTAGTATATATGATCAGGTGTTTGCTCAAGTGAGGACCATGCCAAGAAGTTAATGGACCAGATCTATAAATACTGCTATATATGTGTTCAGCCGGATATACCACACTGACATACAAGCATGGTGAGTGCCAATAATTGTTTGGTACTGAATGCTCGCGTGGACAGGGCCCATGAGCTAGCATTGGTTCTGAAATTGATATGGTACTGAGCGCTTAGGTGGCCATATATATATCCCAAACCTCATATAAGGAGAAATAAAATGGAGCACTCCCTGTCACCTGGCTCTCCTAGTTTAAACTCTAGGTACGCATTTTTTCAAACAAGTAACAACAGAGATGTGACTGGGGTTGTTGCGACTAGGATTTTTGTGACTCTAGCCCAAGCAAGGTGTGACTGGGATTGTTGTGAGTCTAGCCCAGTTGCAAAACCCAGGTAGTTACAAGTGTGCAGAGCTCATGGACAAACCAAACACCAATTCTTTACTTCAGGAGACGCTACTATCATGCTCCCTATCAAGCATTAACCTTCAAAGCCACATATCGCTGGTTTGGTGGTATTACACTACTAGGCACATGACGTATCAGAAATTGACAGTGCGCCAATGGCTTTGTGCTAGCAAAACTATTCCATGAGTTCAGATCCAATACAAAAGGTGGCAGTCACATTCATGTTTGTTTTGGGGGCTTCCAAATATTTCAAATCAGTGGTCAATCAAAATAGATCGTTGGTGTACAACATACAAAGAAGATAGATTTACATATGATTTTTAGTTAGGACCATGAGCTACACAAGATCTTCAGTATAGAGATTCCAAAAATTGATCAGCGGACCCTGATGGTTTAATTTATTATAGACCCATCCTTGACTCAGGTTGTGTTGGAACCTACATCCTAATCACTGAAGGTGAGAGTTTTACCATTCTCGAGTTTATGGTTTATCCATCTTGTAACGCTTGGTCCTTTAATCTTATAGTGGTAGATGCCTAGTGCTGGTATATTAAACTTTATCACTACTATGGAAAGGTGCTTTGGGTTCATTATAGGGGCTATTTAATTTCCTTTACCTCCCATGCATAATATTTTATTTTCATATTTGCTATTCTTAACGTTAAAGTCATGTGTGTGGCTGTTGGCTTAATTATTACCAAAGGCTTTTCTTAGAAAAGGGAATATATTAATAATATCTCAGCCTCTTATCGAAAAATGCATATAGCTATTCGTTATTACACCACAACCACACACCTAACACTAAATATTTCAGCAACCTAGCTGTCAAAACGACCGAAGTGCCATCTGAGTCCTCTAGCTGTCATTCAAAAACCTCCTTGTGCTGGGACCATCCGACGCCAAAACACGCAGGTCACTTCAGCAATGCAAATCTGCTAGCCATAATTATTACCAAAGCCTACAAATCTTCATGAATACAACAAATACTCACCTCTTGGATAATATTTGTTTTCTTTCATACGTATCAAAATATTGTTGGAATAGAAGCTTACGGCGCACAAATGATTCACAAAAGGTGGTCTGGTGGACATCAGCGGAGCCAGGCCCGGTCCTGTCAATTTATAGACCCGAGCGAAGCTAGAAGGATGGGCCCTTTAATAATTATATTAATGTACATATAAAATGTCATCCATTTTTATTTATTTCTTTTTCATTTCTAAATGTGTGTTTTTTTTGTAACATGGACACTAGGAATTTAGAAATTAGTAAATACCGTCATAATTCAGTTTTACGTTAAAATAAATATGAGTGTTAGTAAATTATCATTTGGATGATTAATTTCCCATGGGCGTGATTGGTACTTCTACCTTGCACGCCACCAGTCTTGCATGTCCAAGTAGGCCGCTCCTCTCTGGGCGCATACACACACGATAGGTAGGAAATCGTCCAACAGCTTCAGCGGAACAGCTAGTGACGCGAACCAAACAAAATGACTCTGCATGCAATGCTGGCCCTGGCTTTTACATACATGATCACGGGCCCCTTAGTTTCGAGGGCCCAGTGCCCAGGCACCGCTGGCACCCCCCCAGGGCCGGGCCTGAGCGGAGCTAGAACAGTGCAAGTGATTGATGAGTAGCTACATGTTTGGCAAGTCGGCCATGGTAGAATTGACAGTATATTTCATGTGAATGTAAATGATATATAATTTATTTGGAGGTTCTCCACCTATGACCAGTATCCTTGAGCAAGATTCCTCATGGAGATAGCCTTGCGCTAATTGACCATCTCACCATCGCTGACAGCATGAGACCACAGTTCATCTGCTCAGGGCAGCTAGTTTTGCCCGCCGCTACAGGTGTTGTCGTTTCGTCATCTGGGCATTGCCTGACTCACAATTCTTCATAAGTTCGTCTTGCATAAGTTTCATCTCATGAACGACTTTGGTTTGATGATGCCTCCTGCTCCCAACCTGTTGTATCATCTACATGTTCTTTTTCTTTTTTTTTTTTTTTTTTTTTTTTTTTTTGGGGGAGGGAGTAGGCAGGGGGTAGCAAATTGATTTTGCTAGTAGCAGCTGACTACTTATGAACATAAATGTAGCTACTAATAAGAGCCGTAGGCTAAGGTACCAAGCAAATCCATAATGCAAACTACCACAAACTTGTGATACCTTTTACTGAGATATATGTAACATATATAGGATGCAAAGACGCAAAGTGGTTGTGTCCTTTTCACAAGAAGGGCCACACTTAAAAGAGGGTGCAGTTGCTCGTCATGCCCGTATTGTCTTTGTCGCCCCATCAACCTCATTGGTTCATGATGGTATCTGTGTATACCAAAACACTATTGCACAAAACGTATTTAGAGGCAGTCAAAATGCCTTATCGGGGGGCAGTTTGAACTGCCCATGTGTCAGATTAGAAATTTATAGTTTATACGGTGGGCTTGAAAATTGCAATAGCCTATGAAAATCTAAAGTAGTAAATTTACTAATGGTTTTTTGTAGTTAAATTTGTGGCATATTTTTTTTAAAGAGATAAACTTGGCTTTTATAAAGCAAGGTCACCGGGTAACAGGTAGCTGGGGATAACCAGCGACATTACAGAATGCCCAACATGTGGGACTTGGATTAGCGCCAAAACGAAAATAAAATAAACAGGCAACAAAAAATAAGGAGAATGTTCAGACTAAAGATCCACTATATCCGTTGCAGAGGTCCCTGGAAGGTTGGAAACACTTGAGCCATTGTAGGATTCCTTCCAGAACTCTTTCAATGCGCTCCTTATCCTTCTCCTTCAATAGCCAGCACCATTTCTACATGTATGAGATAGGACAGTATATGATATCAATCGGTGCATTTGGAAACACATGCTCAATAGCCATTTTATTACGTGTAGTGTACCGTGTACGTTGCCCATGCAAAGCTTGAAAAAAATGAACAAGAGCAGTTTTTTTGGCAAGGTCCCCTTGCCCTGTAGCCAAGAACTGGACAGCTCCTCTAATGAACTTGGCATAGGATCAAGGTCAAAAGTGACTCTAAGAACTACTCCCTAGCACCATTTAGCCATCCTGCAGTTAAACAAGAGGTGATTCATAGATTCAGCTCTTTCACAAAGGCAGCTGTTGGCTTCTCCTTTCCAGCCCCTCTTAACCAAGTTACCAGCCACCTGTAACTTGTTATGAAAAAAATTGTGGCATATTTGAATTTAAGTTCTTCGAAAAGCAGATTGTGGCCTCAGCATGGATTTGTGGTATGTTTAAAATTTTTTAGAAAAACAACAACAAAAGTGACGTGCGACAGGTAAGCGTCTGTAATTTATCATGGGAGACACATGTGCTTAGCTCATGTTTATTAGGAGTTGTCACCATGGCCAGTGGACGGAACACGTCCTGACTAGAAGGTGACATGTTTCAATAAAGTGGTTATGTAAATAATTGGTTTCCCTCCGTTGCAGATAAAGCAAATATAGCTAAAATATTGACTACCACTAGTCTCTGTGAAGCAAGCGAGAACCACTAAGAGAACAAGGTCGACAAGCATTAAGGGGTTGTTCGGCAATTTCCTACTATTTTTAGTCTTATCTCTCATAACCTTAAATTGCTTACGATTGAGCTTTCTAGTAATTCCCCTCTGTATGAAACAATGTAACCTCAGCTATGGTGTGGTAAAGAGTATTAGCTGGGAGATCAACTAACCAATTATCTCTAATTCATTGCACAGTAACCATTGTTGCAACGTGGGATTGAAGAAAGAAAGAGGTTTTGCACCCGATTGAAGCTGAGTTGAAAAAAATGTTCTCAACTCGGTGTCCTGCCTCATTGGACTTGTTAAAGCTCGGTGATGGAGATAACATCATGGAAAACTTTGTATCTTTTTATGGCAAAGGGTAACCAGATGGCCAACGCCTGCGTTGGCCAAATGGATGTCAAATGTGTTCCGGATGCCTCCTTTTCGTAGCAATGTTCACTGGCTTGACTGCCTTCGATCCATTGTAGTTTCACCCATGTTGGTATTGGACAGAAGAAGAGCGAAGCTGTGTGGTATGAGAATAGGCCAGGTATATATATTGATCATTGGCGTGTATATATTTTTATTTGGGCATTGACTACATGTGTAATATATGTAGATTGGATAGAAAAGGGTTTCTTATATAAGTAGCCATGCCTTAACTAGTGGAAGTTGGTCGTATTCTAGTAGTGCACTAATCGATCATGATTGTATCTTCATGTACAAAAAGGGCACCAATTGTTGTGAAACGGTTCCTACTTGCAATTACTAGCATCCCACCCATATCTATCTCAACCCCAGTGGGTTTGGTGTGTGCTGCCGTGCACCAATCGCTATTTGGTACATGAAGTTAACTTTTTTATTCGTATAAATAAAAATGTAAGTTAACTTCTTCAGTTCCAATCGATCGCACAATTATCTTAAAAAATATCAACATTCATGAGCATATACAGAAACTTCACTAGAGTAATATGCAAGCATTACCACCTAATCAAAAAATGAGCGGACCTCAGGGTAAACTTGTTTTTAAAACATTTCCATCTCAAATAGTGATTTTATCGGTTACCATGATTTGAAAGATTGAATATGCATTATACACTAAAAGTCCACACCATGCATTACAACTGGATAGAAATGGTCGAATATGCACAAAGTCATATTGATAACTTGTTCTAGGTACAACACGTAAATCTAATTAATACTTTTGGTATTTATTTCATTACGCATTGATGCATGATAATTGGGGTGTCTTGTGCCAGGCCTCACCCTACCTTAATAACCAGTCTTGAGCCACGATATAGGACGAGGTCATATATCAGTAGGCTCAACTGGGCTGAGCCAGGGACTGCAAACGTGAGGCAGGAGCAGATTTTTACCCGTATGAAAAAAAAAAATATCATATGATCGGGTTGGCTAGCATCGGTGACATCCGATGGGATCGTATCAGTTCCCAGCTTGCACCCATAGTACGTATCAGTTCCCAGCTTTCTTTCCTTGACAATTGCTAGCTACAATTATCAAAAAAATAAAAAAACAATTGCTAGCTACCGCTATTGCTACTACAATGGAGACTCTCGAGTTTACTACAATGGGATCGTAAGCAATGCAAGGTTTACTATATACCTGCAAACTGTTAAGGAAAGATAGACGACGTGCACTGCCTGTTATATACAAGCTAAAGGCGACACACATGCTTATCTCAACACCGGTTGGTTGCATGCACCATTCGCTTCATTGCAGCTATAAATGTGGCAACTATTGCTCTCATATTCATAAACAGAAGAAGAATATTTGGGATAAGTTTGCTTTCTCAATGGGTTCATAAATATGCAGGTAGCAGAGGCCTCCCAAAAATGACACAAAGACCATGGCGAAGAAGTAGAAGAAATCATCATAGTCCTTCCAACCCCCGAGCATGCTCGCAACACGGGCAACACAGGAGAGCGAATGTCTGGCAATTCGATCCACTGGTACAAGACCATCACCACGAGCTCACACTACACACCAACACGAACGATAAGACGCCTGATACCGCCTGGCAAGTGACCGAACCTCAATAGCAAGTGCCTGGAGATGCATGTAGACGTCCTACAGATCTGCTTCTCCACTACAGCACCTCCTAAAGCTCATTCTAACATTCAATCTACGTAACCATAATGAGAACATATATATACTACCTCTTCAATATACTGTAAGATGTTCTAATTCATCAAAGTAGATCGATGAAGTAAACTAGTAAAAACTTTATCACTTTGTAATTATGCTAATTATACATTAGAAATATCACTTCTTGTCTGTCTGCTGCAAAGTTGGCCGGGCTGGTACGTACACAACAAGCACTATATATTACTAAGCTACATACTCATCACAAGAATCACATTTAGGAACACCAGAGAGCACTATTTTGAGAAGAAAGTGTGGGCTGAACTCTAAATCTTTTATGTAATCTTTTGCACATAATTGACAATACGTTTTTGATTATATGTTTATTACACTACTATACAATAAGCCGCAATAAGAACGCCTGATTTTTTTTAGTAGGGGCGGCTCTATCTAAAAGCGCCCCTATAGTGGTCCATTTTCCTCCCACTAGACCAGCCGCCCCTACTAATCCAGACTCCAGTAGTAGGGCGGTGTATGTTTTGAGGCGCACCTACAAACAGCATGGACATCTCAATATAGAGGGGCCATGGAATAGCAGGGGCGCTCTATATTTTGGGGCCCTTATAGTTAGAAGCCGAATTTTAAAATTGGACCAGATAAAAATAATAGTGACAATGTCCACTAGGATAGAGCCACCGTGCCAATAGGCAAGCTAGAATGGACACCAGTGTGGAGTGCATGTCTGTCTTCTAATGTTTTATATGGCAAAAGAGATTTGGAGTAGATCTTGAGTTACAATGAAGTTGAAGGAGAAGATAGGATGGTACAGAATATAATTATCACGACATTAGTGTAGCTAGTCATTAATAACCCATTTGCCATATCATTTTCAGTCTATTGGAATAATTTTGTACCAGAACACAAGGAAAAAAATTCACACTTTCATCCATGGGAACCAAACCAGAATGATGCGAAAATCAAATCTGAGAACCTGATTTCGGGGTGATAGTGGCGTGCCATATAACAAAGTTGTATGGAGTGTACGTACGTCCCTACTTGGTTGATGATGGCCTATGGGGCTACTGGCCAGCGGGGCCTACAACATGGGCCCTCACCAAAGAAAAGCTCAACAAGCAATAAAAATGAGATTGGAAATGTTTTATGAGTCGCATGTGGGTTTGGACCAGATACCTTTAGTTCAATCCTAAGCAACGTAGCTCAACCCTCAACTAAAGCATCCTTATATATCTTGGTTCATCTTCATTTGAGCATCCAAGATACCCTAATCTTTGCCCTTTTCTAAAAAACCGTAAAGCTCTGCTCCTCCATGCATGTGTACCCTTGCAACACGCACAAGCTGGTTCTCCAATACTTTGCACACACAAGCTGGTTCTCCTATACTTTGCCGGGCCGCCAACACCCCATGCACACTTAATGGGGCAGTGAACAACAGATCAGGGTCGATCGTCCAACACGTAGTGTATTAGAGCGTGGGGCCTTGCAGCAGTGCAGCATTCCAGAAGTGTAGATCTTTGGTCATGCACCATGTGGTTTTCTAAGGATCAGAGGCATCCGGAATTTGTTGTGCTCAGTGCAGTTCTCCACTCGCATCGCCATGTTTGATACAGCTAAATGATACCTATGTTGTGCGTTAGCGCATCAGCTTGAACTGGTATCCCCAGAATGTCAAACTCTTATATGCTTTCTTAGGTCAGTCTCAATAGGAGTTTCACGAGTGTTTCATGCACATTAAATGCAGTGCCACATCAGCAAAATTTCACTTTTTGCATGAAACGCCTAGGAGAGAGAAGGAAAGAGTTTCACCATGGTGAAACCTTTGGGCACTGTTTCACATGCGTTGGAAACTGGATGAAACCATGCAACCATTCAATTAAACCATGCAATGAGAGAAGAGTTGTTGGACCCTTGACCCTATGAAACCGTGCATTGAGGGAGACGTGAAACTCTCCATTGAGACTGGCCTTACAGGCTGAGGTAATCTCCTTTTAAAAAAAATAATAAAAAAGTTATATATGTTGTGGGGGTTATAGAGGAGAGCCCACTACAGGAAGCCGGTTCTTCGCTGAGAGGTTGCGCCCTCGGCAAAGAGTGAAATCCTCTCAGCGAAGCCTTCGCCGAGCGAAGAACGTCCTTGCCGTCAGCAAAGGTCCCACGGGAAAAATTTCGTTGGTGAAGATGATTCACCGAGAACCGGGGATACATCCGCTCGGCGAAGACTTCGCCGACGGCCGCGTTTCCCTCTCGGTGAAGTAAAGTAGCCGTTAACGGCAGTTGGAGAAAACGGCAGTTTGTGGCTCCTCTTTGCCGAGGGACGCCTTTTCCTCTCGGCAAAGAATGGAACCGTTGCCAAGAGTTCCTTTGTTCCACTCTCGGCAAAAAGCTCAATGTTTTTTTTTCGGAAAATCTTGTGCCGACAGCCCAACCATAGAGTCCTCGGCGAAGTTTCTTTTTTTTTTGCAAAATACATTGCCGACGGTCGTGACGCAGAGCCCTCGACAAATTTATAAAAAGAACGTTTTTGCACAATACTTTGCCAACGGCTGACCTTAGGCGCCCTCGGAAAACCACTTGGCTTTGCCAAGCGTTTATGCCATTACCCTCGGCGAAGCTGGGAACGTGGGGTTCTGCCTTCCCTATTTTTCCCAGCTTTGCCGAGCGGACTGTCTTTGGTGCTCGGCAAAGGAAGTTGCATTGAATGGCGCAAGGTGGGCATTGGTGCGGCAGCCTCAATACTCCCTGCTTGTCATCGTACCCTGAAGCCGCCATGGGAGCCGTCGTGATTTTCAGAAGCACTGCCAACCATTAGGAGAAAACAAGCATGCAAATAGGAAACATCAACCGTCATGTTCCTGTTCCTGATGATATAGGCTTGAAGCAGGATGCGATGACTTTATTGGTTGAAACTACCAATGTTTACAGTCTTGTTAACACAAAGCAATTAGACACTCTGTAGCTTAATGTTCTCACAGATTTACCGGGTGTATTTTTCTTCTAACATCATTTTTACTGCATGCGGGTGCTTCTCCATTGCGTCGTCTCAACTAATTATGTTGCAGATACACACAAAACTTAAGCGCGACATAGCTATCCTGTTGCAATCGGACATCCACAGCTGAAGCTCCATTCGGCACTGTTGCCTTCGGACATCCACAGCTCAAGTGTTTTCTGCCCTGCCGGCAGTATAGTGGTCTGGTTGACACATCAAGCATGGATTCAACATATTCTAGATATGCACGGGGACCTCTGGAACTTCCGAACTACAGCTCAAGAGATCAGAGAAGTCTGCTTGACATTCCCTATGCCTCGCATTTCTATTCTACAGAGAACACACTGCCACAGAGAACCAGGAAATGCTGGAGCTTCAGTATATATAAACGTTCAGATCGAGCAGCCAATTTATAGCCAGGAAATAACATGACGACATCTTAAAGTTGCATTGCATTATATTGTCGTAGTAAAGGCTGCCACATGTATGTGTCCACGTTTCCATCATTAAAGACAAACGTGCACCATTGAATTGAATCATCTATATATATAACGAATAGGTCACTATGCTAAAATCATGGCATGGCGTCAATCGCACCTTCCCGGTCGATACATCAATTTGGGATGAAAACCCACAGATCTTCAGTCTAAAGCTACTAGAAATTTCATCTTCAGTCTTTTTTGTTTATCAACTGCAGGACCCACTATACCAGCCGGAGTTATCCAGTACCAGAATGCCGACCAGATCGAGAGTATGACGAGACTACGGCACTGCGCATAGCCGTAGTCTAAACCAGTAATAGCCACCATAAGTATTTTACTTTTTTTCAAAAAAAAATAAAATCATCCACCTCTACAGTTTTTAGAAAGACATAAATAATCCACTCAAATTGCATCTAAGCTACCTAAATTTCGACAACTGTAAGTTTCAATCTGAATTGTCTAGCCTGGAATTAGGACAAGTATGTTGAAATAATCACCAAAATTTTGGTATATATTATGTACAAATTTTATTATGAAGGTCACACAAAGACATAAGCGACACCAGTAGAACCTCGAGCACCTATCGCTGCTGATCGTGCATCATTGCTTGAAGGAACTACAGCCTTCGTCAGTAGACCCGCGGATGGCAGATACAGTGTGGGAGGTTGCAAATTAGCTTGTCGATCAGCACACCACGCTTCCAATCGCGGGCACGTATACCAACGACAATATGCACACATCCTAAGAATATGTTCTCAGATGACACCGGCCCGCACGACTGAGAATACGCAGAACGCCCAAACATGGTGACTGGAAATGTGGGATATGCAAGATTCCGCGTGCCTCCAATATATTTCTAACTGCTGTATTTTTTTGCCACTCATCTTGCTCAAAGATGCACCTACAGTCCTACACATACTACATCTTCTGTTTTTCCCTGTTGTCTCTATAAGGAGCCCTTTTATAGCCAAGCCTCAATCCCAATCCAATAATGATGCATGGTTTTCTCCCAGGTTTTAGAATGTAACGTAGATGAATAATCATGCATCGTGGAATGAAGTAGGTGTGTGCTTGCTCGGCATTATTAGTAAATTTGATGACGTGAATCTCCCAAGGGTGCACACTAATGATGTCCATCCTATGCATGAATGGAAAGTAAAAAGATCATGACAATTTCCAGATACCTCTGACATACTTATACGGTAGACTAAACAATGAACAATACCACACAACAACACATCACTGCCGGGTCTAAACCCTCTTCACTGTCAGAATATGAACCAGCAAAACCAAACCGACAGTGATGTGGAGTTCAAATCACCACCGCTACAACAAACCGATGGTTATTTGAAGCAATACTACCGCGGCTCTGTAGTCCAACCGGCTGCACGACATGAAATAACACTGACAAGTTGTTTGCTCACCGGCAGTGTTGAGGAATCAAACATTATTGTCGGTGCCATTTACAAACTGACAGTATGAGCGGAAACAACATTGTCAGTTTACTTTCAAGCCTGCAATGTTATTGCTCTTAACACTCTCGGTTCGATAGAAAAATCGACCGTGTTGTTTCTACCTACACCGCCGGTTTTGGTATGAAACCGACAGTGACACCATGATGATTGAATCAGGCTTTATCCCATTTAATATCTTGCTTAGCACATTCAACTATCCCATGGCATAGTAATGTGTAACAGACTATTTACTGTTAAATATTTAGAAGAATAGCTGCTGTGGGTTGGTCAGAGTTGCATCCAATTAAAATGGCTCGAGTTGAATCTTTTTGACTTGACTAAAGTTGTCTTTGTTGTATTTTTATTACCTTGCCACATGGATTATCTGCTGCTTGGGAATGAGGTATGCTGGTTGGGGGCTTATCATTCTCTAGTAGCAGATGTTGCTCGCCTTGCCTTCCGGCGGCTGCTAGCTTCATATGTCTTACATATAGGCCATAATATAAGACAAAACAAAAAAGAAGAGATGGTAACACCTTCTCTGCCGTCATTTATAGTGTCCTGGAGTCTATGGCTGGCCTTACATAATGTCCATACGTGCCATAAATTACCATGATTTCATTATTGGCCAACCGTGTGGCAAAAACACAGAGCCAATTAGGGCTAGCTTGCAAATTGAACATTGGGCCGTTATGCCTTTCATCCTTGAGGCAGCCCTGTCCCGCACCACCAAGCTTTGTAGGGTTATCAGCATTATTAGTATCTCCTTCACCTCTTCCGTATAACAATTCACCAGAGCCAGGCAGAGATATTGACATGGATCTTCTAGCGTGTCATCAATTATTTGCTCTCCTTAAATATATTATATATACTACTGTATCGTAATGAAGCTATGAGACTGGAACTCTTCCGCTTACTTGTTACCGTGTAGAGTCCAGCTAACCTCTGAGAGAAGCACAAACCAACAAGAGACACAACGGGCCGGTCCATATGTTTCGATTGTTGGATGGGACGTAGGCGTAGCTTAGTAAAATTAGTAGAAACCGAGAGAAGCACATAATTTTCTATGAGGCAAACATCCAACTATTTTATTATCAAACATAATCTAAAAGTACTCTAAACTATTTAAGACTGTGTTTTGTTTTGGCGCCAGTTTTAGGTTTGCATTGGGTTGAACCCATCTTATGTTTGGTCAAGTGGATGTGGTTATCCCATGTTTTGTGTTTGGTTCGACAAATTGGATCCGGCTGGTGTCCCAAGGTGTTTATTTTCTTAATTGTTTTTTCTTTGGTGTCTAAACATAGAGATCATTGTTGGCTGAGCACGCAATTGTGAAAGACCAAGGCAATCACTGCCAATTATCTATTGCCTAATAAACATACGGTAGCAATAACCAGTTTGCATCTGTGATTGTTGGTTATGACATAATTATCGATTGTGGAGTACACTGAATTTTGACATGACCTTAGAGAAACTATTAAAAGAAAAGGTAAGATGACACATAACTTTTTTGAAAAAAAACCAGACCAGATACAAACTGTGAGATGAAATCTACTCAACGAACAACTTAAAACTGTCAGGAAATGTCCATTGATCCACAGCTTCTTCGACTATAGGTGCCTCCAGACTAGCATGTACATGTCACAAAATCAGCCAGGACCGCCCACAATGGGGTCCCGCACGCAATGGATCCAATGCGTGCATCTCACTCACTCTGCTGATCAACAAAAGAAGTTTTGGCTCCACTTCGATTAAAAAGCAGCATGAAGTCAGCTGGAGAGGATCCTATCATAAATTAAGAGCATACATCAGAACAATATGAGCATTGAGCAGCAGGTAGCTAGCATCCAACCCAAACCACACAGGCTTACTTTTCTTTGGTCCTTTTGTTGCCACAATAATTCCCACTACAAAACAAAAAAAAAAAAAAAAAAAAAAAAAACTCAGGTTGCATACCATGCGACATGCATTAGTGCAGATTGTAGGCATGGGAGGCTTCAGGAGCTCTCAGACAAGCAACAAAAGAAGAACTACCAATGGCCTGGGAAGCCACCGTGGTGTACACCTCCATATGTCTTGCAGATCAAAGTGAGCCTACAGTGTACATGTTCCAATGAGCTGTCTATGAATCACTGGATTGAGGTTCAAATATCTGCGTTGAGGTTATCAGTACCTGTGATGCACTTTAAAATCTCCATGTCGAGTTTTTTTTTTTTTAAATATCTGTTGAGCCCCTAAATTTGCTATGTAGATGGTTCAATTATCAAATGTTCAAATAATTAGATGACTAGTTGTCTGTTATATCGGCAAAGACGAATGTCATCTGTTACTGTCCATAAAGATGCATATGTGTAATCATGGATGTGTTTATGACTAGTCTGTTGTATTGTACAGGTATAAGAAAAAAATATGTGTAGAAATATAAAAAAATAATGCACCATGTTTTCTAGGGTAAAACAACATTCTCGTCTGTTGAATAAAATTTCTTAATTTTCCATACTTTGGATGATTTTGAGATACTTTCTTACTGCACAATGAAATTTACATTGGTGCAAGTCAATACCATTTCCACACGGTGCGGTTCTGTAAACTAAAATAGATAGTTAACACTTCACAATGTCAATATCAATTTGGAGTGTGCGATTTTCCAAAATTATTTGCACGCAGGATGATATTCCAAAATCTTTTGAAACTCGCAAACTGAACCGTTAGGTTACTTGGAGCGGGACATGCCCACCCAAGTTCATGTCATTCACTTAGCAAGGGGAGGTTATTCTGGGGTGTCAGTGTGCGGGATAGGAGTCCGCAAATATAGTTGGCAGGGTGTAAGCATATCTGCTTTCTCCCACAGCCACTGCTGTCACCTGATCATGTATGGGAAGGACTACACAAAGCCCTGGACCCCATTATCATGCTGCCATTTGGGAAAGGGCTAGGACAACCACATAAAAAGGGATCCTGCAGCACCTGCTGCATCAAAAAGAATCCCGAGTATGCATTAGTTCTCCTTGTTCAAGCGCAGTCCCTCTCATGCGGCTTCTCTTGCAGCACCTTGCATATCCTTGTTCTATGCATACACAAACTATATGACAGAACCAAGTATTAGTCAGCTTGTTTGGGAACTCGGTAGCTTGTTTATACTGAACAGCCTTGTTTATACTCAACAGCTAGGAGTGGGAAACATCAGGAGCCCCTGGAGAACAACTTTTGGGAACTTGGCAGCTTGTTTATACTGAACAGCTTTGTCCCTCTTGTTCAGATTGATCGTGTTAGTCAGCTAGGAGTCCAGCAGAGGGCAGCCCCTCCTTCTGTTGGATTTGGGTGCTGCAACACCTTGGAGATGCTGATAGATAGAACAACAACGTCCTCTTCAACTTTAGCAAGGTCAGAGCATGGAGATGGTTCTCGAAGGCTCGGCAGTGGGATCATGCGGTGGATGTGGATCCGGGCAGTCCCGGCAGTGACTTACGACGAAAACCCTGTAGAGTCGTAATGGCTTGACCGCAGCTGCGCTCAGAGAGTGGGCTCAACCATCACCTATATTGTTTTTTCTTATTTACAGATGCAGTCGTGAGCCCCCGCCTCTATTGACCCTCATTAATATTGACCTTAATGTAAAGCAGGGCCGTCCCTACGGTTTGAACGACGCCGAACAAAAACGCGAGATGTGGCTCTTAAATTCAAAAAGTAATTTGAGATTCCATCATAGTATATCTATCAAGAGTGTCTCTTTGAGTTTGACCTGCAACTTCTTACACATTGTATGGCCAAAACCACACCCCTATTTTTAGAAGACATGGTGAAGATCAATGAAATAAAAAAAATCAGCTCTCCAATTCTCGGATTATAATGCAATTTTTCAGAATATGTAATCCATTAATCTGTTATACAAAGATATAAGATATAACAATAGACAGTTGGGATGAAAATCCTTATGTGTACAACGATAGGTGTCTGGCTCAGTTGTGGACTGCCGGCATCAATCGAGAAGCCCGAGAAGCGCAGCACAGCCCTAGCAGTGGCATGAGAAAGCCTGCTTTGCGGCAGGTTGTTGCTGGCCAATTCTCTATACACATAGGATACCCAAGGGAGTCAACGACCAAAGCATCTGGTGGGGCATTACAGTATATGTAGGTAATATATCCTGTAATAGCTTCCCAGGTGTGGAACAAACCGCTCCTGGGTTCGATCCCCATCGGGGACGGACTTACACTAGTACCCAAATCGTTTTTGGTGGCGGGCAGGAGCGCCCGTCGCTACCAAGAGGTCACGGAAAATCGAGGAACATCCGTGGCGGGCACTGTGCCCGTCACGGTTAATAAAAAAAAATTTAAAAAAAACAAAAAAGTCCAGACGGGCCCCGATCTGGGCCTAGGTCTGGGCCCGATGTGGGCTAGGTCTGGGGCCTAGGTCACGGGCCCGATCCGCGGTGCGCCGCCGCCTCGGATCCGCCCGCGCGCCACCCGTTCCGCCACGCCCGCCCCTGTTCGCGGTCGTGCTGCGCCCGGTTCGCCGACGACCCGAGCCGGTGCGCCGGCCGACCCGCCCGCCAGCGAGGAAGGAAACACCGCCGCCCGACCGTAGCCGAGGAAGGAGGGCCGCTGCGCCGTCGTCGAGTAGGGCGCCACCACAGCGTCGAGGAAGGGGCCGCCACCGCGTCGGGTGGGCCGCCCGCCGTGCGCGTCGGTGCGACACCGCCACCGCGCTCCGGTGAAGGGGCGCCGCCACCGCGTCGAGGAAGAGGGCCGCCCGCGCCGTCATGGATCCGCCGTCGTGGATCCGCTCGTCGTGGATCTGCTCGCCGTTGTCGTGGATCCGCTTCGTCGTGGATCCGCTTCGTCGTCGCCGTCGAGGTAGGCCGCCGTCGCCGTCGTCGGGGAGGGAGGCGGCGGTCGCGTTGGGGAAGGGGAGGAGGCGGCGGTCGCTTTGGGGAAGGGTCGCCGGTTGCTCGCGCACGAGAGAAGGGGAGAAGGAGTTGGGGAGAGAAAGTGACGGCTGAAAGAGAGTGTGTGGGAGATTGAGCACCCAAACCCTAACTTTCTATTTTATAGTTGGTTGTCCGATTGGGCCTTGTGCAGGGTTTTTGGGCCTGATTTTTTTTTTACGTGACGGGCCATTTAAGATGCCCACCACGGGAAAGATTTTTGCGTGGCGGGCACCTTAACACGCCCGCCACGCAAAAGATTTTATTTTGGCGTGGCGTGCGTGTTAAGGTGCCCGTCCACGCAAAAAATCTTTCCCGTGACGGCAAAAAAACGCCCGCCACGTAAAAAAAAAGGGGGGCGGGGTATTTTCCGTGACGGGCAAAAAAGTGCCCGCCACGGAAAAAAATTTTTGCAAGTGCTCGCAAAATCATTTCGTTACTAGTGTTACACGCCTTATTTTCTTCTTAATACAAAGCCTCCTACTAGTTCCTCCTAGGTTGGTCTAGTTTTTTTTATGTATCCTGTAGTAGTAGGATTATGGACTGATTCCTAGGTTGGTCTAGTTTTTTTTATGTATCCTGTAGTAGTAGGATTATGGACTGATGATGATGCCATATAGGTTTGGCGTTTTCATCTGGGCTACTTGACAGTCGTATGAGTTGAATAACTAAGATACAAAATTACAGATGCAGCACCGAAATGTATATAGAAAACCTCATAGTAAATGTCAGATTTAGCATTGCAGAAATAAAAACACGCTGAAACACTAATATAATTGAATCACATGCATGCTTTGGTGCATTATAAGTAGCATAAGGGGAACCTTAAAATACAATTACTGCCTTGCCACGATGATTCATGTTTGGTGTCCTTCTTAATTTTTCCAAATTGCTAGTTCGTCGTCATCTTCTGGGGTACTGAAAGACGATGAACAGGCAATTGGACAACTGTGAGTGCACTTGAGAATGTTATTAACACTGTCTTCCTGGTGCCATGAGAATGTTATTAACACTGTCTTCCTGGTGCCACCCATTCACACGAGACAACCATTATTATACTAGAGGACCAGATCATCAGTACATAGTTGCGAGATAGACACAACACACCTGGCGTGCTGGTCACCAGTTTGGAGAGTGACAGGATAGTAATGGAGAGGAGAAGGGAAGGCGTGATGGGTTGAGGCCTTGACGCCACTGTGTTATTATATATATGCTCCTCAGCATCGGGACAATGATGTGTTGGGACCTACTGATTGTGCCTTGGGTGTAATATTGCCCGTTGTAGGGTGGGTGTGCACATTGAATAAAACATGAGTGGTTTTGCTGATATGTATGCATGTCATGATATATCCAATATATTTGACTGAAAGAGCAAACTGAAGATCTCTTTGGACAAAGGAGACTTTGAGTGGTTCTGATCAATGAGGGAGTTCAACACCAATAGAGTCTATCATTAAAATTAGAGCAATTGAAATTGGAGCAACTGATCTATCACGTACATTATTCATTCGGGGAAACTTTAAAAGCCTGTGGAAAACTTCTTGTAAAGGAACATATAAAATCTTCTGATGGATAATTCTGACAGATAAGCTAAGTACTACAAACATGATTAGAAGAAGAGGAATGCAGTTGGATGACTATCAATGTGCCCTATGCCAGCAATCAATAGAGGAAATGCTGATGCACCTTTTCTTTTACTGTTTTTTTTTTTAAGCATTGCTGGCAGATTCCTTAACTTTCATTTCGATGATCATCTGTCCATCTCTCAAAAACTTCAACCATCAGAATCCTTCCTAAATGTTCAGTTTGCCCTTGACATTTTCATTCTTTTTCTGCCGGAGCAGAGGCCTCGGCATGTACGCTTGCAACACAGAGGGGACAACGTTGCCAACATAGAGGGTGTCAGACACCACCCGAATCTCTAGTGGCCCGATGGAGAGGACGGCGGCGCGGGCCTGGAGGTAGACGTTGTTGAGGGCAGCCCGATGGAGCGGACGGCGAGGGCCCCACCGATGTGTGCCCCCCCACGGCGGCGTCAAGGGTCCCAGCGCACAGGGGAGGCTACCTCACCCCCAATGCACGCGGAGGTGACGGAGCTCGCAAGGAGGCGAGCTCTCGCCCTGCAGCGCTCCGGCCACCATGAATGGCGCACACATGAGCTCTGCCCCTGCCGGCAGCGTGGGCAACGATCAGCACGTGGGAGGGCAGCAGCTAGAGTGGCGGCGCAAGGACTACACCTAGCACAGAGAGCAAAGGAGAACTCGAGTGCATAAGAATGAATGGGGGTGATGTGGGGCGCATAATAGATAAGAATGGGGAGAACATGTGGACAACGAAGTCATAGTGACTTTGTTAACAAATTTTAGATATCTCTCTCATTTGTCTCATAGTTGATAAGTTGATAGAGCATGCTTTTAGAAACATTTAGAAAAGACTCACTGCATTTGGAGTTAGTTTGACAGGGGAAAGACTTGTTGCAAAATTTCATTGCAGATTAAAATGAAAAAAAAAAGCATTGGTTCGTGTTCTTGATTTTTTAGCATTTTAAACAATTATTTTTCTATTGAAAAATATCAACTCATATTTCAATCGGTGTTTTCATGAGTGTTTTTATGGTATTTCGTGAGAGCAAGCCTTCACGAATAGATTTCGTGAGAGTTTGCTATTTTCATGAGAGTTTGCCTTCACGAGTGGATGTTGCCACTAGGTTTGCATCGGTGTTTTCATGACTGTTTTTTTGTGGTATTTCGTGGGAGTAAACCTTCACGAATGGATTTCGTGAGAGTTTGCTATTTACGTGAGAGTTCACCTTCATGGGTGAATGTTGCCATCATGTTAGCATCGGTGTTCTCATGACTGATTTTATGATTTTTCGTGAGAGTAAACCTTGACGAATGGATTTCGTGAGAGTTTGCTATTTTCATAAGAGTTCACCTTCACGAGTAGATGTTGGCACCAGTTTCCATCGATGTTTTCATGACTGGTTATTATGGCATTTCATGAGTGTAGACCTTCACGAATGGAATTCGTGAGAGTTTGGTAGTCCCGTGAGAGTAAACCTTCATGAAAAGAGGTGATTTTTCATGATGTTATGTGGAGTACTCTCACGAAAAAAGTTTTCGTGGCGGGTTTTACATCACTCTCATGAAAATATTAGTTTCATGAGAGTTTATTTTCCACTCTCATGAAAAATCGTTCCTCTCACGAAATGTCCACTTTCTCGTAGTGGTGAGAGAGAGAGAGATGAAATAGAAGCTAATAGAGATTGAGAGGACATAGCGTCATCAGATTAAGGGACACGCGGTCGCAGCGTCCTCGTGTCCGCCTGGTTTATTGTGTTTTCATTGTGCCAGTTTCAAAGAAGATGGCTCACGTTTTAGACGTAGTGACCGACACTACATGTCTGTGCTCACACCCTTTATTTTAAGTTTTTGGTTGCTCCTATTGAAGGCTTTGTATTAACGCTAAGAAATGTTCTTCAGAAACAATATAAAACGTTCCTTATTGATGAAGCACGAAAGATCCAATAATTCCTTGCATATATAGCATCTGCAGGTTATGCATCAGAGTTCAAGAAATAAATTTAAGAAATAAATGTGTGGTGTTCGGCCTCATAGTCACCATCTAGACATCTCCATATCTCAGCTCCATTTATACGTGCGTATATACGCTAAGCTAAACACATGAATAGAGCGACCCGTTCATGTATTCACTACTCCTAAGTCCTAACCCCGGGATGTGCTAGGTTAGTGCGCAAGCACGCTCTGCAGTGTGGCTGCTCGGACAACTTCATGCAATTGCAAATTTCTCCACTATTCAACAAATGTATCCAATTTGATTACCAGCAATTGAAATCAAGAACATTGTCTATCTTCTTCTGATATTGAGAGAATGCACATGTCATGAACTGGTTGGATTCCGGCATGACACGTGGTTGCTGGCAGCGTTGGGGCGGCGGCAGCAGGCGGAGGGTGGCGATCGGCGGCGTGATGGTGTAGATGACGTAGGCTGATGGCGACAGCGAGGTAGGAGATGATGATGATGACGTACAGTAGCTCGGGAGGCGACGACGAACGGCAAGGGTGGCGACTGCGTAGATGGCGGCGTGAGGAAGGAGGAAGGAGGGGGGAAGCGGCGGTGCGGCGGCGCGGCAGCATGGTGGCGGCGGCGGCGGCGGGGCCTGCGCGCCGCGGGCGAGCTTAAGGTGACGGCGTGGCAGTGGCGGCGGCTGTGGAGGCGGCGCGCACGTCTTGGAGAGAGAGAGAGAGAGAGAGAGACTAGGGCTGAGAGCTGTTGGGAGATCACCCTTTAATTTATTTCTTCTTAAGATTCAACTGACTATATGCCACTTGTATTTATAGTCCGAGGGAGACTTGCATGCTAAGAAAGATCTAGAGGTTTCCTTATAGATTGGAATTCCTCTTTTACAAGCAATCTATTTATTCCATATTTTATTCCTATCTTTATTCCTTAAATATTCCTTACTTAATTGCGAAGCAACTGACATGGCGCGTTTATGGCGGACGATGGCGGCGGCCAGCCATGAGGCGCATGCGCGCCTGGGCCTTGGACCCTAGGCGGCGGCTGTTCCCCCCTTATTGGGCCCTATTCCGGCGATCCCTTTTGGGTCATGACATCTCTCCCCCCTTTCGCTGTGCACTGGTGACATATCTGATGCGCTGGGCAAAGATGGAGATGTTGATGTTGTAGTTCAATGGATGTCGCTAGAATGGCCTGGTTGTCGAGGGCTTATCAATTTCCTCTAGTGGTGCCCAAGCTGGTGCCGTCATTTGGAACTCTGTGACTCCAGCGAGGCCATGGAGCTTGTGGTCCGTTGAAGTAGCAAGTTGAGGTGGAACGGGCCTCCGGGGTTGTGACGAGGTTGACGATGTAGGGGGTTGATGTGGGTGGTATGTACCTCTTGTCGTCATCAGTAAAGGCCCCCAAGTCGAGACTTGCTGAAGATGGAAGTGTCGATCTCTTGAGCGAGTTGGGTTGTCGTGCTCCGTATGTCGGGCGCCTCCTGGTGCATTGCAGCCCACGGCTTGTTGGTGTAGTCGTACAGGACATAGACATTGTGGAACATCGGAGTCCATAGGTACGGCTCTGGAGTCGTCCCTGCTGCCAAAGCCGCGTAGTCGACGTCGCAATGATTGTTGGTGTCGTCGTTGAAGGACGTCCCAAAATCGCGAGTGGGGCACCATGGTATGTTGTCTCCATTCTCTCGAGGCGTCACCTTGGTGAAGCAGAGGAGCCAAAGAAAGAGGAGTGTTGTTCTCATCAGTTGGGCAGCAGTGTACCAAATCTTTCGCTGGCGTGGTGCTGATGGTGTCGCCTTTACTAGATCTGCAGCTTGATTGATGGTGTTCTCTACCATTGTTGATGTCGGCAGGATGTCCAGCAGGTGTAGCAGATCATCGTCGTCGAAGGTCGGCGAGTGAATGACCGTCTTCTTGGTGGCGCCTGGGGGGCGTCGGTGTTCTCATCGGCCGTGGTGCCCATGTGGGGATGTCGTGGTCGCCAGTGTCGAGGCTGGCCGCGAGGGTGTCGGCGTGGTTGATGCCCTTGTAGTTGTTGTCGATGGTAGGCATGGTGAAGACATAGTCATTGTCAGGGGGTCGTCATTGGTGTTGGCATCCTTGAGGACGTCGTTGCCGTTCATGGCGCCCATGGTAGCATTGATGTTGTTAGCGATGTCGTCGATGGTACCAGTGTTGAGGACGTCCTGGTTGGTGAAGATGTTGTCGACGATGGCAGCTACATGTCGAGGCGGTGATGCAGGAGCTGGTGTCATGGCTCGGAGAGAGTCGGCAGAGGCGCCCATTGGAGGGGTGTCATCACCGTTGACGATGCCCTTGAGGGCATCATCGTTGCCATCGACGTTGGCATATGTGTCCGGGATGTCATTCGTGATGTTCAGGATGCCGATGTTGAAGTCGTTGTCGATGAAGTCAATGTCGAGGACGTTGGAGTTGAGATCGTCGACGTCGGCATTGACGTCGGGTGACATCATTGAGTCGTCCTTGGCGGTGAAGACGTTGGCACTCCAGATGTTCCCAGTGTCAAAGATGATGTTGCTAGTGATCGGGGAACTTATCTGTGCCATTGTAGTAGCCGCGAGACATTGGCCTAATTGGGAAGGCTTTTCGTCGAGCAGCTGGTGGACGTCGGTGGTAGCCTCCTGATCTGATCTGGGTCGCTGCAGCTGGGGCATCCTTGGGATAGGTGTGCTTGTTGCTTGCCGCGTCGATGATCTTGGAGGGGGTGACGTAGGTGGCGCCTGTGAGAGCGACGTCGCCGTCGGTGGCGCCCATATCAGGGGCGTCGTCGATGGCAGAGATGACATCGTAGGCGCGTACGTCGGACAACAAGGCCGCTTGCTGCGGTGTTGTTGCTGTCGTGGCCACCAGGTTGTCGTGGACGGTGTTGTCGTCCGTTGCTGCGGCACCCAAGCTTGCGTCGTGCCAGTGGTCGCCGTGGCGGGCTGGTCGAGCTTCTCCAGGAGGGCGGTGAAGTTGGCCTGGATTTCCCTCACGAAATCAGCAAACTCGCAGATCCCCATCTGGAGCTCGGCGATCTTGTGGCTGTCCATCGGATCTCGGCGTTGGTGGTGGTCGGAAGCCATCGGTGGTGGGAATCGTCCTGGTTTCCGGATACCGGTATCATGAACCGTTGGATTCGGGCATGACACGTAGCTGCCGGCGGCGTTAGGGCGCGGCGCAGCAGGCCGGAGGGTGGCGATCGGCGGCGTGATGGCGGTGATGTAGGCCGATGGCGACGGCGGGTAGGAGATGACGATGATGACGCACAACAACTCTGGAGGTGACGAGGAATGGCAAGGGTGGCGGCTCGCGTAGATGGCGGCGTGAGGAAGGAGGAAGGAGAGGGGGAGGCGGTGCGGCGGCATGGCGGCGCCCGGCGGCGTTGGCGCCGCCAGCCGCGCCCCGGGTGACGGCGTGGCGGTGGCGGCGGGCTGTGGAGGCGGCGCACGTCGTTGGGAGGAGAGAGAGAGAGCCTAGGGCTGGAGAGCTGTTGGGAGTTACCCCTTTAATTTATTTCATCTTAAGATTCAATTGACTACATGCCCCTTGTATTTATAGTCCGAGGGAGACTTGCATGCTAAGAAAGATCTAGAGGTTCCCTTATAGATTGGAGTTCCTCTTTTACCAGCAATCTATTTATTCCTTATTTTATTCCTATCTTTATTCCTTGAATATTCCTTACTTAATTGCGAAGCAAACCGGCGTGGCGCGTTCACGGGCGGGACGATGGCGGCCCAGCCATGAGGCGCATGCGCCTGGGCCTTGGACCCTAGGCAGCGGCGGTTCCCCCTTATTGGGCCCTATTCCGACGATCCCTTTTTTGGGTCATGACAGCGCAGCTGGCAGATATATAATCACCTTGGGAAACCCGTTATACTGTAGCATAGAGCAGTACAACCTCTTTTAAATATGGAAATGGAAATTCACAATGTCCAGATGGATGTAGTTATCAATTAAACATGAATCACTATGAGAGGATCAGACACTACTTGAACAAATATTTTTAGGAACATGGCCTCAGGCGGCTGAATCAACCTGCCACCATTGAAATTCATTTTAAGAGGTGGCTGGTATTTCGAGCTTCATCTAATAATAAAAATAGATTTGGAGAGGCAGATAGATTTGCGCCATCTCCAGATGTGATGCATCCATAGCCATCTCTAAAAATATGTGCAGTGAAATTCATAACTTTTAAACATATAGTACAAACTTTGTATGAATGTCATATAACTCATATATAGCTTTTGTTCTTGACAATATTTTTATTTGTAATCATTTAATGCCACAATTTTTGTTTGAAGTTCTCGCATTTTAAATTCATTTTTAAGTTTACCAAACGATGTCGAATAGAGAAACGGTCAAAACCAATGTTAAAGATATCAAAATGACATAAAACATCGCAATTCAGAAAACTTCTATTTAAAATAATCTATTGTCCCAAAATTTAGATTAAAAAGTCGGATACAGAGAAAGCCCACTTTTCTTAATAGTCCTTTTCAAAGGTGGCATCTTAAGAAACCCGTCACTAGAAAAAATGGTTGCGTCGCTCCCACGCGGGCGACCAGGCGGCCTCCAACCCTAACAGTGCCGCCACCTCTCTTCCCTCCCTCATGCTGTGCCGCCGCCGGAGTGGGCCTCCGGCAAGGCCGCTAGGCTCACCGGGATGGCGGCGGCGGGGCCCTTCTTCCATGCGGTTAGTGTGGTGGTGTGGATGCGGGCGTTCGGCGGGGGCGTGGTCGAAGTTGGGCAGCGTGTGGCTCGATCCGGCCGTCTCCGGCAACCTCTGCAGGCGTCGGCCAGGGCTCCCGGTGGATTGCGCCTTCCCTCCTTGCACGGCGGCGATCTTGTTGTCCGGGCGAGGTGGAGGGGCTGGCGGGCAACGTTTGGGGGCTGATCTAGTACGTTTCAAGCCCCTTGGCTCCTGAGCGGCGCACGGGAGGTCGGCTTTAGGAGGTTCGTCCCCGTGGTGCGCGCGAAGATGCGGGGCGGCTGAATCTGGTTGGAGGAGAAGGGGAGGTGCGGGTGGAGGAGTCCGGACGACCGGGCCGGAGAGGCCGGATCCGAGGCTTCGAGGCGTGGGTGGCTGCGCTGGTGGCGGCCGTCAATGCTGCCCCCGATGATGGCCGTATCCGGGCTACATGCGACGGATCTGGTCTCCTTTGCCGTTCCACGGCCCTCGGGCGCTACGGCGCGCTGGAGGCGCGGTGGCCGCGAGTGGTGGTCGCTTTGGCGCTGCTTCGGAGGCCTTATCTCGCATATGCACAAGATTGTGGTACACCCCCAAGAGCTCCATTGATTTGGATCAGGCTGCGATCTTCACTGTTGGCCACCGGGTAATGGCATGGCTAGATGCGAGACATGGCTGTGTTTAGACGGCGGTGACGCCTGTGGGTGCCACTTCCTCGCTGGAGGCGTCGTCACTTCTCTCCAACAAGCCTCGGATGTCTTTCGGGATGAAAATCTAGCACCGGTATTCCTGGTCAGGCGACGTTGGCGTATGCCATGCTCTCGTTGGAGGCGTCGTTTTGAAAGTTCCCTCCTTCGTTTTAATTGTTGGTGTCGGCCTAGTTTTCTCTATTGATGTATTGCTGTTGGTGGTCTTTTGGCGGTGTTTTGCCGCAGATGACCTCTCGAGCTCCTAGAGGTTTTTTAGCTTTTGTTTTTCTGGTCTTTGGCCTCAAGTTTGTAATAATTTGTCTGATTCTACCTTTTGGTAGATGAAGCCGGGTATGAAATATTATCCATTATCTAAAAAAGAAACCCGTCACTATTAGTTCGTTGAAAATGTGTCCCAATATTAATCGTGGAATAAGAACGGCGATCAACATTGGATGCTTGTGTCTAAAAAATGATTAACAGAATCTAGCTTCTAACTAGATCTGGCCATCTAACCATTCCACTTTTAATTGTCAAGAGGCTGTCTGCTAACATCTTTTATGTGTAGTATGGAGTTTATGAACATTTAATTTTGTATAGATTTCAGGAGGTTGGCTTACTTAGGCCATGTAGAAATTAATATATGTGATCTATATGTGTACTGTGTGTACTAGATGCATGTTTGCATCTAATGTCAATGCAGTAGTGTTACTTATGTCATTGGCCTCCCTCTATATATCTGCCATGTGTTTTGGAACCAAAAAGAGCAGGCGACATAGTTTGGTGACTGTTTGTGTGGAGAGAGAGAGAGAGAGAGAGTGAATGTTGTTGTTTCTTGCTACTTCTTGTTTTGAAATTCCATGTAGCTTTCCCCGATGATTTTCGCCCTCCCAAACAATTTTTCTATGGGTATGGAAGGCATCTGGATGATATGGGATACGTCATGTCCGCGACCAACTTAGTGCGAAGATGGGGGGTGCTAGTTTTTGTTCCCATCATCATCGGCTAGCAGACAGGCTAGCAGTACATGGGTCTCATACCGGACAGCTTGTCATAGGGATACCGGGTTGTTGTGGTCCGTGCCATGCAGTAGTGATTAGTGAATGTATTTCTGGTCTCCATTCTCACTTGTTAGAAATTCATAGACTGGATAAGAAAAAAAAATGAACAAAAAAACACTTACTTCAAACCAAGAGTTTAGCCTATCTAATAATGTACTCCCTCCGTTCCAATTTCTTGTTCGTTCTGGGTCGGCGATTTTTCTCAAATTATAAGTCGTCCCTAGCGATCCGTAGTCACCCTGACTCTTTGTATTCGAAACTACCCTCGTCCACTCTCCTCTCCCTCGGTTTGCTCCTCGCCCCTGCCTCCCTCCGCCTCTAGATCCAGATCGAGTCCTCTTCCCCAAAAATCTCCGGCGTCTCTCGTCAAACCCGAGCAGAGAAGGGCGCACGCCGCGCCCGTGCAGTTGGACCACGCTGGGGAACGAAGACGATGAAGCCGCGAGGGCGACCAACGCGACGGCGGCGGCGGTGGCGGCGATTACGAGGAGGCAGCACGTCCGGATCCTTCCTAACCCCGAGCAATTACAGGTCCGGCTTCCTTCGTATCCCTGTCTTCTTCGCCTCCACTAGCTCGATTTGGTTAGGATTCATTTTCGATTTGATAAAGTTTGCATCTTTTCACCGATTTGTGCATGCCTGTACCAAATCCTAGGTTCCCCTCCGCCAGGATGACGCGATTGGATGGGAGAAGGCCGGATCTCATCCGCCGCATCCGTCCATCCGGGGCTTCCTCGTCTCTCGCTGTGGAGGGCGTCATGGTGGACGTGAGGTGGGGCATCACCGAGGCGCCCCGGCCTGCGCAGTACAATTTCGCCGGGTACATGGAGCTCATGGAGATGGTGTGCAAGATGGGGCTCAAGGTGCAGGCCGCCATGTCGTTCCACCAGTGCGGCGGCAACATCGGCGACTCCGTCACCATCGTGGAGATCCAGGGGCGCTGCCAAGGTGGGCGTGGAGGAGATGGAGAAGGACCAGGACCTCTGCTACATCGACCGGTGGGGCTGATGCAACTTCGAGTACGTCTCGATCTGCTGCGACGCCATGCCCGTCCTCAAGTGCTGCACCGCATGGAGATCCAGGTCGGCTACCTCGCATGGAGATCCGGTCGACTACCTCGGCAACACCATCGTGGAGATCCAGGTCGGCATGGGCCCCGCCGGCGAGCTGCGCTACCCGCCATACCCGGAGAGCAACGGCACCTGGAGGTTCCCAGGCATCGGCGCCTTCCCAAAGACATGTGTAGCAGCCTCAAAGGCGGCGGCGCCTTCCAGTACAACGGCGGGTGGAGCACGAGTACGGCGACTTCTTCCTGTCGGTGGTACTCGCAGATGCTCCTGGACCACAGTGACCGCATCATGACGGCATCGATCTCTCCATCCTCCATGAACCTCTCTACTCATCTCATCGATCTGCTCCTGGACACTGGACCACGGAGTACCTTGGAAGGTGACGTAGTACAATGCTGCTCATCTCATCGATCTGCTTCCAAATTGCATTCTCACTGGACATTCACCCTACCTAACTGTTGCTCTGTTTTCATGTTACAGCTTGCTAGGATCAGTGCTGGTTATTCTCGGACTCGACCTTGTGCTGTGGGGCAAGAAACAGGAAGCTGCTGCCGCTGCTGCTTCTGAGAAGTCACGGATTTACAAATAAAACAGGCTGATGAGATAAGTATTTCTCTCTTTATCGCTCCTGGATTTGGTGTGCTTGCATGCGCTCCTTGTCTGATCATCATACAGGATTTTCATCTTTGACATGCATGTATGCCAAGAAGTCAAGAATGTAGGGTCACTAGTGTTGGTCAAGGAGTAGTTAATCATGCATGTGCCTCCGTAGAGGATGATGGATGTTTCCTGATCTTGGTGTGTGTGCTATAGGAAAGAGGGGTGCTTGGAGTAGATAGGAGCAGATTCATGCAGTCATTTAGTGAGAGATTCGGTTTCGTGTGATTTTGGTCTATTTTTGTGGTTTTGTGTGAAGTTGGGAGTACTTGCAAATGACTTGCTACCAGGAAGTTTCTTTTTTCCACTTTCCACTGCTTGCATCTTATGGTGATAATGACTTGCATTTGTTTCCAGATCCCACAGAAGAGCATGAAGAGGTTAGGGAATCTCTTTTTTATTGTGGAAAATGAGCTTTCGATATCCACAAGTGAAGAAAAGGTTAGGGGAAAATCCCATTGAGTGCACTGTACTCAATCTCTGATGACCTTGTAGCAAATGGGCAACCGCAAATTTACAAATAAAATACTCCACTGAGATAAGTACTTCTCCTTACTGTTGTTAGTTCAATATGCTGCTGTAGCAGATTGTTTGAGAAACTCATTTGTGGTATCCACAAGAGTAGAAAAAGTAAGGAAAAAACACAGGAATTAACTCTGAGCTGAGAAACTATTAAAACACATGAATTAACTATGAGCTGAGATATGTATTGTCCCACAAATATTGAAGGCATTTACTCTGCATATGTGTGTTGCCAGTACTTAATCTAAATTAAAAGTGCCTATAAAAACACAGTATAGAATAAATATACTTGAGCCATATGAGAATAAATATACTTGAGCCATATGAGAATAAATATACTTGAGCCATATGTGTGTTGCCATTTACTGTGCATATTGTGCTAGTTGGGCTAGCGCACTAGCATAGAGGCCGTTCTCGCATGTCAATCTGTGAGGCAGCCTCCCTTCTCTTTGTAGTCCTTGCTTATTCATATGTGGGATTTTGTATCCATTCCCTCCTCCAATCTTCATAACTTCTTTCATGCACATTTGAAGGCTTAGGAATACTTTATTTAGATTTGCCTCCTCATATTCCTCGAACTCAGTCTCTACATTATAGATTAGGTCTTCAATGGTTTCTGGACTTCCGCGAGCAGTTAATGATTGTATGGAGTTGAAGAAACCAAGGTCAAGCACATTCATGTCTGGAGAATTCGCTGGTTGTTGCATTAGCTGAATGTCTAGCCCAGTAGCTGCCACAGCATCACGAAATTTTGGGTCACTTGGTAGCACATGGGTGCGGGCATTGTCCTGTTGAATATAAATGGTCTTGCCGGCATCTTCTTGTGGCCACATATCCTTGATAGCAGGGATAACTTTCTCAGTCAAGTATTCCCTCATCACCTCCCTATTCACTATGATTGACTTGATTTCTAAGGTCCCTCTTTCCCCTGTTACGACTTCTTCTTGCTGCAGGGCACTTCCTTCACAAATGGCCAAACTCCAATTTTTCCGAGAAAATGTCAAATTGCCAAACTCATCGTATCTAGGCCTAGCTACAGCAGTGAGAAACATGACTTTTCCTATGTTGTTCTTATTCTGAATGGTGCGTAAAGGATCATCTTCTTCGGCACCAAGTAGTATGTCCTTCCTCTTTTGGTCATGTAGTACCACTTTTCATCGATGTGCACTATATTCAGCATGTCAATGAATTTAGGCTCCGCATCTGATAGAGTACTTTCATCTAGCATGGAAATGCAAAACTTAAGCCTATCCCTCTTGTTGCTGTCTCTCAGTAGTGGCTTCAGTGGAACTTGAATGGCGTCTTATCACACCCAGTTTGAACTTTCTGTGTAATGTTGCAATGCTAACACCCAAAGATTTAGCGAGGACCTTAAGGTGGATCTTACATTTTAGTGGAATTCTCGCCATTTCAGAGAGGTCAAGTACAACTTTCTTCCTGCCCACACGACCAGTTCTTTTGTTAGAAACATCAACTTCTTGTCCTAATGCCATTTGCTCAGCTGCACACTTCCGCATCTTTTGAATAACTCGGACATGTGCATGAAAGAATGCAAAGAACCTCATTTGTTGCATCTTTCGGTAATTTTCCATTTCTTTTTCTTTTTGCATACAAAGCTGCATAAACTGCATATCTTTGACTGTCCGTTAGCCACGTCCCTTAGCCTCATGTGTGGTTGAGCACCTATACAATTGCAATAATAGAAGATAATTAAATTATTTCAAACCCGACATGTATCACTTGTGCATGATTCTTGGCTACCTGTGCTGCATGAGTGTCTTACTGTGCATACTAAATGTATTTAAGCATGCCAAAGTGCATTGATGACATGTTATATTGACAAAAATGTTTCCACATCACACTTGTGCCTTACTTGTGCGTACTAAATGTATTTAAGCATGCCAAAGTGCATTGATGACATGTTATATTGACAAAAATGTTTCCACATCACACTATTGCCTTACTGTGCATACTAAATGTATTTAGCCAAGTAAGCATATTGGTTCCACATCACTATTTACCTTAGCTTACGCCACATTTCTAACTCATGAATCTTGTCAACGGAGGAATCGGGAAGAGGTATATCGAGGAAGTTATACCTGCGGTTGGAGCATTGCCACCTTCATCTTCACCGGAGCATTGCCACCTTCATCTTCAGCTGGAGCATTATCACCCTCAAAGGTTATCCAATTGTCGGTGTCACCACTCTCTGCATAATTGGCATCTCCGGTATGATTCCACCATCTAGATCTCCGTGAAGTGTGCAATTCAGTTCGGAAGAATTCAAACATGATTTTCAAGATTTGAACGACTAAAAGATTAAGCAAGCCACTTGCTGCAATTTTTATATATGCAAAATTTTGGATCGGCAGAGTTGGGGGGGCACTTAGTTGGTTTGATTCTATGTGTGCTTGACCACTGTTTTTTCTTGCCGCCACGAGAGGAGCATGGAAGAGGCTTATGCGAACCCGTACACAAGCAATAGGGTCACCAACATCTTCAAGCAATAGGGTCACCAAAGATCTATAGCAATAGGGTCACCAAAGATCTTCAGGTGGAGTGTTGGCATCCTCATGGGCAGAATAACCTTCTCCGTGTATGATTCCACTATCCGAGTCTTACGGAGGTGTACGATTCAGGTCCAGCAATAGGGTTCCTGCCATCCGATGAGATGAATTGCAGATCCGATGAGTTAATTGGCTTGATGCGAGAGAACTAGAGGAGGCTGGGGGTGATCAAACTTGTACTCCTCCAGTGCAGAGAACTAGAGGAGGCAGGAGTAGATCTCACCTCGGTGATCACGCAGCCGAGGCCTGGACTTGAAGAAGGGGATCTCGTGCACCAGGGGATGGCTTCCCTCGGCACCCGGCGGGATGGCTTCCCACGGCACCAGCGGGCACTCTTCAAAAATTTGAATCGGAGAGAGAGAAAGGAGAGAGAGCGACTGAGTATACGTGTGCGCATGTGCTGTATTGAGAGAGAGAGAGAGAGAGAGAGATCAGGCTTCTTTTACTTTATTTGAAATTTGAAATTTTTGGTATGCGATGACGCCTGCTCTGCTTTGACCGGAGGAAGAAGAAAGACTCGCATTTAAGTGACGGTTGCTATGCGCATTTGCATGTGCTGTTTTTCATTGACAGAGGGGTATAAGTGTCATTCTCCACCTAACCTTAATTT